>WOVY01011601.1:0-334145 GCA_013436015.1 Rhipicephalus annulatus | reverse complement strand
GTCTTTTCTGCATTTAACACCATTTGCCAGTCCTGAGCACCATTGAGACACTTTGTACAGAGAATTACTAAGTTTGTTTGGTCATCTTCAGTTTTGATTGTGTGGTACAGTACACAGTCCTCTGCAAATAATCTAATGTTTACGTCGACGTGCTTAGTAATATCGTTTATATATAGTAAGAATAGCATCGGGGCTATACAGAACCCTGCGGTACACCAGATAAGAACGGGAACAGTATCAGATACATGGGCATTGTACTGTACGTACTGATAACGGTCTGAAAGATAATCTTCAATCCAACGTGTGAGTGGTCCTTCGCCTAATAGACATCTTAGTTTTATAGTTAAGCTTCAGGTGGGAAACCCGGTCGAAAGCCTTTGAAAGTCCATAAATATTACATCTATTTGTAGTTGGCTGTTAACATCTTTGGCAAAGTCATGAAGCGTTTCTACTAATTGAGTAACAGTCGACAGGCCACTGCGGAACCCATGCTGATTGGAGTGTAATATGTTGTGACTTTCGACAAACTCTGTTAAATATTTCAGGATGATATGTTCCAGTATTTTGCAAGATTGTGCATGTCAGAGATATGGGCCTGTAGTTAGCAGGGGAAAACGTATCACCTGATTTATGCACGGGTATTATCTTTGCTAATTTCCAGTCAGCTGGAAGATGACCAACGCGAAGTGACTTTAAATATATTAGCTGAAGGAATTTGCTTACAGGCTCAGCGTACCGCTTAAAAGGCATTTGGAATGTCATCTGGACCAGTGCTTTTCTTTTCATCGAGGTTTAGCAAGAGGGATAATACACCCGCCTGCGATATGAAGGGGGTATCTAATGGTGTATCTACGCCACTTGGGTCTGAACTGGTCGCGTTGAAGTAGGCCATTATCAGCGGTGAAAACAGACTGAAAGTAGCTGTTGAAATGATCGGCTGTCTGTTTTCCTC
The DNA here is from genome assembly GCA_013436015.1 of Rhipicephalus annulatus. Taxonomy (NCBI): domain Eukaryota; kingdom Metazoa; phylum Arthropoda; class Arachnida; order Ixodida; family Ixodidae; genus Rhipicephalus; species Rhipicephalus annulatus. The sequence continues at coordinate 333,193 of WOVY01011601.1, read as the reverse complement.
CCGGGGTAGGCGTATAGGCTTTGTTAGTATGTTTCACACTTATGTATCGCCAAAACTTATGAGGCGCTGTTTTGATAAAACTGTGTAAAGAGTGACTGAGAAAGCGCTTTTTTCGCCAAATTCACTTGGTTCTTAAGGGACCTAGCTAGTGCTGGGATTTCCGACGCAATACAATTGCGTGGGTGAACTTTCTGAGCTTTTCTGAGCCTTTTTAGTTTACGCTTCATATGAATTATGTCGCGCGTGATCCATGGATTGTGCTTTTCTGATGCTTTTTGTAACTGTTGGAACAAAGTTGTCTATGCAGTGCCTAACAATATTACTGAATGTTGACCATATCATATTTACCGTTGAGTGTTCATTTGAGTAGAGGTCCAAAAAGTTGGAAAATTCGAGAGCAAGGTATGTCATGATGGCAGCGTCGTCCGCTCTTTTAAAAGCAGGTACCCGTTTTGTTGTAGCTTTCGTATGAATAGCGCTTGGATATTGTAAACAACACGAGACTATTTTATGATCAGATAGGCCTTCTAATGTCTCTACGTTGATAGGATATTTTAAAAAGTGATCACTTACAAAAAAAAAGATCTAGAATAGAAGTGAAAGAGCCTTGATTACGTGTAGGAACTGTAACAACTTGTGTGAGGTTAAATGTGAACATGATATCAGCAAGCACGTTGCCAGTCTTCGTCGCCAGATTCAGCGAGTCCCATTTCACTTCAGGCAGGTTAAAATCACCTGCTACAATGATTTTTTTACCGCGAAGAGCGTGCGTAAGCATATAATCGTACAGTACTTCTAAAAATGAAACTTCAGCATCAGGTGGTCTGTAAACGACGCCAATGTAGGTTATTTCATCCTTGACGTAGAATTTACACCATACTGCTTCGATGTCAGATGCCATGGGCATAGCTGTGTAGGGAATACCGTGACGAATTAATAAGGCTACTCCTCCTCCTCTCGTTTTTCTGTCCTTGCGTAGAATCGCATACCCTGGCGGTACTACCTCGTGGTCTAGGATACCGGAATGCATCCACGTTTCAGTGAGCGCTACAATATCAGGTTGATAGGACAGTAGGACAGCTTCGAGTTCATGTGTTTTATTGATAATGCTTCGACAATTCACATTCAAAAGTGTCAACGTGGATGGTTGCGAGTGTGTCGCGCTTTTGCGCGTCTTTGTTCTTCGTTTTTTTCAGCCTCAACGATGTCATTTCGTTCACTGTCCCAGGAGAATAGGCGGCCATTTATGCGAACTTTATCGTAAACTAATGAGACCTTCTCATGGCGCTCACGATTGACTTTTGTTTTTTGCCACAACTTTCTTCTGATGTCACGAATTGGCTGGGAGAAGTCTTCGCTAATCGAGAAGCCTGTGTCTTTAAGTCTTGAACACCGTTTTAGGATGTTAATTTTGTCACGGTAGTCCAATAGCCTAGGATTACTGGTCTTACTTTTTGTTCGTTACCCGGTTTTCGAGCACCGAGTCGGTGAATTCTCTCTATTCCTGAGGTAGTGAATTCTAGTATATCTTGGAATATATTTTTCGCAACCACATCGTGTAAAGATTTAGACGTTTCATTCTGTTGTTCTTTCACACCATAAATGATAAGGTTAGATCGCCGGCTTCTGTTTTCTAACTCGTCGACTTTTTTTTGCCATAGCCGAGAGAACCGTTTTCCAGCTCCGATATTCTTTTCGTACAGTCTACTATTTGTTTTTCAAGCCCGCCGATTTTCTCAATCTTTTTATCTATTGCATTCAACTTTTCGTTGATTTCAGTTTTTCCGTTCTTAATTTCCTGAATGTCTTCAGCTATCAGTTTTAGCTGTTCTGCTACTGTAGGTCCCGGATTTTCTTCGATGTCGCCACCGAGAAGCAACAAAAATGTTAGAGAATTAATGACATCGTGTAACATTTCACACAATAGCGTTATGGACCGTGGGCACGGCAGCAAAAGTAGGCAGACGTCATCGCTATGATAAGATTTAGCGTTGCGTTTTCTCACCTGCATGAAAAACAGCAGCGGGTTTGAGCACTGCATCTTGGTGTTGCTGCCGAGCCCACTGCCACACGGTCCTTGCGAAGCTTGTTTTATAGCTGTGATCCTCGATGCCGATAGATCTGCCGGTTCCAAGAATTGTAGTGTAGCGCCGCCCGGGACGCCATCACATGGCCGGTAGCGAAGCACGTCATGGGGCGGTAGTCCTTCGATCGTCGTGTTGGGCGCTAAATGTTGCAGCTGTAGCGCATCCCATTGTTGCCGCTGTTGATGATAACCGCAGCAAGCCAAGCAATATCTGCATGAAAAACAGCAGCGGGTTGAGCACTGCATCTTGGTGTTGCTGCCGAGCCCACTGCCACACGGTCCTTGCGAAGCTTGTTTTATAGCTGTGATCCTCGATGCCGATAGATCTGCCGGTTCCAAGAATTGTAGTGTAGCGCCGCCCGGGACGCCATCACATGGCCGGTAGCGAAGCACGTCATGGGGCGGTAGTCCCTTCGATCGTCGTGTTGGGCGCTAAATGTTGCAGCTGTAGCGCATCCCATTGTGCCGCTGTTGATGATAACCGCAGCAAGCCAAGCAATATCTGCATGAAAAACAGCAGCGGGTTTGAGCACTGCATCTTGGTGTTGCTGCCGAGCCCACTGCCACACGGTCCTTGCGAGCTTGTTTTATAGCTGTGATCCTCGATGCCGATAGATCTGCCGGTTCCAAGAATTGTAGTGTAGCGCCGCCCGGGACGCCATCACATGGCCGGTAGCGAAGCACGTCATGGGGCGGTAGTCCTTCGATCGTCGTGTTGGGCGCTAAATGTTGCAGCTGTAGCGCATCCCATTGTGCCGCTGTTGATGATAACCGCAGCAAGCCAAGCAATATCTGCATGAAAAACAGCAGCGGGTTTGAGCACTGCATCTTGGTGTTGCTGCCGAGCCCACTCACATATTTCAGACCACACAGAGGCTTGGATAACTATAATATTGTCGCGAGAGGAAACGATAGGCAGGAACTCGAAGTGGAGGACTGTTTACTCAGCCACAGCTGCCATTCACTTCTTCTTCGCTCTCATCTTCTGCCACCAACACAGCGTGGCATTACCCTCTTCCCAAAGAAAAAAAAAAAAAGAAGCAGCATCGCATGAATACCACGGCTCCGAAAAACAACGAAAGGTAGTCAGAAATGTCTGTGTCCTTTGAAAAGAAAAAGGACAAGATGAAAAATAAAGAAGCAAGAAAGTAATGCACAATTGTCTTGAAGGCTATTGTCACATCACAAAGTTCTTGACTTGCAGTCAACGCCAATAGTACGGCTTCATCCTGGAGACGTGAACCACATCTGAGTAGCGTGGTCTGCGAGAACGGTGTGACGTGTCTGCTGGGACAACTTCGTAGTTCACTTCGCCGAGGCAATGAAGAACTTGGTAGGGTTCGAAGTACCGACATAACAATTTTTCTGAGCGTCCCCGTTGACGTATAGGAGTCCAAACCCAGACTAGGTCACCGGGTTTGTATATTACTGCTCTGTTGTGGGTGTTGTATCGGCGAGCATCTTAATTTTGCCGCGATAAAATGCGAGAGCGCGCCAGCTGCCAGGTGTCTTCGGCACGCTGAACAAATACGTTTGCGTCCGGGGTAATCGTGTCCTGGCAGAGTTGGTTGCAGCATGGTGTCAAGCATTGTGGTGACGTCGCGACCGTAAACCAGACAAAAAGGAGCAAAGCCGGTGGTTTTCTGCAAAGCCGTATTGTAGGCAAATGTTATATACGGGAGGATTTCATCCCAATTCTTCTGATCCTTGGCGGCATACATCGAAAGCATATCTGCAATGGTTTTGTTAAGGCGTTCGGTTAACCCGTTAGTCTGCGGGTGGTACGCAGTTGCTGTTCGGTGCGTCGTGCCGTAAAAGCAGTACCACGATCTGTGATGACGACAGCGAGAGCACCGTGGTAGAGAACAATGTTCTTGATGAAAAAGTCAGCCACCTCGGAAGCAGTTGCTCGCTGGGCGGCTTATGTTTCGCAGTATCTGGTCAAGTAGTCTGTGGCAACCACAATCCAGCGGTTACCAGCCGTAGACTTCGGAAATGGGCCGAGTAAATTCATCCTGACCTTTTGAAAAGGTGCGTGAGGGGGTCGCAAAGGCTGAAGCAGACCGGCTGGTTTCATCGTTGGAGTTTTGCGGCGCTGACAGGCTGTGCATGTCTTGACGTACTGCCGGACGGTTTTCATAAGTTTCCGCCAGTAGTGTTTGTCTTTGATCCGCGCCAGAGTACGCACGAAGCCAAGATGTCCTGACGATGGCTCGTCGTGACAAGCACGCAAAATATCATTGCGGAGAGCAGCAGGAACGACGAGGAGGTAAACGGTTTTCGTTGAATGAAAGTTGCGCTTGTAGAGGATGCCTTGGCGTAGACATAAAGATGACAAATCACGAACGAACTGACGTGGGGGTTGTGGGCGAAGTCCCTCAAGGTATTCGATCAGTGGTTGTAATTCTAAGTCTTCGCGTTGCTGCTCAGCCACCTTTAATGATGCGAGAATAGCAAGGCAGCTGAAGTCTTCATCATTGTCTTCTTCAGTGACCTCAACAGATGCGCGGGAAAGACGGTCAGCGTCGGTGTGTTTCTGACCAGACTTGTAAACCATCGTTATATCGAATTCTTGTAACCGAAGGCTCCATCTTGCGAGACGGCCCGAAGGATCTTTCAGATTCGCTAGCCAGCAGAGAGAGTGGTGGTCACTGATGATTCGGAAGAGGCGTCCGTACAAGTAGGGCCTGAATTTCGTTATGGCCCATACAACCGCCAGACATTCTTTTTCAGTCGTCGAGTAGTTCTTCTCTGCAGATGACAACGTGCGGCTAGTGTAGGCGATGACGCGTTCCACGCCATCTTGGTATTGCACGAGAATAGCTCCGAGGCCAAGGTTGCTCGAGTCAGTGCGGACTTCTGTGTTTGCTTCGGTGTCGAAGTGACCTAGGATCGGTGGCGTTTGTAGGCGTTTGTAGGCGTTGTTGAAGATCGTGGAAAGTGCTGGATTGTTTGGGGCCCCAGACGAAGGCGACGTCATCCTTGACGAGTTGTTGTAGAGGGTCGGCGATTTTCGAAAAGTTCGGCACGAAGCGGCGGTAATAAGCACAAAGTCCCAGAAAGCGGCGTACATCATGCTTTGTTTTCGGTATCGGGAACAAAGCAACTGCCATAGCCTTGTCAGGATCGGGGCGAACACCACTGCTGCTGACAATGTGGCCAAGGAATTTCAGTTCCTCATATCCAAAATAACACTTTTCTGGTTTCAGAGAGAGGCCAGCAGTGCGAATAGCCAGAAGAACCGCCTCAAGCCGCTCAATGCACTGTTCAATAGTCGTAGAAAAAAACGACTACGTCGTCTAAATACACTAAACAAGAGTACCACTTCAAGCCACATAAAACTGTGTCCATCATTCGTTGGAACATGGCTGGAGCGGAGCACAGGCCAAAAGGGAGTACTTTAAATTCATAGAGACCGTCCGGTGTAATAAACGCTGTTTTTTCTCGGTCCCGTTCATCTACTTCAATCTGCCAATATCTGCTACGGAGATCTATGGAAGAGGAGTAACGGGGGTGTCGCAAGCGATCCAAGGAGTCATCAATACAAGGAAGAGGATATACGTCTTTTTTCGTTATCTTGTTCAGTTTGCGGTAGTTGACGCAGAATCTTAATGAACCATCTTTTTAACCAGAACAACTGGTGACGCCCAAGGACTATAGTCGATGGTTGAATTACGTCGTCGTCGAGTTTCACTTGATGATGGATAGCATCTTGCTCCTGCGATATGCGGTAACCATGTTGGCGCACGGGTTGCACGTTGGGCTCAGTGATAATTCTGTGCTTCATTAGAGGAGTCTGCCGGACTTTCGAAGTAGTGGCAACACAGTCACTAAAGGATGGGAGGAGACGGAGGAGCCTTGCCTTCTTAGGTTCTTCCAACTGGCGATTGACGTTGAGGCGACTAGTCACGTCAGTATCGCAGCTGTTCTCAGTCGAGATCGTCATAATCAAAGGGAAGGCGTCCAAATCATCCAATGCCTCCAAGTAAGCTATGGTTGTGCATTTCGCAAAATGCCTGTGTTCGCCACCGAAGTTCGAAACTAAAACCATAGTCTGGCCATTTCGCAGTTGAACGAGACTTCGAGCAATGGCCACTTCCCGATCAAGCAATAACGTCAGGTTACTTTCGGCGATGCCCGTAATCGACTGCTCCCGTGGACACTCAACAAGCACGAAGATACTACTGTGAGGTGGCAACGTGACGCAATCATCGACTACGCGAAAGGCCACGCCACGATGTTCGTTCTCGATGTCGGAATCTGGAGAAACACAGTTAACAAAACTGACGAACAAATCACGCAGATTAATTATCGCTCTATACTCTTGCAGAAAATCCATGCCCAAAATGACCAGCCGAGAACAATTGGGCAGTACAAGGAATGATGCCACAAAAGCCGACGCACAAATCTCAAGCCTGGCGGTGCACCTTCCTATAGGGGGTACGAGGTGTCCTCCAGCGGTGATTAGTTGAGGGCCGTCCCACGTTGTCAGCACTTTGTGTAGACAGGTGGCCAACGAAGCACTCATCACCGAGTAATCAGCTCCCGTGTCAACAAGCGCAGTCACCGGATAACAGTCGACGGAAACAGTAATGGCAGCGGACGTTCTGTTGGCGGTTTCACAAACAGGCTTTAACGGCACGTCGTAAGGCAGCGGCGGAAGGTATTTGTCGGTTCGCGTGACAGCGGCCTTACTTCCGGAGGTCGCCGTTTTCAGTTTCCCCGCGTGGGCTTGCGCCACTGACACCAGGGGACCCAAAGGTGGGTCGGGCGCGGTGCGTTGATGTGGACGGACGGGGTGATGGCGACCGTGACTGTTGTCGCGGCGGGACAGGAGCGTGATGACTACCTTCCAAGTGATCCGCAATTTCTTGTGGGCGCTCACCATAGCGTGGACAACGTGCGTTTGGGTGGAATCCGTGTAGGCCTATTCATCGGTAGTAACAGTCGCGGTACATGTGTCCAACTTCGCCACAATGGTAGCACAAAGGACGATTGTCGGGTGCACGCCAGACGGTGAACTTCCGCGGGCCAGGACGAAAATCGGCCTGAGAAGGCAGGCGATGGCTGGACTTGGAAAGCGTCTGGGGGTCCCAGTAGGTTGATGAGCAAAATGTGCCGTCCACAGCGTAGAGGCGCGTAGGGCATCTGCGTAGGAAAGCGTGGGAGGTTCGACTTGCGATGGTGGTGAGGAGTGAACGAACTGCCTGATTTCGTTACGAACGACGTCCGTAAGAGCAGCGCTACTGGGAGGGGGCGCTACATGAAATTTCCGAAGTTCTTCGCGTACAACTTGCTGTATGAGTTCTGTGAAGACCTCCCTGTTATCACCTCCTGGTACAAGCGAGCACACAGCGGACATGGCCGTCTGTCGCCCATACTGCGACACCCGCTGCCGAAGCATGCGCTCCATAATTGTGGCCTCACGTATGAACTCGGACACAGTCGTAGGAGCGTTGCGCACAAGGCCCACGAAAAGTTGCTCCTTTACGCCTCGCATTAGCAGGTGCACTTTCTTGTCTTCTGGCATGTGGGGGTCAGCCTGTCGAAACAATCGCGACATTTCTTCGACAAACATGGCGACGCTCTCGTTCGGCATTTGAAATCGCGAAGAAAGTGCCTGCTCCGCTCTCTCTTTTCGTTCGGGGTTACTGAACGCCTTGCGAAGCTGCCGATGGAATTCCTGCCAACTTGAATGAAGTTTCGTGGTTCTCATACCACACTCTTGCCGCGTCTAAGAGGGAGATTTACACGTTCTTCAACTTACGACGATTGTCCCAGTCGTTGATGGCAGCAACCCGGTAGAAATGGTCAAGCCAGTCTTCGACATCCTCACTGGCATCATCATGGAATGGGTTGGGTGTGCGAGGCGTGTTGATGACGCAGGGTACGCTAGCGAGGGGGTCATGCTCGGTTTGGGTTGCGGATGTGGCAAACATTGTCCTGAAGGAACTTGCCAAGGGGCCGTACTGTGGTGGTAGTCCTTGAAGGCGGCGGCTGCTTCGATAGATGTCAGCAGACCCTGGTGCAATGGCGGTGGTTGCTTCTGGTTCAGGACCAGCAGGCATAAGACGTTGCAGTAAAGTACCCAGCACGTCCACCAGTCTGTCGCGAGAGGAAACGATAGGCAGGAACTCGAAGTGGAGGACTGTTTACTCAGCCACAGCTGCCATTCACTTCTTCGCTCTCGTCTTCTGCCACCAACACAGTGTGGCAATATTGTCACGAGGCAGTGACTTCGATGAAGAGAGCAGACTGGGTTTTCAGGTGAAACTGCTTATTCGGCCGAACTAGCAGCTGGTAGACAAAACGTCACATTAGTGATGCACACTGTCACAATAAAGGTAAAGAGAATGTGGATCAACTGACAAGGGGCAAAGCATGTCTGCATATACCGCATTTACTCCCTTAATGAACGCACTTTTTTTCTTGAAAATCAGACCGAAGCTGGGGTGCTTTTATTATGTTGGGCAAACTTTATGAAAATTTTTTCGGTACGTGCAAAAAATGGGGCAATGCAGAAAAAAGTTAGCTCGCTCAGCGTCTTTGTTGCACTTCACTCATCTTGGGTGGTTGAAGGCGCTATATTCTGCAGGCTGTTCCCACACCGCCCATGCACACGATAAAAGTGATTTGCAGCTATCATTTCTCTGAATCGTTTAACCGCAACAGTGGTATCTGCTGTGATCTCGAAGGGCTCCCAGAAGCGTGCCCTGATGCCACGTCGCCCTTTGCCAACTTCGTGGCAACTTAGCAAGACATCCGCGATTACGCCGTTGACATTGTAGCAAGCTAACACTGAAGCATCAAAACAAACTTCCAATAACGAGATTGACAGAGTATGGTGGCCACCTTGCTTGCAACCAAAGCGAGAATCGGGGCCATGTTGCGGAAATAGTCACGATCTTGGAAGATCACTTTCTGGTTTTACAGAAACCTGCGCCGCAATGCCAACAAATCGCCCCTCATGACACCCACAACGACAGCAAATCCTGTCGCCGTCGCTCGAAAATTGCGTACATGTGGTTGGTATTTGCAGTAAATGACCATTTCGTTTAAAAAAAATTTGCTCGTTCAGCTTCTTGGTTCCACTTCACTCATTTTCAGTGGTTGAAGGCGCTATCTTGTGCAAGCTATTCCCATGTCATCCGTGCATGCCATAAAAACGTTTCGCGGCTATCTTCTCTCTTAATTGTTTTACTGCACAGGCAGTTTCATGACCTTAGCTCGCTGTGTGCTTGTCAGCTGCGATGTCTCTACACTCGCATCGTTTGTGAACCACCCCGCTGTGGCGCATAGTGCAGCACAGCCAGGCCTGTGCTGCACCTTCCGCACAGGCCTGGCATTTTTTTTTTTTTTTTTGTGAGGATCCCACGCATATTCAAATTTGGAACACACAATTGTGTTATATGCTAAAAGATTTGTATTCGCCAAGGCTTTTCATAGCTTTCTTTTCAAACACCACAATTTGTCACGGCTACAGAGCATGTAAGAGAAATATGATCCGACCAAGTAAGTCTGTTATTAAACTTGAAGCTTAAGTATTTGTATTGGTCAACTTTCATTATAATGATGTCGTTAAGAACGCAAGAGAATATGCTAGGTTCTCTTTTTTGTGTTACTCGCAGCAAAACTGTTTTTTTTTTTGTAAATATATTTCTATTCTACACCACTCTGTAATAGCTGTGACTTACTGCTGCAAGCTTTGGTGATTATTCTGCAAGGTTACGTTTTTAAATATGACAGTCATTCGCAAAAGAGTTTACATGCACGTCACTAGGGAGTTTTTCCGAGATATCATTTATATAGATCAAGAATAAGAGTAGTCCCAGTACGCTGCCTCTGCAGCACGCTCGAGGTGACATGGTGCGCAACGGATGAGCATTGCTTAATTTCTACAAACTGCTGCCTGTGCAGTAGGTGCGTCTGGATCCATGATATACTATTTTAAAGGGAACTGCTGCCCGTGCCTTATATTAAGTGGGAAAAAGAAAAATCTGAATTTCGAGTGAAGTTGGAGGTGTGCTTATTATGCGAGTAAATACAGTATACCTGTGCCGTTGAAGATTCCAACCTTATCACTGGTCGCCGTGCAAGCTCTAGAATCTCGAGCGTGCGTGTCTTGCATGCAATCTTAGCTTAACGATCTAGAATAATCGGGAACCTTTCTCGAACAATGAGGCGCAGTTTGTGCTCAGCATTCGTGACAGGCTGTGTAGTCAACAAAAGTGATAATGTGGATTGTGCGTTGCAGTGTTATTTTATGTTATGAATGATCAAATTGTAGTTGAGACACAGTAATTTTTTTTTCTGTACCAAATCGTTTAAAGCTGATATGGTTAGCCTGTGCAATGTCGAATGGCAAGTTGTCCAAGGTTAGATGAGATTGCAATTGTTTGTTGTAGTGAAGCTTTATAAGTAGTGCAGTTGGAGCTCTTTTTTCAGGAAGCTTATCAAGTAACGTGCGGCTGGCTTTACCAGCTTAAGTATGCCCGAGTCTAAAATACACTTCACTTTCTGCTCTTTGCCACATTTTTTATGGAAATCCCTAGAGAAAGTCCTTTTTGCTTTAACAGAACAGCAAGTTAAAATTAGCTGTGTAGAGGTTGACTGTAAATTGTTTGCATTTTCTCACAGACACTCGACACAAGCACACAACGGAACGGCGCTTCTGAAGGCACGGCAGCTGAAACGTGAGCTGGATGCCCAAGCACGCATAGACTCCGAAGAACTGCTCCGAAAGAAGTTGGCACCATCGTCACGGCGCGACATGATTGGTGCACTTGCACTCATCGAGCTTTCAAACAAAGGCCACGGGTGCGCTCCCACTGCCATGATGGAGAAGATTCCATCCAGTCCCTTCTCAATCGACGTTGACGACCGGCCGCTCGATCTCACCGTGTCCCGGTACTACAGCAACAGCTAGCCGTCACCAGACAGTGCCTCGCAATCTTATCTGTGACGCTCAGTGACTGAAATGACACGCCTCATCCAAACTTATTCTGTCCTCACACTCGTGTGTGAAATTGTACAGAAATAATGCTACTTCATGTTTTATCATTGAAAAGAGTTGTCTGGAATTGGGAGAGCTTCAAAGACCACGCTCAGAACATGCCATCAGCTCTCAAAGGAAATGAAACTTCTCACATCATGGCAGTGAGAAGCACAATCGCACAATGTCACTCAGTGCCAGGCCTTCGAGAAAAGCACATGCTGCATCAATGGGGGTGGGGGGATACCTTGTTTGCAATGAATATATATATAGGGGTAGCAATTATAAAATAGTCATGTTGATTGGAAGTTGCCTTCGGGTAATGAACGAGACAATAAGTTATTGAAGTTATTTCATTCCAGCTGCTTCTTGAATTGCCATGAAAAGTTGGTTTCTGCTGACATTCTAAAGCTCTCAGCAGGCATGGTCAAATACTAGTCATATTTGTGGAATAATTTTAAATATTCATACAGAAAAAATAAGCATTGGTGTCATGGCCCAACAAACTTGCACAATATTTTTAAGGATATTTATAGGGGAGGTTTGGACAATAATGCAAACAACTGGGATAGCGCATTCCAGTTAAAAGAAAAATAGTCGAGCAGACAGACACAAAAAAACAAAGCACTAACTTCTATCATCTTGTGTCCGTCTGCTTGGCCATTTCTTTTTTACCATAATGCGCTGTACTAGTTCAAGTACGCCGAACCAACTTGCCCAATATTCGACACTTGTGGCATGCAAACAGAGGCGCGAAAACGAACATTGGTAATGTACAATGAAAAGAAATTCGAACTAAGCTTGTGATTTTAATGTTTTGGTTTGAAGCAAAGTGAACACAACTTTGAATAGTAGCAAGGTGCTAGTTTTGAGTGGTGAAATATGCTACCTTTTAAAGTTTGCTATACTGAGTGCCTACAACATGCCTTAAAACTTCAGGCAATTCGGGCTCTGATAATATTTGCGTTTAACCTTGAAGTATAACTTCGCAGCAGTGCAGATTTCTTCCTAATACTGCATAACCTCAATACAACAGACCTTCATAGTGAGGAGGATTTCGGTCTTGTAAAAGGGGTATGTAAAATTCAAGTCCTTTTACAACACACGAAAACACTGTGTGGGTCTGTTATAACGGGAGAAAATTACTGTGGATGTATTCTCAATGGGGCATAAAACATTTTTTTAAATCATATCTTCAGTTTCATTAGCCTTTTTTCTATCTGATTCCAAAATATTGTCACGCAAGAACTATACAGAAGTGCTCTAAAATATTTCTGCACTTTGCCAAGGTGGTGAAAATTATTGTGGAAGTCACAAGAAAGCAAACAAACACAAATTTCAAGAAATGATAGCTTTTAAATGACACAGCCCTAGGAAATCGCACTACTTACTGATATTTTCGTACTCTTTATGTGTTCATGGTACGCAATGTAGTTAAGACAGCTGCAAATTGAAGTTCAGTTATCATGTTACGCGATAGCACGCCGAACTTGTCGCGAACATCTGAGACCTGCATCTCGAACCCACTGTAATAGTGTCTTGTTGCACCCACTGCTAACCAGCTTTTCAGACTTTGGGATGAAAACCACCGCGAGACAACTCTTTATACTCGTAATCGAGCATGACAAACATTGAAACATCAAGCACTGCAGCATCGCACATCGCAACCGAGATTGTGGCCATTGTTCCATACGAAATCTTGGAAGTGGTATTTATATTTAGTTTCTTATATATATGTATAGATTATTGCTCAACGTCAAAACCGGTGCTTCTATCCTGCCTGGATTAGGCACTGAAGTGCAAGCCTTTCTTTAATGGTTTGTGTTAATGCCATCACCCTGGCAAACACACAGTTTTCATCAGACTGTCCGTGTAAAGCATTCCTTTACACTGTTAACAGACCAGGGCTGTATTGTCGGAGCCCTAGTGTCATGGTGGTATATGTGAAAATGACGTATTATCCCGCGCAGCACTATCTGACCTAGCTGCTAGTCGAACCTGCATGTAATGAATTATTGTGTATATTGAAAAGTTGCGAAATTTTCTTGACTAAATCTCATTATGTCAAGTATTTTTTAGGCTGAGTAACAGATGAAGAGTCGAATGCTGTTATAAGAAATAGCCTTGAGGTCATAAATTAGTCCAAAGCTGTTGTAACTGTAGATATATGAAATGGCAATCAAGCTCATTTGAAAACCATAGACACAACAAATGAATTATTCGAGGCTTCAATGGGTCAATCATTTGTAGATGGGGGTGTATGTGTGTGTGCATGTTTGCCTGTATAACACTGTGCATTACGTATCTGTATAAAGCATTGTCACAGTTGTGTTGCAGCACAATATTGTCTGTATGTCTGCCTTGAGTTGACTAAAGTTTGAGGCACTGATTGTCATCCGTCCACTGTCTAGAACAAAAAGTATAGTTGAGAACAATTTAGGTGAAAAATTTTATTGTGTGATGTTAATAAAAACGTAATGCCCTAAGGATGTTTCTTGTCTTTCTGCAATTATAGCATTGAGGAATGAAATATAGAGAAAGAGATAACAGTTGTGCTTATGAAAAATGGGAAAGCGTGTAAATGTGACAAGTTAAGATAGGTCATCACCTTCAAAGCAGAATTTTACAGTTGTAGGCCGGAAGCTGTTATATCTTGTGTTGTAGGAATTAGATCGTTAAAAAATGAAATTGTGAAATTGCTAAAACAATGTTAAAAGTAGAAGTTTATCAAAACCAAATGTACCAAATTAGTCATATCTACAAATTCATGCGCGCAATTCATATGTGACTTAGCATCTACATAATGATGACAATATCCAGAGCATCTAACCGCCACAATCACCACATATATTAGCTAAAACGCATTATCATAAAAAGAAAAGGTGTTAAATTTGGCATTCAGCAGGTTTGTTTTGTACAGGACTGGCAATAGTACAAAAACTTGCCGCTCATTTTAAATCATTCTGTTTGAATGGAGTTACATACCAAAATGAGTAGCACGAACGCTTTTGTGCGAAAATATTTATTAGATGAAAGGTTATCACTGTTCACATGGAAGTAGAGAATTGTCTTCATAAAAATATTTTTAAATATCTGAACTGACTGTCCAAGTTAAAAACAACATTCCATATGTCTCAAATTCACTGGGGTTTTATCACAAGGCTTCCTTTAAATCTGTACAATCTCCTATTAAGGTAACTGAAATGATTTTTCCTCTCATTTCAAGTCTCCAGCTAACCTACGTACATACTCCACAGTGAGTCCGAACTTGGCTTATAGTTACCTAGCTTGTGTTGATGCTTGCTTTTTGTGCTGTACTTTGCTATTTATGCTGCACAAACTTTCTTTGAAACTTGAAATGACATGAAAAAGCACAAACAACTGAACGCGCGCAATGCAGGAGTGACACGTAGCCCCATAGTGGGGATATTTAAAATAAATTGAGAACATCATGTCTTACTAGTTTTAGAACGTATAATTATGTAACATGTATATGAAGAGACAAAACCAGTCGGAATGGAAAACCTTTGGTTTCGGATGCCTCCAAGAGGGGTCAAGTCAACTTGGAAAGGCTTAAGATAACATAATTCTTGTTGCAAAATGTTCATGAATAGGCAGGCAGCTTGAAAATGCTAAATAGAAAAATTAACGCCAGGCTTGCAGGGAACGCGTGGCACAGTCGCAGCAAAAGCTAGAAGAGTGGCCTTTGAGAGCCTTTCTATACACTCATTGGGTAACTGCTGCAAGCATGCTTGCTGGATACACACTACGGCATTAATAAATAATTTCTGGGTAGTATGCTGGCATTTGCTATGCTATCCTTCATCATTATTCTGAGAAGTGTGGTATCCAATAAACACTTGCATGTGAGTGAAACAACTTTATTGTTGATCCGGCATGAAGGGGGAAAAGGTAGGAAAATGAAAGGAAGACTAGCATGCTCGGACGTCCCGGAGCAGCAACCTACTCGCGTCAAACCCGTGGGGACGTCGTTTTCAGCTGCTGGTGTTCCAGGATGCCAAGCACGTGCTGGACCACGTCTCTTTGGTTGCCTGGCTCATGGTTTTGCTGCTGATGTTGGTTGGTATTGCTTCTTAGTTACCCGGTGGTGGCGCAGAATCTCAGAGGAAATGTCTCTGTGTGGCTCGCGCCTTTTCGCAAATAAACACAGATAAACACTTGCAAGAAATTTTGTGCCAATCGTTCATGCAGAGGCTGACGACGATGAAAAAGTTATGCCTGAAGTAGGTATGCATCAAATTTAGGTGATCAAGAACAAGCTTTTGTATGGGTTGGAGCTTTGTATGACCCACTTATTATGCTATTTGCATTGTTTGATGGCTAGTTGTTCTTTTGCTGTTCTGAAACGCCCTATTACTCATATTGACATAATTCCTTTCCCGGCATCAAGCCTGCCTAACGCAAGTTTGTGAACAAGTACCAATCACGGGTGTAGCTCAGACAATAATAGATGAATGGATGGATAAAAAAAATGGCAGCATATCCATGGAGTGAATGATGGAGAGTGGGGCGAACCATCCGTCCGTCCATTTGTTCTTGCTTCCGTCCGTCTGTGTGACCGTCCGTGCGTGCACTTGCCTGTTCGTGCGTCCGTCCATGCATCCGCCCCGGCGTCCGTCCATCTGTCGGTGCAGCCATCCGCGAGTCCGTCCATGCGTCTGTCTATGTATTCGTTCGTCCATCTATTCAACACTCCCAAGTATCACCATGTCGCATTTTTTCGTCATATAGATGGATGGATTGGATGGATTGATATGGCTGTACCCTTTAGATCAGGCGGTGCCTAACGCCACCAAGCCGTAATACTTAGTGAACCGAAAACTAAATTTATATATATATATATATATATATATATATATATATATATATATATACTAAAAACTAAAGTGATGCTGGGTCCGGGTAAGATTATCCGTATAGGGAAGAAGGCGCACGTACAAACTAATTTTATTGATGTTTCGGCCGTGGGTGCGGCCTTCATCTGTTCTGATGAAGGCCGGACCCACGGCCGAAACGTCAATAAAATTACTTCGTACGTGCGTCTTCTTCCCTATACGGATATATATATATATATATAATGGGAAAGAAGTGTATACCTAAGGGCTCGTTTTTCCGTGTTTTGACACAATATTAATGAGATCTAACAGACAGTAATGCCAAGGAATGTACAGGAGAAGTTATTAGAACTGATGGAATGTAACTAAGAAGAAAGAAAAGTGGATTAACCGGCCGTGAGCTGGTTATTTTTTCATCCACTTTTCTGTCTTTTTATTTACATTCCATTGGTTCTAATAACTTCACCTGTACATTTCTTGGCATTACTGTCTGTTAGATCTCAATAATATTATATATATATATATATATATATATATATATATATACATACATATATATTGTGATGTAACGGTGAAGGCAACCTTTATTAGGCCCAGAAGACACGATGAAGTGACCACGCCCAAGGCACAGAGCTCAGACAAGCCAAGTCCCCACAGCAGATGAAGATGACGACCACTCATCATGATGAATATGTGTAAAGAAAGTAGATTTGCTTAATGAATGCTTACAATATATATATATATATATATATATATATGCACGCACGTGTCCCACTGTGTAATATTTGCTACCTATTAAGTTTGACATAAGAACCATAAATTATTGCTATAAGATATTGCATGTACGCATTCTCATGAACAATTGCATATTTTTAATTCAAAAAATAAGAGAAACACGTGTGTGTATATAGATACACACATATATATATATATATATATATATATATATATATATATATATATATATATATATATATATATATATATATATATATATATATATAATATATATATATTTATATATATATATTATATATATATATATATATTGCCACTAGTACAAGTTCTGAAAGTATTATTTCCACAGATGCTGGCATGCTTGTGTGTGCCGCTGTTCAGAAGAGGACAAAGATGCCAGTGCAGAGAAAAGCAATAGTCATACTGCCGTTGTTCGAATCAGTTTGACGTCCTTGTGTGCCATTATCTGCCGGTTACAGTTACGTTGTAACATGACACTGGTGGAGGTGCTGGGTAGTAGTCTATGCACTGTTACCACGAGGAAGATCTCAGGCCCCAACATCGACGCCTTAGTAGAAACAGCCAACCTTCGACGCAGTCGGCGGCAACTAGGCCTACCACCCCAATTCAGCCCTCTTCCGGAACGCTCCAGCACCATGGCATATGCAACAACTGCAAGCCAGACTGAACAGACCGCGACTCCGCCAGCACCATGGCTACCAGCCTCTCGAACGCCAAAGCCCTTCCATGGGGAGCCCTACGAAGACATTGAAGACTGGCTGGACCAATACGATCGAGTCGCCGTCGCCAACGAGTGGGACGAGCACCGGAAACTGCGGTATGTCTATTTCTACCAGGAGGATTCGGCGCACATTTGGTTCGAGAATCACGAGGCCGCCCTGACAACCTGGCCGATGTTTTGCACTCAGCTGTGGAACACATATGGTAGCGCCGACCGGAAAGAACAAGCCGAACGTCTCAATTCTCGCAATCAAAGACTCAATGAAAGCGTGGCCATGTTCGTTGAGGAGATGTCTCGTCTGTTCCGTCGAGCGGATTCTGCAATGACGGAAGACAAAAAGGTACGCATTCTGATGCGGGGTGTCAAGGAGCAGCTGTTTGCAGGACTTGTACAAACCCACCAGCTACCGTGGCAGAATTCCTCCGTGAGGCGACGACAATGGAGCGAATGCTAAGACAGCGGTCTTCGCAGTGTGAGCGGTCCGACAGCCTTGCATGTCTGTCAGCACCCTTGGTAACACCCGATGTCACGAGCGTGAGAGACCTTGCTGAGCTAGTCCGTAGCATTGTATGCGACGAGCTGCAAAAGCTTCACGCAGTGCCTTCACAGCCTCAAGTGGCTGCTCTGACAGACGTCGTCCGTGAAGAGGTGCGGCAGCTGGTACGACCATTAGCGCCACCTCCAACCGAAGCCCCTCTGCTAACGTATGCGGAAGCTGTACGTACTTCCGCACCGGCAGCCAGCTATTTCCCCCGACCGACTAGCCTGCAGACGCTACAGCACTTCTCGGGCGGGCCACGCTATGAAAACCAACGACCGACCAGCCTGCCGACGCCGCAGCACTTCTCGGGCCTGCCGCACTACGAAAACCAACGACCGACTTGCCTGCAGATGCCGCAGTACTTCTCGGGCCCACCACACTATGAGAACCCGCGACCTAAATTGCGGAAATCTAGCGTGTGGCACGCTTCCGACAATCGGCCACTATGCTACCACTGTGGTGAGCCAGGTCACTTGTACCGGGAGTGCTCGTACAGACTGATGGGCCTACCTGGATTTCGGCCAGACGCTCGTCGGCCCACGGACGGCGAAGGACCCCGCTGCCATCGCAGAATACTTGGCAAGTCTACGGTCTCCGAATCTTCAGCGACGCCAATCACGCTCTCCGTCTCCTCGACTCTCTATGTCCGCGAATAAATACTCCACTTCCGCCGATGTTGTTGCGGGACGATCCGCTAGGTCCCCAAGGCCACGCCGGGGAAACTAGAATCAGCGGCCTCCGGGGGTGGGACCGCTGTTAGGCTATCGTCAAAACAGCCTCCTCCGACCCATCCACCGACCTTCGACGATTCCTTTCAGCCGACACCTCACATCGCTGACGAACCCGTTTCTGCTGACATTGCCGTTCGTGTCGACAACCATCCAGTGACTGCTCTGGTTGACACCGGCGCCGACTACTCAGTTATCAGCGCTGAACTTGTGGCTGAACTCAGGAAAGTCACGACTCCTTGGGGGCAAGGACCAAACCTTTGGACAGCCGGTGGTTATCTCTTGACACCAATTGGGAGATGCACCGCAAGGCTGCAAATCTGTGAGTCTGTGAGTCGACGTTCATTGCTTCTTTCGTTGTGCTTCCTGAATGCTCCCGGAAAGTTATCCTTGGCATGGATTTCCTTCGTGAACACGGCGATGTTGTAAATCTTCGAGACTGCCTCGTAACGTTTGCTGACGACTATGGCCCGAAGCCTAGAGATACCAATCCGCAGAAGACTGCGCTCCGCATTGTCGACGACACCGTCACACTTCCACCACGCACCAGTATGTTCGTTACAGTACAGGGCAACGTAGACCATGACAGTAGTGGTATCGCTGAAGCCAACCTTTCAGTGCCCTTGTCTGAGCAAATCTGCGTTGCCCGTGGCATAATTCAATTTAAACGTGGGATGACTGAGTTGTTGGTCACCAATTTTAGTGAAGCGTACCAACATTTGGCCAAGCGAACAACTATCGCTCATATCGAATCCATTGACGATGAAGCGTGTACGACGATAGCCCCAATTTCTGCAGCCGTTGAAAGTGACACCGCGGTAGCCGATGCAGCCCATGTCAATCCGAAGCTCTCATGTGCACAGAAAGAGCAAATCCGCTGTATCCTCCGCATGTTTTGCAACTGTTTCGCATCTACATCCAAAATAAAACAAATGCCAACCGTAAAGCACTGCATTGTCACTGACCATGCTGAGCGACCCATACGTCAGCACGCCTACCGAGTATCACAAAAGGAACAAGAGGCTATACATTCTCAAGTGAAGCAGATGCTCGAAGATGGCGTAATCCAACCCTGGAACAGTCCATGGTCGTCTCCCGTCGTACTAGTAAAAAAGAAGGACGGCACTCTCCGATTTTGCGTCGATTACCGCAAACTCAACAAAGTCACAAAGAGAGACGTTTATCCGCTTCCGCGCATCGACGACTCACTAGACCGCCTCAGACGCGCCCGATACTTCTCCTCTATGGATTTACGCAGTGGCTACTGGCAGATCGAAGTTGATGAACGCGACCGAGAGAAAACAGCAATCATAACGCCTGATGGTCTGTACGAATTCAAGGTGCTGCTCTTCGGTCTGTGTTCTGCCCCTGCGACATTCCAGAGGATGATGGATACAGTGCTCTCCGGTCTCAAGTGGGAAGCATGCCTTGTTTACTTAGACGACGTCGTTGTCTTCTCCTAAACGTTTGAGCAGCATTTGCAGTGACTTAGATCTGTGTTTGCTGCAATTCGCAAGGCAGGCCTATCACTGAAATCAAAAAAATGTCATTTTGGTTACAACGAATTAAAGTTCCTCGGTCACCTTGTTAGCCCTGATGGTATTCGGCCGGACCCAGACAAAACATTGGCTGTCGCAGATTTTCCACCACCTACCAACAAACGTGGTGTGCGTCGATTTCTAGGCATATTTGCAAGATGTTTCAGCACGCGAACAAAGGTGTTTCGCGCGCTGAAACATCTTGCAAATATGACTACGCACCAACTAGCCCAAGTTTTCACTCTTGTGAGTTAGATTTCTAGGCCTCTGCGCATACTACAGATGCTTTATGCAAAATTTCGCAAACATTGCCAAACCCCTCACTCGTCTGACAAAAAAAGATGTTCCCTTCGTGTGGGGCCTTGAGCAAACACGCGCTTTCTCCGAGCTCCAGCGGCGTCTACAATCTAAGCCCTTACACGGACACTACGAAGAATATGCCGAGAACTACACACAGACGCCAGTAACATCGGCCTTGGTGCAGTCCTCGTCCAGTGGCAAGGCGGCGTCGAACGCCCTATTGCTTATGCGAGTCGGATTTTATCATCTGCGGAGGCGAATTACACAACAACTGAAAAGGGGTGCCTAGCTGTTGTCTGGGCAATAGCTAAATTCAGACCGTACCTGTATGGTCGCCCATTCAGAGTTGTTACTGATCATCATGCGCTCTGCTGGTTGGCGAACCTTAAAGACCCTTCAGGACGTCTGGCCAGGTGGAGCTTACGCCTTCAGTCAGGAGTTCGATTTGACAGTCGTGTACAAGTCTGGCCGGAAGCATACTGATGCGGACTGCCTTTCCCGAGCTTCTCTTAAGACAGCGTCAGGTGATCACGATCTCGACGGCCGTTTTCTCTGCGCCGTTAGTGTATCCGACTTGGCTGAACAGCAGAAGAACGATTCCGAGCTTCGACAATTCATCGAATATCTTGAAGGCCGTACGCCACATCCACCACCAGCATTCGCCCGCTCGTCATCATCGTTCTGCGTCCGCAGAAATATCCTCTATAAAAGAAACTTCGACCCTTATGCGACTGAGTACCTGCTCGTTGTCCCCCCAGCGTTACGAGCCGATGTCTTATCCGCCTGTCACGATGGGCCTTCCTCAGGCCACTTGGGATTCACACGTACCTTGGCCTGGATTCGCCAACACTACTACTCGGCTAAGCTCAGTCGAGACGTGAAGCATTACGTGAAGACGTGTCACGAGTGCCAGCGCCGTAAAGCACCACATCAGCACCCAGCTGGCTTTTTGAAGCCTGTCGCTTCTCCGACACAATCGTTCCAACAAATTGGCATGGATCTACTCGGACCTTTTCCCAAGTCTCGTGACGGAAACCGCTGGATTGTAGTCGCTACTGATTACATGACGCGCTACTGCGAAACGAAGGCATTACAACGTGGCACCGCCATTGAGACTGCCCACTTTTTTATGAAAAACATTGTCCTCCGACATGAAGCACCAGCAGTTGTCATAACTGATCGTGGCACAGCTTTTACCGCCCGGATCATACAAGACGTCATGCAGCTTAGCGGCACAGTACATCGAAAAACTACTGCATACCACCCACAAAGCAACGGCCTTACAGAGCGACTAAACAAGACGATCGCGGACATGCTATCCATGTACCAAGACCACAAAAACTGGGATGACATCCTCCCTTATATCACGTTCGCTTACAACACCGCTGTGCAAGAAACAACTGGATTCACACCATTCCGGTTGCTTCACGGCAGGGAGGTCACTACAATGCTGGATGCCATGCTTCTACCAGACAGACACCAGATTAGTGTCAAGACGAACGAATTTATCAGACTTGCAGATGTGGCTCGTAAGCTTGCAGTCGAACGAATCCATAAGCAACAATGCATCGACTCACTCCAGTACAACGCTCGTCGTCGCGATGTCTCTTACCAACCCAGAGAACAAGTATGGTTGTGGACTCCCATTCGACAATGGGGCCGGTCGTAAAAGTTGTTACGCCACTATTTTGGTCCTTATAGAGTTTTCCTTCGTCTCAGCGAAGTGAACTACGAGGTTCTTGACGAGGACATGGCTCGTCAATCCCACCGTTCACAACAGCCACACGTCATCCATGTTTCGAGGGTGAAACCATTTTACCAACGCTGACTATTCGTCACACTCCCTTGAGTAGACTTACAGTGATTGTGAACACCCCCTTGTGTACTGCTTATCGTACGTGTTTTCTTTTCATCTGGCAATTATGTTATGACATCGGGACGATGTTCTTGGGAAGGGGGGTAATGCCACTAGTACAAGTTCTGAAAGTATTATTTCCACAGATGCTGGCATGCTTGTATGTGCCGCTGTTCAGAAGAGGACAAAGATGCGCGTGCAGAGAAAAACAATAGTCATACTGCCCCGTTGTTCGAATCAGTTTGACACCTTGTGTGCTATTATCTGCAGGTTACAGTTACGTTGTAACGTGACAATATATATATATATATATATATATATATATGCGAAAATTGTAGGCATTCATTAAGCACATCTACTATATTTACACATGTTCATCATCATGAGTGGTCGTCATCTTCATCTGCGATGGGGACTTGGCTTGCCTGAGTTCAGTGCCTTAGGTGTGGTTGCTTCATCGTGTCTTCTGGGCCTAATAAAGGTTGCCTTTACCGTTACATCACAAGTGGTGGAGTGTGCTATACGATCTTCTGTCCTTTTCCAGCCCGCTCTGCTTCCTGAAGCTCCGCTCAGGTCGTCGTTTGTGCCAGGTGTCCGGTAACATGCCTCAGGATGAGCCAACCGGCGCTTCTGCGTCTACCTCCACGGCCCCGGCTACCGCGGCCTATTCATCGTGGATTATCACCGCGCACCAGCGTGAGCCACTCACGTTCGCCGGACTTCGAGGTGAAGATGTGGAGGATTGGTTGGAACAGTTCAATGGAGCGAGTTCCACTAACAACTGGGATGATCTTACCAAGCTTCGCCGTGTTTCTTTCTATCTGACAGGCGTAGCGAAAACATGGTTTTTCAATCATGAAACGGACATCACGGACTGGACACAATTCAAGCAACAGCTTCGCCAAATTTTCGGCACCACGCTGGTTCGTTCAGCTCTTGCGAAGAATACATTGGATGCTCCCAAGCAACAATGCGGCGAGTCTTACACATCATACATAGAGGATGTGCTTGCTCTCTGTCACCGTTTCAGCACGTCCATGTCTGAATCAGAGAGTTCGTCATCTATTGAAAGGGATCGGCACGGTCGCGTTCAATGCCTTGGTCATACAAAACCCGACCACAGTCGCTGACGTTGTTGCCACATGCCAACGCCTAGAGGAACTTAAGTACCCATCGGTCACCGCCGGACACCGCTGAAAACACCACCACGACTGATGCCTCAATGCGTGCCATGATCCGGGCGATTATACGTGAAGAGCTGCAATCTTTCGGCCTCTCAATGACACTAAGTCCACCTCCCCCCTCCAACACTGTTTTGCGCGACGTTATCAAAGAGGAGTCGGCGTCCATAACCGGGCCAGCGTATGTAGACTCAGCGTATGTAGACTCACAGACACACAGCGTAGTTTGATCATTCGCTGGAGTTTCCAGAAGTTCTGACGGCATCTGGCCACTCACAAAAACTTTCGCCCTTGCGACAGTCTACAGTGGCACCACATTCTCGCAAGAAGTCCATGCCGAGAATGACATCATGTGTCGACCGAGGAATAATCGCAAACTCTGTCGTTATCATAAGGCCTCCCAAAAATACTTCAGCACTACACACACCAATAGGGCGCAACGGCTCTCCACTCACTCCACAGAACGTCGAAGTTTCATCCCAGGTAAAAACAACTTTCCGCCCTAACACGTCTTTAAAGGAAGCACTCATCACGGAAATCGTTCCACCTGTGTGCACCAAGGCCATCACAGGCACATAATCCACCAAAACACGCACTTTGTTTTTAAACATACACACAGGAGGTATTTCTGTCAGTAGCACGTATCAAGCGACCTCACCCCCATTGGCCGCGCTGGCTAGTTTTCCGGTGGCGAAGAGGACGCTTTGCGACGCAGCGGTGAGCGAGAACGATGAGCACGAGGTCGCGGTGGGGGCGTTAAACTCCTGTCAGATGCCGGGGAGATGTTGCGGAAGTTGCTGGGCCAATAGTTGTCATCAGGTGGTATGTGGGCCGGCCGCCGCACACCATGAGGCTGTTCGAAGGGTCGTGAAAAGTCAGATGGTTGGTGATATCGAGGAGTCACCCGACGGTTGCAAAATCGCGATATGTGGCCTGGCACACCGCAGGAATAGCACACCTGGCCGAGGTCGAAACGTTGGTCGCTCGTCGTTGAATCGAGCGTCATCATTTGTTCTTGTGTAACGGATGTACTGGTCGGGTACGTCGTACTGAGACGTCGGGTGTCGAGGAGGCATGCGCTGAGAGCGTCGGTCATACCGCGACGCGGGAAATCTGGTTGTCATCCTTGACTTTTGGGCTGGGCTGTACTCCACAGTTTCCGCGCTCATCGTCGGTTTCCATGGGGTCAAAGGAGGCACATCCATAGCCTCGCGTGGCAGAGACAACTCGCGATGGTCAGCTGTCGAACACGACATTTCTCGGTGCGACAGTTCCTCACGAACAATCTGTCGAATGGCAGAAAAAAGGTCGAGGCCAGGATTCGTGTCCACACTGGCAACAGTTGTGAACGTTAGCCAGCCGACCAAACTTGGGCGCAATTCGACGCATCTTGAGTGTTTCAAACGTTCGCCAATGCTGAATGACGTCGGACACATAACTGAGGCTTTCTTTTCCAATTAGAAAATTATACACGTCCTCAGCGATCCCTTTTAGCAGATGCCCAACTCTGTCCTCTTCCGACACGGTAGCACAGGCCACCTTGCACAACCTTAACACTTCTATGTAAGTGGTGCATGTCTCACCTGGTAGCTGTGCCTGTTGCGACAGTGTTTGCTCAGCCCGCTTCTTTCTAGCAACCGAGTCGCCGAAACACGCCCTGAGCTCTTCAACAAAAAGATCCCACGTCGTGGGTGCGTCCTCGTGGTTCTCGTACCATACCAGTGCGGTGTCGGTCAGCGAGAACACTACGTTGGCTAGCATAACGGCTGCATCCCAACCGTTGGACTTGCCCACACGTTTGTACTTGGTGAGCCAGGCGTCGACATCTTCTTCGGCTTTTCCTCCGAAGGGCGGTGGAAGTCGGTAGTACGGAGGCGGGCCAGACGGTGCCGTCCTGGAAACGCCTGCTTCTTCGGGCATGTCGAAGTCACTCACGGCAGATGGTGGGAGACCGGCAAGTCGACGGCTTCGTCGAAGCTGTGGCAGTGATAGTTCCGTAGTTGAAGCGCTTACCCAGCACCTCCACCACTCTGTTACGTTTGAAAGAGACTGGTAGACGTTGAAAAGGGCCGTTTATTCAATCGTTAGGGTCAGCTCAGAAGCGGCCGACTGGTTAAAGATCCTCTTCTTCCTTTTTCGCTCTCGGTGACAAGTGCTTCTTTGTCTTCGTGCATGTGCGCAACAATATATATATATATATATATATATATATATGTGTGTGTGTGTGTGTGTGTGTGTGCGTGTGTGTATGGGGGGGTGCGTGGAATGTTTCTCTCTAGCCGTCCCAATCGCCGCGCTGCCCAGCAAAACGAACGAATATAGCCTTGCGTGCCCGGCTACTGTGGAGGGCGCGGATTCCGCCGGTGGCGGAGACCATGGCAGACAGCAGAGCGCATGGGTTTCCAGTGTAGGCATGTTTTTTTTTTTTTTTTTTTTCACAAAGGAGTAAGGATCACCACCAGAATCTTCTGGTTCAGCTGAAAGATTTTTTTTTCTGTTACTGCATTTATTTTGGCCCAATTTAGGAAGAAAAGCATGGCAACTGCTGCATCTTCCCGATAGGCAATTGTAAGGCAGTATCAATTTGTCTGTGGAGGTATTACTTTTTTTTTTTCATTATGGTCCGTTCTGTTTCGGTGCTAAATACTTAGAGAAAGGACAACACAGTCGTGCTCTCTGATGTCCATGTCTCTTAGCGCTCAATATGTCGTCAAGTTCCGTTTACCAACACGCCCAAAAAGTGGCAATGCTAAATACTTAGTTTGAGAAATATAGAGGCATTCTAGCATTCTTCCTTTCTGGGGACATGCATGAGGATAAACTGGGCGAATTATTGTCGTTGCTCTCCTATCCTGACTCATACATAATTTTACTATTATAACAGGTACGGATATTTGTGGAGTAGTCAACCGAAGTGCAGTTACCCTCTAGACAACCGAGTGCCCTGGTCATATCATTAAAATAAGGTGTGTGAGAAGTAATTTTGCCGGAATATTGTAGAAGGCTTAGATTAGTCGACCTACATTCAATCCTTTTGTTTTTCACTGTGAACATGCCCGAGTTGTTATTGTCTTCTTTTTCGCCATGTGAATTTTGGTTATGGTTTGGTAGCACAGTGAGAATATCAGTATCGTGTTCATTTATTGTACTCTTGACTGCATCCAGATCAAAGGGTTGCACATGCAGCATAACATCCTCTTTTTAGTGAAAACTAAATATTCGCCGAGGTGCTATCACTACTATATAACACCGCAGTTTTTCGTACATCAAACTCTTAATGCGTGTTGCGTACTTCTTGAACAAGGAAAACATTTCGATGATCATTCTTACATTTCCCAACGTATTCACTGAAATTCACAGTGTAAATGGGTGGTTATAAGTGACCACGTGCCTGTAACCAGCCTGCGGTGGTCTAGACACAGTCTAGACGCATGGCTGGCCGCCTGCACCCTCCTTCTTGCATCCTGCTTCTGGAGCTTATCGGGAGAATTCTCGAAACGGCATTACAATGAAAAGCAGCGCTAGTTTTATGAAAGGAAAGAAAAAGCAACCCTTTTAATCGAGTGCAACCCGTGAGCGTAGAACGTGGCAGTCTCCTGACTTCGCTAGTTAATCAGGCTGCCATTTTTCTTTTCTTTGCCAGTGCCATGATTGACTCTCTGAAAACTAAACGCCAAGGACAAAAATCTCTAGAAAAATTATTGCACACATATCCAGGCACACGAAATGACCTCCTTCAAGACATCTATATTAAGTGTTTCGGCTCCCGAGCCATCACAGCCCCTTACCAGGCTAAATACACTGGGCTCCCAAACACAGAACTGGATGCACCTTTCACGCATGCCGAGGTCAGAGCGGCAATCGTCAGCATGAAACGCAACACAGCGCCTGGGGCGGATCAAATCACCAATGCCATGATTCGCAATATGAATGACGAAGCCATAACAGCGCTTCTGAACTTGATTAACAAACACTGGGTGAATGGCACTATACCTCAGCAATGGAAACATGCTGTAATAATTATGATACCCAAACCAGGAAAGAAATTGGCAATAGAAAACCTCAGGCCAATCCCTCTTACCTCGTGCTTAGGCAAAGTGTTTGAGAGATTAATAAATACCAGACTTCAACGGCACCTTGAACAAAATAACTTGTTGCCAAACACCATGTTTGGTTTCCGCTCGAACCTTTCGACACAGGACATCCTTCTGCTTTTAAAGGAGGAAGTACTAACAAATGTTCCAAAAGCAGGAGAAAACATTGTCATGGCCATCGACATAAAAGGCGCTTTTGACAACGTAAGCCATAAGGCCATATTAGATGGGCTAGCAGCGACTAACTGCGGTCAAAGGACGTACAAATATGTACAAAACTTCCTTACTAAAAGAACTGCTGTTATCAGATTAGGAGAAGACGAATCCAATGTCTTCCACCCACCGAGCAAAGGCACACAACAAGGCGCTGTGATCTCGCCTACGCTTTTCAACATAGCCATGATTGGTCTAGCCAAAAAACTGGAAGGTATTCCCGACATCCGACACTCCTTCTATGCGGATGACATCACTGTATGGACAATCAAGGGTAGCTTGGCAGAAAAAGAAGAGCGGCTTCAACTGGCAGCTAAAACCATCAAAGATTACACTAAAGAAAGGGGACTTCAGTGCTCAGCAGACAAATCGGAACTCATTCAATTATCCAAGAGTAAAAAACAAAGGACAGACCCGAGGCTCCGCCTTGAGGTCAAGCTAGACGGCAATATTATACCAGAGAAAACAACTGTTCGAATCTTAGGGATGTGGTTACAGTCCAATCAGCGATGTCTCCACATACTGAATATGCTTAAACGAACAGCTCAACAAATTGTTCGTATGATAGTTCGAATAACGAACAATCGTGCTGGACTGAAAGAACAAGACGTGCTTCGTTTGGTAAAGAGCTTAGTCATCAGCAGACTAACATACTCGCTACCCTACCACAACATGAATAGAGAGGAGAAAGAAAAAGCAGACAAAATAATAAGGATGGCGTATAAAGCGGCTTTGCGACTACCACAAAGCACTTCAACTGCGAAGCTATTAGCGCTCGGACTTCACAATACATTTGATGAGTTGGCTGAGGCACAAGTAACCACCCAGATTAACCGCCTGCTACAGACGCCAACCGGCAGAAAACTTCTTCAGAGGATCGGCCTCGGCGAACAAGTACAGGCACATGGAAGAGCTAAGAAATTGTCGTGCTCAGTCAGAGCCTGGTACAAAATATGCTTCCTACTAAAGAACATGGACCCAGTTTTACATGCTGGAAGACGTAAAGCAAGAGCCGCTTACATAGATAAAGAGACAAAATATTTGAATACGGCGAGATTCACTGACGCTGCACCATATCAGGCAAATGCAAAGAACATGGTGGCCGTGGTCACAGACCAAAAAGGAAACGTCACAAGTTGTGCCTCCATAGCCCAAGCCTCTATCACAGAAGCGGAGGAGATAGCGATCGCGCTGGCAATCAAGGAGGGCAGGGAGCGAAAAGCCCCAATGACAATAATCACAGACTCGAAGGCTGCATGTAGAAATTACGAAAAAGGTAGAATATGTATGAAGGCCTTCCAAATTCTAACCAAAGCTCTCATGGACTTCCCAATTGAATACACCCAAACCATTATCTGGGCGCCAGGACACGAGGGCGTCACCGGGAACCAGTTTGCAGATGAGGCGGCTCGAGGCTTCACAAATTACCGAGCTTCCTTGCACACTGCAATAGAGGATCCAACGCCCCTAGACCCTAACTTTGGTGCAATTATTCAGTATTACAGGGACAATAGAAAAGTGTATCCAGCACCGCATAAGAAACTCACAGCAATGGAATCGGTGGCATTACGCAGAATCCAAACAAACACATACACAAACTTACACAGGCTGCACGTATTCTACCCCACAGCATACAAAGATATATGTCCGTGGTGTGGGGCCACACCAACTCTGTTTCACATCACGTGGGAGTGTACGCATCACAATGAAGAACGCCACAACATGAACAACACAGAGGAACAATGAGAGGCGCTGCTGTCCAGCTCGGCCATTGTTGATCAGCGCTGGCTGGTCCAACGGGTAGAGATGATAGCTAGGGCCAGCGGAGCCCTGGAATAGGGGCCCGACCATTTGGAATGCTCCGCGTTATGCGCAAATAAAGTTTTCTCTCTCTCTCTCGCCAGTGCCCTCCATACTACACAGTCTACAAACTTGAAGTACAGTAAGTTTACAGCACATGCAGATCTCTTGCTGAGGCATCACAATTATAAGTGCTCGAATATGGGCAGCGCAAATCTACAGCAAAAATTAAAAAGCCTATTTGAGAATATATATGTCCAAGAATTGACTTTGCCTCTTGTACACTTAAGCCCAACATTCCACAACGAGTGCAAAGTAATATAAAAGGGCAAAACCATTTTTTTCTTGCCACATGCAAGCTTCGCAAACAGCCCGACAGCGTTTTCGACCATATTCAACCATACACAGGTGCGCTGCGGTGCGGAGAAAGATGGGCTCTTCAGTAGCACCAAAGCGATAGGGCGAGCCACAAGCCAAAGAGCAAGAGAAATTTTGGAGGCCTCTTCGCCTGATAGTGCGTCAGCCGCACACTTGTATATTTTATGAAGAGCATGATTTACTTTTAGAGATGAAGCTCCTAAAGCCATGGGTTTGTCCTTCAATTGAGACCGGTTCATGACTGCCTAGTTTATGAATGACTCAGCAGATGGCACTAGTGTGAGTGACAGACAAACGGACGGACAGATTCATGGTTCACTGATAAAATCCTCAGAAGCTTCGACCCACTAATTATCATTCATTCCGTGAACATGCTGTCATTTTTTTGGTAGATAGGGGCCTGAGGCCCATATCTTGTCACATGGTCATGTCACAATCAACTTGTCACATGGTCATGACTGTCACTGCACACCCACTTAGTTTCTTTCAAAAGGGTGTGGTATGTTTTCAATAAACCAGTTGTTAGTCTGCAAACATCCTGTCCACTTCGTTTCTGGTGTCTCGTCCTTAGTGCCGTTTTATTGTTTTCAATTATGTCTTACCAACTAGCCCTGAACGTATGATTCTCGAGTTAATATTCGTAAAGCGTCATTTGGGGATGCAGTGATGGCTATCCAATTTCATAAATATTACATATGTACTCTGACGATACAGTATTCACGTCAGGCTAAGATCAACTGCCGTTAAATGCAATGCCCTGAAGGTGACTAATGGTTTATATGAACACAGGAACGGTGCGAACAGACATTGGCAATTTGAATTCGAGGGCGTTTATAAATACCAGTACATCTCCACGAAGTGAATGAGGACAAGTGGGTGAAGCCATAGGCCCTAAATTCCATAATGTCTACATTGAAGGCACCAAATATACTTCATTTCATACATCAGGTGCAACGCTGCAGAAGCTGTGCAAGAAGTTCGGCCAGTGCAACGTATAACTCTGCGCGTTTCGTGATAGCTTGCGTAACATCTGATTAGTGCCAGTGCACTCTCGCGTTTTTTTCTGCTCCCACTTGGCGTGACTGGCGAACAGAAGAAAGCGGGGCGAGCACAAAAGAATGCGGGTACCGAACAACCCTGTGGTGTCCTATCCCGCACTGACACTGAAAGTCAAGGTGGCCACCATCGTGTCGTACCTAGAGTAGAGAGCCTATATGTGACGTCATAGGAAAATTGAGCTATACATCCACATATTATCAGATGTACAACGGCGTTTTTGTTTATAAGGCACATAATATCTTTTGTTACTTTTTGCCGCAATAACGAAAGAAAAATTAAATGATTAGTGGTAAGAACATCGAACTACTTGCGAACGCATCGACTGCAAGAAGTCTCGCTAGCTTCTGCAAGGTTGCCCATGATGTGTGAAACGAGTGCTATAGTATAAAGCATGGTATAAAGGACTGACAGGTGGACGTATGTAGAAACAGACAGACAGGCAGATGTACACATAAAAGCACAGATAGGACTTGACGGTAGGACTTACAGTTGGGATAGTGATGCGCAGGATGTCACAAAGTAAGACGTTCGTGACGCTATAACAAAGAAGTGAGACAAAAGCCCCAAGGTGCCCGAGATATTGCCCTTCTGATGATGAATTGCCGAAGTGTTAAGAATAAAGCTGATGAGCTGGGTGGCCTTATTAGGTCAGTGAACGCTGACTTAGTCATTGGGTCAGAATCTTGGCTTGACGAAGCAGTTTCGAACTCTGAAATGTTTCCTTGCAATTTTCAAACATATCGAAAAGACCGGTCAACGCATGGTGGTGGTGTTTTCATTCTTGTGAAGGATTCTTTGATGTCCGAAGAAATTTTTATTGATAACAATGAAACTGAATCTGTTTGGTGCCGAGTAGTGCAAAGTAATCGTTCTAGTTTCATTGTTGGTGCTTTCTATCGGCCTCCTGTCTTTGAACCGAATGTTATGCGTCAGCTGAGAAAAATTGCCTGCACCTTTTCTAAAGAATGTGTCGTTCTTGCTGGTGACTTTAATTTACCGGATGCTGAGTGGAATAACGGTAACTGTGTCTTAAAGTCTCAGGCAGCGACATACTGTGAATTGAAAACGTTGACTGACGTGCTCGGCCTCATGCAGTATGTTTCCAGTCCTACGCGAGGTGACAACATTCTGGATTTGTTGTTTTGTAATACCCCTGATGTCATTAATGAAACACACGTTATTCCCGGTATTAGTGATCACAACGCCGTCTTTGCAAAGCTAACAAGATCCCGGGTAAATACAAAGAAATGCGAATCTAGGAGAATCTTCTTTTATAGTAAAGCAAACTATCAGCAAATATCAGCTGGTCTTGAGCAACAATTTCTGTCTTTTGAATGCAGTGCAGACGAAGTAACTGTTGAGCAGCTATGGCAAGTGTTTAAGGAACGCATTACTGGGCTCATTCGGCGTCACGTCCCGAGCGTCTCAAGCGATAAACTGAGTAAAATAAAGAAACCTTGGATTAAGGGGCATCTTATTCAGCTTATCAAAAAGCGCAAGAGGGCTTTTTTCCCGATACTGCCAAAAAAAATCCCCTGAAAATTTTAATAAAATGAAAGATTTGACATCACTTTATAAAATTGAACTGAAAGAAGCCAAGAAAAAGTATTTTAAGAGTTTGGCCGCTGACTTTTCTAATAAGAAAAGGTTTTGGAAATATATGAGACGATGTGGTACTGAGAAGGTTAGCCCACCAAACCTACGTTACGGTGGCGAGATTGTAACTGAGGATCGAGATAAAGCCACACTTTTTAACGACTTCTTTAAATCGGTCTTCCGCCCACCTACACAAGTGATTGTCACGAATAAAAAAGAACAATGTTTGCCTATGGGTGAGATAGAGCTTTCATTCAATGGCATAATGAAGTTGTTACAGCGCATTGACGAAGGTAAAGCAACTGGCCCAGATGGCATATCACCAAGAGTTTTAAAACTTTGCTCTGAGGCAGTAGCTCGTTACCTTTATGTTATCTATAAAAAATCACTCGATGAAGGCAAGCTTCCTGATGATTGGAAAATAGCTAATGTTGTGCCCGTTTTCAAAAGTGGTTCTAAATCAGACGTATCAAATTACAGACCAATTTCTTTGACGCCGATTTGTTGTAAAGTACTTGAACATGTTCTTTTTTCTGCTTTAATGAATCACCTGACTTCAATTAATTTTTTTAATCCTAAACAACACGGATTTAGACAGGGTTTTTCATGCACAACCCAATTAATTGAATTCTATCATGATATAGCATCAGTTTTAGATAATCGAGGACAGATTGATTGTTTATTTTTAGACTTCAGAAAGGCTTTCGATACGGTATCACACTCCATTCTGATTCAAAAACTGCAGAACTTGAACATTCATCAAACCATTTGCCGTTGGATTGCGGACTATTTAACTTCAAGAAAACAAAAGGTTGTGCTTGGTGGATCATGTTCGTGTTTAGTTTCGGTGACATCAGGGGTACCTCAGGGTTCCGTACTCGGTCCGCTTCTCTTCCTTGTGTTTATTAATGATATTTCGGATACAATTAGGTGTCGTATTAGAATGTTTGCTGACGACTGTGTGTTGTATACTGAACTGACCGACCAAACGGATTCCACCCAGCTTCAGGATGACCTTAATCACGTGGAGGCATGGTGTAAAAATAATGACATGGTATTAAACACGAATAAATGTGTTCACGTCAGTTTCACCAAAAAGGTTAATAGATTTACAAATCAGTACATCTTAAACAATGAAGTTATTAGGTATGAACACAAATATAAGTATTTGGGTGTCACGCTTTCTGAGGATGGGGGATGGTCTGAACACATTGGCAGTGTTGTAAGTAGAGCGGGAAAAGCCCTAGGCTTTTTACAAAGAAATCTTAAACATGTAACCAAGGAGGTTAAACAGGCCGCATATTATGCCTATGTGAGACCAATACTAGAATACGCCTGTCCTGTGTGGGATCCGTTTAACAAAATACATATTCATGAATTAGAACGCATTCAGTCGATGGCAGCAAGATTTGTTCTGGGAAAATATGGCCGAACTGAAAGCTCCCGTTGTATGAAAAGAGAACTTAATTGGCAATACTTACAAGATCGAAGACGTAATCTAAGATTAAAACTATTTTATTCGATATATAACAATAAAACGGGCATTAATGCTTCAGATTATTTAAAAAAAGCGTATTATCAATCCTCCCGTCATGATCACAAATTTAAAGTACGGCCATACAACCCCAGAACGGATCTTTTTAAGCATTCTTTTTTTCCGCAATCCATTGTTGAATGGAACACGTTACCAGCCGATGTAGTTGGCCGCAAGACTGCGGATTCATTTTATGAGGCTCTGTGCCCCCCGCAATAATGCCTAAGTGGCGCTGCGGGTTTTGTTTCAAATAAAAAAATAAAAATAGATGGATGGAGGAATGCATGAGCGGATGGACGGATGGATGGATGCGTGGACAGATGGACAGACGGACAAACTGATGCCTGGACAGATGGACTGTGCGGGTGACCATGTATTGTGCTGCCGTATAGTTCAGTACAGATGATGATGATCCTTGTAATACTGGCACACACCCACAAAGGGGCGTAAAGCAGGTTGTTTGCACATATATTTTCTTTTTTTTTGTAATGAAGGGGTTCAATTTCACTTTAGGTTTAACGGAGCGTGATGTACCCTAGCTAAATCGGCCCTAAGGCACTTCACTCCTAAAAGCTGCATTGGCAGCATTGCCCAAATGAACGCATAGAATAAATATCATGGCCCTAGCAGGAGTCGAACCCCAGCGTTTTGTGTGGCAAGCGAGTATTTTATTATATACACTCCTACTGGGATCTACAGGGGATGCCTTGAAAGCCGTGAGCAGCACCACTTGTGGGGCGAGAAGCACGCAACGTTTAGAGCCCTGACAGTTGTGCCTCATTGCTTTGATAGCTATTGTGGCACAAGTACCCGTGGCCGGCACGTTGGTTCTTCTAGCAAGATTTAAAGAGATCACAGGGAGACATTTTTCCGGGATGCCGTCGTGAATAAATGGGGATACCTGCACTGAAGCGACCACATTTGCCACATTAGTGAGTGCCTTGCTATAATCGCCGTCAGTACCGACTGCTAAATGTCTGCATCATGTGTGCATAATTCATGTGCTTATTTCATAATTGTCATCGTAACCTGTTATTGGTGTGTGCCCACTACCCACATACTTTCTTCTCATTGCTGCCACGGCACCAGACTACTTTTCACTGCCATACTATTTATATCTTAAAAGCCTGAAAGGAAAAGGAACGGGCATAAACAGTTCTCTGTGAAATAGCTGCAAGACAGGATGGCCAACAGTCCATTCATGGTAGTTGAGAGCCTAAGCCAAGCTTTAATAAAAATATTCTGAGTGCGCACTATGAGGAAGCTTGCCCCCCCCCCCAATGATGAAGCCTGGAGGGGGCCCAAGCACCCCAGCGCCATACTCTCCGCGTATGGTAGGAAGAGCCTCGAGTTCTGCTTCGGCACTCAACAACTGTCTGCTCCGAGGACCACGCAGCGGCATGCCAGTCGCAGTGCACGAAGTGTACGGAACCACGCCAGGTTTCGGAACAGCTTTTCAAGTAGACCGCAATGTTCCTGAAACGTTAATTGCGGTTGCAGTGCTGGCTATACAATCTTGTAAACATTACATAGGCACTCCTATCATACTGCCGTCATGTCTGGTTAAAGTCAATTGTAGTGAAGCACCATCCACTAAAGTTTATATATCCAGCAGTGTTCAGTGCTGCCATCCTCGCTGGCACATACGTTACATGTCAGCTTACCGCTTCTTGTGTGCTAATAATCATGCCTCTGTTGGCATCGTTATGTAACTGCAAACATGCGACTGTTTCACATGTATCTATGAATAGCTTGGGCGTAGTTTCATAACTTATCGCTAAAAAAATTATATAACATACTCACCGTTCTTCCGAATGCTCCGCATAACATCAATTCCCAGGGTGTTTAGAATCTGCCAAATTTCACTCCTTCGTTACAATAAGATCATTTTAATAGAAGTAGATGAGGCATCACGCCAACACACAAAAAAGTTTTCGTTTCTTTCAAGCCTGGTGGCACACGTGTCACTGACCCATTATAAAGGACATGCTCATAGCATCCATCCATCTATCCATCCATCCTGAAATTTCAGCTGGATATGAACGCCCCTCAGTGAGCATTCAACTTCATTGAATGAAGACGTATCCGTCTCAGAACCCCGAATTTTCAGAAATGCACATGCAATCCTATTATTGAAAGCCCAGCATTTTTTTGCCGTCAACCCAATCAGATCAGGACGTCTTGAAAGGCTAGTTGGTTCACTCTCTGCAATGAAAACTGTGCTGAAATAGAAAACGACACCACAAAGAAGGAACACTGAACAGATCGAGAGCAACAGATTGCACTGGATCCGTTTAGTCTTCCTTCTTTGTTGTGGCTGATTACTTTAGTGCAATTTTAGTTCACCCCAATCAGGCCGCGTGAGAAACTCTGTTGCATATCACATTGCACCTCATTGAAAGCCCAGAAGTTTTGTGCCGTCAACCCAATCAGAACTGGACGCCTTGAAGGGCTAGTTGGTTCATTCTCTGCAATCGAAATTGCGCTATAATAGAAAAAGACACCGCAATGAAGGAACACAATGCAATAGCTCGCCCCGCAATAGCTTGTGCGGTTCTACACGCTTGTACTTAACCCTGCCCACCTGTCCACAGCATAGGCTCGCCACGCTATTAGCCCAGACGAAAACGCCCGTCAGATTGCCCATCGATGCCTTTCAGACTTGTAGCTCAATCAGAAACATAGTTATGACAGTCGCCATCGGAACGTCCGCTTTATTTCGGGTGACCTCGTTCTTCTGCGGACTCCGTCGTGGCATGTTGACCTGGCTAAAAAGCTTGTACCCAAGTACTCTAGGTTCTACCGTGTGCTACGGCAGGTAACTAACGTTACCTATGATATAGCCCCGCTAAAGCCTTCGGTGCCCTCCACATCTTCAGACATCGTCGCATGTCACTCCCATGAAGTCATACCTTTCGTCTAACACCTGGTAACAAGCCTGGGATCGGTGGTATTGCCAGCCGGAAGTCAATGTTGTGGGGGTTGCGGCTATCACTATGCAGTAGTGCACGAAAAAAAGGACGACGTGTTCATGTTTGAAAAATACAACAGCCGCCATCTTGAATGCTGAAAAAGTTTTCTACTGTAAAGTAGTAAATGTATCCACAACAATATATTGCACCTTGCCATACTCGCATTATTTGAGGGACGTGCTGGCACGCCGTAAGCCCAAAGCTAAAGCATGCGGCCCGCGCGCTTGTCGCAGCGGCTGCTGCAGTGTACACACTTTTCCCATGAACACTTGCACGCTCGTTGGAGGCGCTTGTGTGCTTGAAAAAAAGTTTTTAAGACACAACCTTGTGCCATGGTCACGTGTCGCAGAAGAGACAGAGAAATTCCTACACATGCCATGAATTTCATTTTAGTGGAGCTTAAGTGCACAGGAATTTAATGTGCACACAGCTAGCAGTGTCCAGATTAGCATATACACTGCGACATGACATGTTGCGAACTAAAGACCTGCCAGAGCGCCAGTAACAAGTCGCAGCAATTTGTTGTCAGAAAAAAAGCTTTAGTACAACATATGCATACAAACTGTGATGCACGACAGGAAATACACAGAAGATAATTTAGCAAGTCCCTCTGAGATAGATTTACCTATTTTGAAGCTGCCAGATCCCATTTACACTTTTCCATCGCACTTGCCTTTGAAGGTTCACAACTTTGTTACAAATAAGAATAATCACAGACACTTTAGCGAGTAGAGCAGACTCTATGTTAGGAAGACTGCCGCTAGCAAGGCTTCGATTTAATCTAGTTGGTGGGCTCAAGTGCCTATTTCTCCGAGAACATTTAGTGCTCTGTGGAGACAAAAAACAGAAAATGCTCTTCTTGGAAATCCTCACTGAACAATTAATATCCAGCACAGGCAAAATCAGCCACCCATTCCCATGGTCACAGTAATGAGACCCATGAATCCTAGACTGGCATTAATGCAGCACCGGAAGAAAAGGAAGTGTACCAGATGGCATTTTATACCGCGTGGCATCATACAACCCATGGCACAAAAAGACAAACAATGAAGGCGGCATGTCCTAGACGATGCCAAAGAAGAAAAGACCTGTGAGCAGCCACGAATAAAAAACAGGAAGAACATTCACCAACAAGAACACCCCAAAGAATGATTGGGCTGTGCGAACTCCTTCAAAAAAAAAAAAAAAACAGGACTGCAGATGGAATTTTTGTGTGTGTGAGTGTTGCAGCACACTATGCGTGTGTCCATATTTTTGTACGCTTCCCTGTAGTCACAGTCAGTGGATGATGCAGTCCGTAATAAATAGTCCTGGGCTGGACGGTGTGCTTCCATAGCACAGTGGGTCTTGTCACTGATGACTAGAGTCCTCCTCAAGGATCTTGCGGCCATCCTTGAACCGGTGTGCGAATGGGTTGGCCGTACTGCAGCATGCCTGCTCAGGCCCAACTGCACAACAAATGTTTTTTTACTGGGTACACACTCGTGCAGGAGCATTTTCATATGACTGGGCACAGTACACCACTAAAAAAAGCCCAACTTCCACTGCAAATGCAAAGCAATGGATGTAGTAGCAATATATGTTATGACAACTAATTCTACCACGGTAGTCTAGTGGTTATGCTAATCCTCTATGGGCTCAAATCCCAGCTGGGGCAGCCGCATTTCCATGAATGCAAAGTGCCCCTGTGCTGAGATTTAGGCATATAATATATAGAAACTCAAGGCGTTTTGGAGCCTGCAC
The DNA here is from genome assembly GCA_013436015.1 of Rhipicephalus annulatus. Classification (NCBI taxonomy): domain Eukaryota; kingdom Metazoa; phylum Arthropoda; class Arachnida; order Ixodida; family Ixodidae; genus Rhipicephalus; species Rhipicephalus annulatus. Next base: position 294,247 of record WOVY01011601.1, on the reverse strand, counting down.
TAAGACATCTTTCATTACCATACTGTGGGTTTGGAACCTAAAATTCCACAAGTGAATAATACTGAATGGTGTGGTGTCTCATGCGCTGCCCTCATGGACACACGGCTAGAAACATAGCACATAATTATATATACTGGCAATACCTGACAAAAAAGATGTGTACTGTACATGAAATTTAAAGTACTCATGGACTGAAATGAGTCAATTTAGGGCTAAGTAACACACTTTCATTTCCCCCGTTTAGTGCGGGTCACATTGGTTTAATTTCAACTCAAATGCCTAAGTCAGACCTTATGTTACCATTAAAGACCAGATTTCGCTCTAATAAGGCAGCAATGGGGGCTAGCAGGTACGTCTTCATGCTTGTGATGTGCTGCAGGGCAAGGGAAAAGAACCATAGATGACACAGAGCGATGTGCAAACTAACTTGTACTCGTGAACAGCCTTATGTATGGAAAAAAAGAAAAAAAGGGGAGGGGAAATCAGAGAAAGAAAACTGAATACGAGAAAAGAAAACAATTTCAGTGAAATGCATCAAGAATTACGTACGCAGCGATATGGCTTCCTTCAAACAGCTAATTTCTTTTGAGAGAGAGCAATCGAGGGAGTGCTACTACACCCTTCACTGATATGCATGTAAAAAGCTTCCGTAATCTACCTCTCTCTTTCATCAGCAGATCACGCCAATACACTAAAACCTCTCAAATTAGAACTCTGTTATTTGGAAGTCCCACTTAATTCAAAGTACTTCCACGGTCCCGTATTTTGCAATGTAAGTCTGAGTGGATAACTTGAAACGGCGGTCAGCCAGTTCGGTTAATTCGAAAACTTTTGGTGCCATGTGCCAATTTCCAATACCGATTTCGCTGCAAATGTGTGCCTTTAAGAGCCACAAGGCAATGCAACGTAGCGATACTAATAAGTGGCAGCTGAAGCAACCTTGCCCCACAACTTCAAGCGCAAAAAAAATTGGCAGATCCCACGTAGAATGGGAATCGATGATATGCGAAGCACGAATGAGGAAGATTGATATGTTACTTTAAAATCACCACAACGTTACGAAATGGAGGCAAATTATGCCGTACATGACTTTCGCATCATGATTATCATGTTTAGATGTGTTGTTCACCTTCGTCATCTATTCATGTCACGTGATGCCAAATTTAGTATATGTGAACCTAGCAAATGGCCGCGAGCACGCTATGAGCGTGGTATGTTGTCATGTTCTTACATGACACGCGTGTCAGAATTATCATGTCAGCACCAGTCATATATCATGTTTGCACCAGTCTAAACGGCCGCAAGCACACCATGAAGGGCCCAATATAGTCCAATGTAGCGATGAGGCGCACGCATGCTGGGCACAGTGACGATACGTTAGCAAAATGCACCTGCGGTATAAGTTACGCCGGACAGTCAGGGGAGGGGAATTTAGTGAAAGAAAACTGAATAGGGGAAAAGAAAAGAAATCCAGGAAATAAAGTTTTTTCATTCCATTCCAAAAGAAATCCAGGCATCAAAAAATTTCACTGAAATATGTCAAGAATTACGTACGCAGCGATACGGCTTCCTTCAAAAAGCTAATTTCTTCCTGAGAGAGAGAGATCGAGGGAGTGAGTGCTTGCGCTTCACCTCTTCACTGATATGCGTGTAAAAAGCTTCTGTAATCTACCTCTCTCTTTTGATCAGCCAATCACGCCAATACACTAAAACCTCTAATTCATCATCATCATCATCATCAGCCTGACTACGTCCACTGCAGGACAAAGACGTCTCCCATGTTCCATCAGTTATATCGGTCCTGTGCTTGCTGCTGCCAATTTCTACCCACAAACATCTTAATCTCATCCGCCCACCTAACCTTCTGTCTCCTCCTAACACGCTTGCCTTCTCTGGGAATCCAGTTAGTTACTCTTAATGACCAGCGGTTATGCTGTTTACACGCTACATGCCCGGCCCAAGTCAATTTCCTCTTCTTGATTTCAAATATGATATCCTTAACCCCCGTTTGTTTCCTAATCCCCTCTGCTCTCTTTTTGTCTTTTAAGGTTACACCTACCATTTTTCTTTGCCATTGCTCGCTGCATCGTCCTCAATTTAAACTGAACTCTCTTTGTAAATCTCCAGGTTTCTGCTCCGTAACTAATTACCGGCAAGATACAGCTGTTATATACTTTCGTTTTGAAGGATAGTGGCAACCTACCTGTCATAATTTGAGAGTGTTTGCGAAATGTGCTCCACCCCATTATTATTATTCTAGTTACTTAAGTCTCGTGGTTCGGCTCCGCGGTTACTACCTGGCCTAAGTAGACATAGTTTTTTACAACTTCAAGTGCCCTATTACCCATCTCGATGCACTGCTCTCTTCGCGAAGCTGTCGTACATTACTTCCGTTTTCTGCAGATTAATTTTAAGACCCACCTTTCCGCTCTCCTTGTCAAACTACATAATCATGAGTTGCAATTCGTTCCCCGAGTTACTCGGCAATGCAATGTCAACGGCGAAGCGCAGGTTACTAAGGTACTCTCCATTAACTCTTATACCTATCTGTTCCCAATATAGGCTTCTGAAAACCTCCTGTAAGCTCGCGGTAAATAGCATTGGGGAGATTGTATCCCCCTGCCTTACACCCTTCTTGATCGGTATTCTGTTGCTTTCTTTATGAAGCACTATGGTAGCAGTTGATCCCCTGCAGATTTCTTCCAGGATGTTTATATATGCTTCATCGACGCCCTGATTCCGCTGTGTCTGCATGACTGCCGATATTTCGACTGAAGAAAACGCTTTCTCGTAATCAATGAAGACTATCAATGAATACTGTATTCTGAGCATTTCTCTATTACCTAATCTATAGTATGAATGTGGTCGATTGTTGAGTAGCCTGTTCGAAATCCTGCTTGTTCCTTTGGTTGATTGAATCCTAATGTTTTCTCAGCTCCGTTAGCAATTATCTTCGTAAATAGCTTGCATACTACGTAGAGCAAGCTGATCCGCCTGTAATTCTTCAAGTCCTTGTAACCTCCTTTCTTATGTATTAAGATGGATGTTAGCATTCTTTCAAGACACTGGTACTCTTCCCGTCAGGAAGCAGTGAAGAGAAAACTTCGGATAGGCAAAAATCGGATGTACTGTATTTACTCGCATACTCCTCGCACTTTTTTTTGCCAGAAAACCGATGCAAAGTTGGGGGGGTGCGAGAATTACGCGGGGAAAACTTTCTACGAAAACGTAGAGAGCGAAAAAGAAAACGAAGTGGCCGCAAATCGGAATTCTCACAAAAGCACCTCACAGCAAGCTTTAAGAAGTACTAATTAGAATTTACCTCAACAATAAAAGCAGAGGTTCAACACAAGGCAAGATTTATTTGAGACACAAAAAAGTGGAAGCAAATAGTCGAGAATTAGAATACCTTATGCAAAGCTTGTGGGCGTTGCGGTAGCGGTCGGCACTCAACAGGAGCCCTCAAAAAGTAAGCGTAGGACGTCAGTATTGGGCAGATGGCTATTTAACAGAAACGTCTGCAGTTCCCTTCTGAAGAAATAAAGTTTACCATCAATCCTAGTTTTAGGCACACGGCAGACCTAACGCGTCTAGGTGGCTTTCAGCTGCCGTCACCAGTAGCGAACACAAAACTCCTAGGCTCGGAAGGGCCTACCGGCGGCCCTGTTGCTGTTGTTTAGCGCATGATCTATCACTTGCAACTTGAAGCAGCCTTGTGGCTTCAGTATCGCCCCCATAACGTGCCAAGATTACCGACACAACACACAATGTGGCCAGTGCCGCAACGCGCACTGGCCACTTTGGCTTGGCTTGGATTGGATTGGATCTCCAGGCAATAGTACGCTTGATGCTTAAGAGATGGCACCAGATGGTGCGCGCTACCGTCATCAATGACTGGAATGAGCAGACGACATTATTGCGGCAGTTTTCGGGGGTGCGATGATTAGTCGAGAGAAAAAAAATTGTATTTCTTCTTGGGCGATGTTGGGGGTGCGAGAATTATACGAGTGCGAGGATTACGCGAGTAAATACGGTATGCACTAAGGGACAAAGAAGGCAAAAGAACTCTCTAATTAGAACTGGGTTATTTTGAAGTCATGCTTAATTTTACACTTAAAAATAAATGTATGTACAAAACGTTAAACACATCTAAATCAAGCATAGTAAACGTGAGCACTGCTTCATGAATAAAAGTAACATTCTAAATTACTCCACTGAGCAACCAATGAAGTTCAGATTAGCATTTGCCGTGCCTGTCGAATCTTTTGAGAAACTCTGCGAATTCACCTGTGGCTCTGTCATGTTGGCGACATTGAAATTCGGGAGATTCGTAAAACTGAGAGGTGGGACGGCAAGGGAAAAAAAAACTGACGCACAAGTTTTTTTCTTTTTTTATGGTAGTACAAATGTCATGCGCTGCTCCAAATGATTGCCAGTAACAATTTTAGACGCCAGCAAGCAAAATGCTACTCCGAATTTTGTGGCACGCACACGTATGAGTAATTGAACAAAATGTGCTGTGTCCCGTGACTAGCGCTAACAACTCCTTCCAAATCATATTACACCTTTCTGCGGTACACCAGTGTACTGCGGAGAAGGTGACTTAAGCAGCGTTCTGCGCACGTTAGAACTGCTACCCTAACCCAGATAAAGTAATAAAGGTGCGCACCCATTGGCACGGCAACGTATATCTATTGCAGGGGCGACGCAACATCAAGCCAGAAAATGATTTATGGACAATGCAACATAGAACCAGAAAAATAATTTATGTGTCGTTGCTATGGCAACAAATATGACAGAAGGCAATGACAGTGTTCACAAAATGTCGAACTTGTTCACGAGCGGAAAATGCGGCATACGTTCTTAACATGCTATATCCACATTTGCTGACTGGGAAATCATATTTCCCACAATTCGTTGATGGCTGCAGCAACGCTTTTTTTTTGCTTTAAGTTTCGTCAACCTGCCAAAAGGTATCTGCTATAGCCCACGGACCGATGGGTGTATCGGCGGATTCGTAGACTGATGGGTGAGCGGCGTTGTTACATCACCTTATACTTTATCTGGTCAATCCTGATTTGTGAGTGTCCTCACCTAACGAGTATATAATTTACACGGTGTTTTAAGGTTAGGATTTGCCGCTTGGTTTAATTGATGATATACGGTGCAGGTGGCCAATGTGGCCTTTATTTCTCACTAAAATTAACACATTTGAGATAATTTTGAGGCTGGCCAGGCATTTTGATGCAGCGTGGCACAAATTCAGAAAATTTCACGGTTTTGGCACAGCTCGGTGCAACGAAGAGAATAAAAGTATCAAATTGACGCAATGGTGCAGCTAATGCACCTCTGTATGGCAATTTTGCTTGCGAGTGAGCCAAATGGTGCTGAAAACGTCGAGAGAGAAGAAGAAGCAAAGAAAGCATCTTCACACTTAATAAATGCTAAGAAATAACATGACAAATGCTAGCTTTTTTATTAAAAGCTTTTTTTTTTTGCTCTGTAATCGCATACCGGTCTTATTTTTCAGTTTTTCTTGGCATGTTACTTTATATATTGCAGAAAATTTGGTTGATACGATTATGGTTGATGCGAATTTCCCAATCATACGAATTTTTAAGTTGCCTAATATGGACTACACTATATAAACTGTGATTCGGTCTTAAACAAACGGTTTCCCCAGCAACTGCGGATGATACGAATGTGCGATTGACTGCTGTATGCGAGCGACGCAATGCGGCTTGTCTGTGGGAGGAAGGCCCGCTCACACTTGGCCTCGAAGGGAGTGAATGCAGCAAAGCTCACCGAATTTCCCTTGCTTCGCCGCAGAAAAAGTGGCCGAGAAATGATGCCACGAGGCCGACGCGGAAATATTGGTCCAAGACCAATTTTGCCGCCACACGATAGCAGATTGCCTTTCTGCTATGGCTTTGGCAACACCGGCTGCGCTTGCTCTCAAACCACGTGATGTACACAACCAGCCGTAGATTCAAAATGGCGGCCAAGGCGTCAGCGGGTGCAGTGGCTCGCGTCGGCACAATCGTAAACTACATGCGCAGCACGACAGAGCTGAGCAATTTTGGGAGCAGCAAAATTTTCCATAAGGAGCACTTTGGAGCAGCAACATTATCCATTTGAAGCACTTCGGAGCAGCAAAGTTTTCCGTTTTAAAGCAATCTGGTGCAGCTAACTTTAAATCCTGGAGGAGAAGCAAGTTGCATTTACATTCAAGTACATGAAAAAGTATTCTGAGGCTCTTGTGAAGAGCTAAAAATGTTTAGATTCATTGCAAATTTCATGGAGCCAATCATCTTCGTATTTCAGTTGATTATGCAATAATAATGACGTCATGATGTTGAGCGTTCTGGAAAACTTGTTCAGTGATTATTTTTCGTAGCAAATAAGCAAAATGCTGGTTAAATAAAATTGTACTTCATGAAATAACAATAAAAATACCCCTATATGTTTATGGTAAACAAAAGCTGTGACGTACAACGCTAGAGACTGACACAGTACCAACTGCCTTTCCCTAGATGATTTCAAGAATAAAGAAAAGTTCGAAAGGTTCCTTTTATTTACGACCATAAGACTGCTGGGTGTAACATGACGTCATTCAGCTCGTCTTAGAAAGCGAACCTCCTCCGACACTAATCTCTTTCCTAAAACTATACAGTTTAACAAACTTCCTTTTGCAGCGATATTTCATGTGGACAGGGCGTTCTGTCTATACTTCAAAAACCCACCCATCGTTTCCTCTAAAAAACGGCGCAAAAAAAATAGCTCGCAGGGTATCTCATACATACGCCTAATATGACTGAAAGGTTAGAGCCATTTTGTTCTTAATCGCATAGCAATTATATGAGATCCTTGACTGGTTTTTGCCGTAGCCAGGGGTGTAGCCAGAATTTTTTTTTTAATTAGGGGGAGGAGGTCAGAGGGGGCTAGGGGCAGGCAAAAGGTAATTGTGCGCTATATATGCCATGGCAAAAAAATTTCTGATGTGGGGGAGGGGGCGGGAGTATGTTCCCTATGCGACCCCCTCCCGACTACGCCACTGGCCGCCATGTTAAGTGTAATGTACCAATCGATAACGTACCACAGTGCATCGTATGTTTCACGCGCGGGTAAAAGCACACAGGCGGGGGCGACCGACGCGGCTAAAGCAGAGATAAGAAACCGAGCTATCTCCTTTGCACTGAGGGCGGATGGGATAAGATTACTTGGCGTTCCAGGTCCCCCCATTAATTGTTACTCAAGTAGAGAGGAATGCACCGGCCGTTCCAAGAAGCAGGAAGGAGCTAGGAAAGCAGGGTGGGGGGGGGGGGGTGCGTTGTGAACTTGATCGCTGGTGCGTACGCTATTATTTTCCTTTGCACATGACCACGCGTGCAAGGGAATTGCACGCAACCACGCGTACAAGGGAAAATAAACACAGTTGAGCCTCATTAATTCGAACACGCTTAGTTCAAACTTCTGGTTAATCTGAACTCGCGCTGAGGTCCCGTCAAAGCTACGTGTACAGTCGAACCCGCTTATAACGAACCTGAGCGTGATGCGGCATCCGTTTGCTGTATCCCGAAGTTAGTAGTAAATGAAACACAGCTTTTAAAAAAAATTGCGAGTGAAAACAAACTTTTTTGCCCCAAAAAGTCTGGATGCACGTGCTTCGAAGAACAGAAGCAATAAGGACGGTCTCGAGTTCGTTTAAAACGGCAGGGTGCTCGTTCGCCGAGGCTTGTGGCATAAGCTGCATGAGGCACTGGCTCCTAAGTTTCGTCTTTCTCGCAATCCGATTCCTCCAAATCGCTCTCGCCACGTACTTCATTCACAATGCCCCAATCCGTGCATGGTTCCACAATGTCAGCATCATCATCAGCCGTAATAAAACCATTCCAACATATGTTACACCCACTCTCCCAGGTCGGAGTCGACGACGCGCGGCCACAAATCGCCGCCACAGTTCAGAAGCTTCAGGCTCGGCATCGGGCCCGACATCGACGAAGTCGGCCTCACGAAAACAGTTTGGCTTGCATGTAGTCATCACCGCCGCCCACGAAATATTCACCATCTCCTCAGTTAAATACAGAGATTCCCGAAGCGGTAAGTTTGCTGCCAGGTGGTCAACAGCTATGAGCAAGCACTCCGCAATGTTCCACCTAACGCGCTGATTACGCTCGAGCCAAGCGGTCACACTTTCGACGTTTTGTTGAGCGGCACGAAAAAGCGTGCTAATCCTCCCGTCAGCCATCATGTCCACACACGCACAACGAGAGTGAGCAAGACGCGCACACGCGACACACATGCCAGAGCGCATGGAACAGCTCTGGGCCCGTTTACAGTCAGAAAACAAAACTAATTCGAGCCAGCGGGGCGGGCGTCGCAGAGCGGTGGAGACGGGCGAAGCGGTTGTGATCAAGAGAGATGAGCAGACTTGCAAGAGAAGGGCAAGGAGTTGCGATAAAGAGAGGGGAGGATGCGGCAGGAGGGCCACCTTGAAAACCAAAACACACGGGAAGGATCGAGGCAGATTGGGTAGCTTGCTTGAAAGGTCCGCGAAACTTGCGCGTAGAAAAACTTGGAAAGAGTGCATGGCCGCCTGAATCGGTGCACACGGCGGTGTTTGAAGAATCGGCGGCCGTGGTCAAAAAATTGTTTCGTTGCGCCGGCCGGTTCGCGTGGCCTCACGAACTTCGATATTTCGCAATTTGTTTTGTGCAAACTAACAGCCGTTTTCGCGCTTCTGCGCGCGCGGAAGGCATGCTGAGTTGAGTGCGAAGTGAGCGAGAACAAGTGCTAAACACGAAAGGAATCGCAAATTATCAGAGTCGGTGGGGTAACGTACTCGCGTGCACCAGACGCAGACTATCAGACACAGTCGACGGCCGACAATGTTGGCAAATGGTCTGGTCACTCCAGGCCAGCGACGCCGACAGTACCAGCGATCAAAAACAGGGTAGATGGCCGACCGGTCTTCATGCGTGCACTAGAGGCAGACTATCAGATACAGTTGGTGGCCGACGATGTTGGCAAATGGTCACTCCAGGTCGACGACGCCAACGACAGTACCAGCAATCGAAAACAGGGTAGATGGCCAACCGGTCTTCGAAAAATCGGTGGCAGTGTGAAAACATGGGCCTCGTCTGGCGTTGCGGGGTGCTCAGAGTAGCAGGGAGACAAAGGACTGAGGGGTGCGTAACAAAGAGCGGTCGGGGAGAGCGGCAACTACAGGGGCGCGGAGGCAGGGTCGGCGTTTAACAATAAGAATGTATGGACACCTCGCCGATGCCTGATCGGTGGTCGAAATTGGTTTCCCGGGAATTCAGCAGACCGCTGACTCCATTCGCTGTAACCGATCAGCAGCGCTCAGAGACGTTCGTTGTAAGTGCGATTTTGTGCCATTGAACCAATGCAAATTTTCACGGTCACGCGGATACTGTTCGTTTTAAACGAAAGTTCGTTTTAAACGGGATTGTTATATGTGGGCTCGACTGCATTCCAATGGGTGAAAACGCCTTGTAATTCGAATGTGCGAGCACTTGCGATGGTTAAGTCGTACATACCGCGCTCCGAAAATGCTCTCAGAACCACGCCCGATCCCGCGGCGGCACCTCTCAATGCTGCATGCGAGGAAGAAAAAGAAGAAAAGGAAAGAAAAGACTGAGGCGGATTGTTTGCTCTCTCTCAAATGCCGATCTGCGACGCGCCTGTGCCACGCTTCTCCCTTTTTCGTCTCTGCACGTAGAGACCCTTCTCCTTTCAAGGCCGCGTGCGGAAAGAGAGAGAAAAAAAAGAGAAAAGCTGTCGCGGAGAGTTCTCCTTTCTCAGTGCAGAGAGTAGCAGCGCAGACGTCGTGAGAGGGAAATCACTTTGCACCGCGGCGGCACTTCTCGGTCATTTGACCCGCTGAACGCTTCCTCAATCCTCTGCGCTGGCTGTGTGAGGAAGACGGCTCTCTCGGCAGCGCGTGGTGTGGCTGTAAGGTCGGCGCGGTAGTTTTGAAAGAGCCGCGCCGAACGAGTGTCAACTCTGCAGAAAACCATATACTTAACACACTACGGTCGCTTTTTTTCATAGACTATTTGATGGACTAATTCAGTTCGTTATATCCATTTACCGGTCACTTTTACTTCATTACAGCGAGGTTTAAAATGCATAGTTCTCAATGGAGCTTTCAAAGGGAATTTCATTTACTTAGTTATATCCACTATTTCGTTATATCCCATTAAGTTATAACGAAGTGTGGGTGTATATGAAAATGCAAGAAAGAAAAAAAAGAACAGAAAAAGACTCCGGTGCGCGGAATCAAACTTCGGTCCTCTGAATAGCGAGTGCGAGACGTTAACCACTGAGCCACCGAGGTGCACGTCCTTCAACATTCATACGGCAAGCTAGTTATACCTACCATTTACCGCTGCTGACGGGCATTTTGGGGGGATTGTTGTGTTTTCAACATTACCAGCAAGATGGCGCAATGAGCGCATGTGGCCACATCACGCGGCGGCACACGCTCTAATCTTCCAGGTGTACTTTGCCCTGCTTAGAGAAGGGGAGCGACACTCCCTCGCGCACCTTCATCTCACGGTGGGGAGAAGGGGAGGATCGTACGTCTTGGCTGGCCTCGGGCTTTACCTGGATTGATTCTGTTGTAGTTACCGGGCGCACAAAGGTCACCACAACCATTGCAGTCTACATTTGCGAAAAGCGCCCGCTATTCAGACACAGCGAAGTAAAACTGGGACGTTTGTTTGGATTCATCTGTACCTGTGAGTATGTTTCGCACATCATTTATGCGTGAGAAGTGCAGGTCTTGTTTCGATCTGCTTTCAATTCTCTTTCGATTCTGCGCGAGACCTTCCAATTTATTACTATCGAGTACATTGCTTTGCCTAAGCAGCAACGCTATGACTTTTTACGGCTGGTATATCCATCTACCTTGCACTCACTATGCAAACAGACTGCGCAAAAAGTGCTTCCTAGAACGGCCATATAAAGGTTATGCACTGAGCCTTGATCGCAAGGCGGCCACTTCATTGTTGCACCATTTCGGAGGTCCATTCGTACGTGCTGTTCGTGCTGTACAGATAGAATCACGCTTGTCTAGAGCAGCAAAGTGCGTGCCTCTTGACACTGTTAGTGGCCGCACCTTTTATCTCACGTTAGCTAGAAGCTTCCATTGCATGATGCTTACATTATAGCACAAGGGCCTAACAAGCAGTAGGACCATGTTTGGTATCATGACACGGTCAGTTTGCAAGGCCCGCTGCGCGCTCTAGACAAATCTGATTCCATCTGTACGTGCATCGGTGGGTAAGAGATGTTCTGGGGGTCAAGTCACAAATATAGAACACCACACGTGCAGCAAGTTTTTGCTTGTGCGGCGAATGCGTGGACAGAGGAAATAGCAACCTTGCTGCTAGCGCTTCTCACGGATGATGTCAAGCCTTATTATTTAGTATAACAGTACAATTTGTTGGTATCACATTCATTGCTGAAACTAACAAATTGTAACTTTTGGTTATGATATCATGCTACTCAAAAAAATGTTTGCCAAAGAGATGATGATCAATCCATCTGCTAAAGCAGTTATCGTGCTGTCAGTTATTTAAACGCAAAGCAGAGATTAGTAGCACAGAAAGTTTACAAGCAGTCTCATTATGCCTCGATATAGTGCGCGCCAGGTAAGGCACCATTCAAGCAACGCAGCAGCCTCCCCTCCCTTCAAAACGAAGCAATGAATGTGATTCCGTGACGTCCAATATTTTATATCTTTTTAACCGTCAGCTATTGACCCTGGAAAGCGAGAGGCGGACAAGGCGTAGCCGCTTCACAGTGAGCCTTCCGACACCAGAGCCACAAGTGATAGCCTCATTATCGAAAGCTGCTGTCCGCAACCGCATTGCGTCTGCTCTGACCAGGAGGCATGCTTTTATTAATGAGATGACATTTAAAAAGAAAGCACCCGAGAATTCTCAATTCGGACCCTAGCAACTTCAAGTTTGAAAGGGCAGGTTATTTTAGGGGCTTTCACCACCACGGCGATTTTAAACGTAGATGTGCATGTGGAAGGAATTATGAAAAAGCTCTTCTGTATGATGATCCATGGATAAAGTATATTAGAGGAAAAGTGTCAACGCGTTCCCACCATTCACGTGTTCTTCTGCAGTCGCGAAACAGAGAAAATTAGATCGCGATGCCCAGAAATTGACGTGACAGACATTCTGATGGAATTCGTGCAGTTATTAGTGAAAATTGCTTTATTACATGCCGCGCAACTCTTCAAGTGAACTATCAGCAGCATTCGTCGAATGGACGTCCGCCAACAAAGCGCCGCCACAGTTTCACGCTGCCGATTGGACTAAACGTCACAAGCCCCTGCAGAGAGCGTGTTTCGCCATTAGGCAGACTTGCACAACAGAGTTGGGTCAGCATAGAACATCGTGGATATTAAGACGCATACACAACAGCAGTTTATGCAGCAATATCGTATAGGTACATGATTGTGACTTCATGGTCCCGAGAACAAGGTGCACGTGTATTGACACGCCGGCGTGGCTATTGCCAGTGATAGACGCTCCCAAATCCAACTTTGGCGCTATTTGGTGCAATTTCCCTTGATATCAGTATAGCACAGTAAAACTGATTTCGCGCACTTTGGCGCAGTTGGCGCAGGAATGGGATCACTGCCTTAAAAAAGACTCGTTCATCGAGAGTCAGGTTTGGATTACGATTCCTGGGAACACCGAAAGTAGAAGGTGGTGCAGCAGCAGCGAGTCGGCATGTCTTAACGTGTCTCTCTTCTGCACTGCTGGCTGAATCCATCGCCGCCGCTGCTAGTGCGTCTGCTCGTGATGTTCTTTCTGACATTTCTCCAGAAACGTTTGTAAAAGTGTAAACTGTTTCTTTTAAGTGCTTCACATGCATAACCAGAGCTCATTTGTGATTCTAATGCTCAGAAATAAGTTCTCATGCGGGACAGATGGCAACGGTGGCATGTATACGAAAAGCAGAACGAATGTGAACATTTTTGATAGAGGCGGACGTGGTTTTGCGGCCGCTCTGGTGTTTTCGTTTGAATTCTCGAGTGTGAATTCTCTTGAACTGATTTCAATCATATGGACATCACGGCGTGTTTTCCCGGCCGCTTAAGCAGTTAAATGAGTAAATTTTCAATAAGTTTTGCCGCCTTCGCTCCCTTTGATGCCAAAGGTAAACGTGCCTTACAGCTTCGGCAGCATCAGTGAGGAAACCACGGCAGTTTATTAGGAGGTGGTGAAAGCAAGAAAGTTCAAAAGAACAACATAGACTTTTTTTCAGCAAAAAGTAGTTGACCCCAATAAAGTTCTTATCTTCAGGATAAGCTTTAAGATTTTTTTGGTTCATTTGAATTCAGAATGATACGAATATTTTGTGTGCTCCCTTCGAATTCGTATCATCGACATTCTATTGTATTGAAAATATGTTTGTCAGTACACTAGGATGTTTGCCACATGACTTATGCATCTTGCCCCGTCATCTTATGTACTAAGTTTAATTATGTGACGGTTATGTACGTTTTAATAGCATTGCATAGTTCGACGTGATCCAGATAAAACATGCCAGGCCAGTTTCAAATAAATTAAATGAAATGATACACAAGGTTATTTCTTCCTATGTGAATCTGGAAACGGCAATAGCTATGCACTTTACAGAAATCCACTGGTAGCAGGCAGATGGATGACGGAACAGATGACACAACGATGATCGGAAAACGATGTCGCGAGGCCGACGCAAAAAAATCGGTCCGAGACCGTCTTCCAGCAGAGCCTGAAGCTATGCTGGAGGACGACGTCTCTGCTCCGCTGCTTTTCTTAATTCATAGCGCCATCTGTCGAACATGCCACAAAGCATAAAAGTGCATCACAAAATGTGTCCTTTCTAGACAAGCAGAGTCTGCACTCCTGTCTTAGCTAACTCCGTGGTACGTACCATAATTATTTGAATCTAAGCTAATAGATTTTTCCAAATTTCTCCGGATCAAACTCCAGAGTCGACTTAGATTTCAGGATTTTACAGGTTTCATTAAGAAAAATGGTGCAAAACTAGCGCCACCTAAATGGTATCAGCGTCAGTAGCCAACTCAACATCTGGCTTTCGTACACACGTGAAGCCGCCATTTTGATTTTTGTGGTGACTGCTGAGGTGAGCTGTTTGCAATATCGAGTCGCGCTTCAAGTTATCCATCTGTGGCGTAGCTCAATGACGCTAAACAGGCGGCGTCATTATAGTGCCGCTTTAAAAGGAAAATTGTTTTATCCAGGGAGTCATTGTCCAACGTTCCAGACTAGCGGGAATTTAGAGAATGTACGAAAAACATCTGCGTCGCTGGAGGGGCTGCAGCGTGGGATGACTACACGAGAATTTTGACTGTGTGCTCTTTTAAGGGGGGACATGGGTCTTGGGGCTCTCTCATTTATTTTTGAACCAAATGTGACAACAGTTGTCATGCTTACTTAGTTTGTTCTCCTGATTCTAAAGATGTAGTTATTTTCTGTAGCTTCATTTGTTATTTAAATAGTCAAGATAACAATTTCTATTGTTCTTACCACAATAGAAAAATAACCACCTGTCGAAAATTTATAAATGACATAGAGATTGACAGTAGAAAGCATAAGACATACAATATAGGAAGCACTTTTTTCATTGGGTCATTATTTCTTACTTTACAGTACACTAAACTTCACAGCTCTGAATGTGGCCATTGTGTGGTCACACAAAAGACCAGTTTCAAAAACTTGCATCAAGAGAAATCGAAATCTGCTTCCTATGTTGTGTGCTCCAAACATATAGCTTCAGGCTGCAAAAAAAAAATATATTCTGCTATCAGTAATAGTTTCCGATATATTGTAGTGATTTTCATACAGGGTGTACAAAATTGCCATTTTGATAAAATGAAGAAAACAAAGAATTGTAACATTTTTAACTGTAAAAATGTATGCACTTATAATTACACAGGCATTGACATATAAATGATTGCTAGAAAGCCTAAGGAGTGCAACACTGCAAGCTGATCGAAAATTGAATGAGTACTTCTCGAATTACAGCACAGTAAAGTTCATTGCACGTAACCAAATAAAGAAATTTTTATATTAAAATAAAAAAAAAAATGAAGCTGCCCTTTAAAAATAGACTCCCAGCATTATTCTTTTGTGCACATTTAGCTACATTGTGCAAAAACAATTAGAGCTCTAGCTGTCCTAGGTCCACTTTTACCGAACAAGCAAAAGAAAGTGGCCAAAATCTGTGCTTCGAAAATAGTGCTGTTAAAAAACTCTACTTTGCCGTTCCGAGGTAAAAATATCATGGCACAAATGCTCTTAGTCAGTTAATATGTACCGGGAATGTCATATGACTGATTGATTGCACGAGCTTGTCATTTCTTCTAGTCCTGTAGCAAGTTGTCGCCGTGTGCTCGTCTGCCGCGAAGCCGCTTATCAGTTCGGTGACTGTACTGACGGCGATGTGCGACAAATGTGCGTGCGTCATCCGCAATCCGTCGAATAACACGGCGATGTTTTCCGGCTTGTCCAGAATTAGTTGCCCGTAAATGTCGCGAACCAAGGTTGCTCCCTCGCTCATCGATTTCGAGGCTACACGAGTGCCGAGGTGTTAGTTTCCTTTTCCCGTAAGACTGTCGCATTCTCGAGCGAGATCGTGACAACGTTGCGAACACGCTGTTATAAGCAGTCTACCTGTTGACAGTAGCCTCCATTGCGGGGGCGGCGAGCATGTTCACCGCAAACGGATTGACTTTCTGTTGTTCGTGGACGCGCGGCGTACTCCACTCTGACGACCGGTCGCGCAGTTCAAGGTCCTTTCGTCAGGCCGGGGGAACCGCCGCATCGGCGCGCTTAGTGATAAGACTGCGCTTCCGTTCCATCACTACAAAGATTGATATCTCTTGTAGCTTCACTTCTGCTTTTTGATTGCCATCCTCTAACTGATGAGGCTGCAAAACACAGCCGTTCTCAGTAATGTTGTCGGCAACCAACGGGCTCGTACGTGAGAGGCTTACACTGATGACTCGGCGACCACCGTTGACCGCGTTGAGTTCGTTATCCTCTTTGTCCTAAGCCATAGCGGGGCTCTTTCTGATGTTTACAGCGAACGAACGACCGCCACACCCGCTTCACGAATTACTGTAGCACGGAACTTCTTTACTGCCGCAGGCAGTCAGTAGCACTACGATAAAATGGTGCATGTCCGTGTGCGCCATGATGATGAAGCAGACGCCAAAAGCGCCCCTTAGCCAATCGAATGCCTAGGTTTTGTCACGTGCCCCAAACAGCCAATTGAATCACGCGCTAGTGCTTCTCGATGACGCGTTTTTGCTAAAAAACTAATGAGCAAGGCGAGCCAGCGGTGGCGGGAAATTGAAAATGAAGAACGACCCTTCCAAATGAGACCAAGATGAACACAATAGCTCGTGTGTAAGGGCAACAGTTCGGCGCGGAAAAAGCGCGATTTTAGCGTCAATTTGGGCTCACATTCATCTCACAGGGATGTTATAAATTGATTTTGCGCCAGAAATAATGACGCGAGAAGCTAGAAACTTCTCAGATAGGTGCAAAAATAGGTGCAGATTCCGAAAATGCCAGCTTCAAAAAGTCGATTTTTTTGCGATTTTTGGCCTTCTAAGACCCGTGTCCCCCCTTAAAGCATATACAATGTGCTTGATGGCACCGAGGATCGCGCGCTATTTGAAAACAGTGACAACAAGTCGGCGACAATGACTCAGAATGAGCGTGGCATCTTTAGCTTAGAATCGAGATCGGCCTAAATTTATGTAAATACGGTACAAATACCCCCACTTGGCCACCATTTTGAAATAGAAACAACCTAGCATCACCTAGCTAAACCCTAAGGGACACTGAAGCGGTATTGCATTTGCGAATTTATCACGAATTCGGTATCTGGACCTTTTACATGCTGTTTTTTTCATGATTAATCGATTAAGCAACGGTGATATAAAAGAGCAAATTTTGAACAAGAGAACAACCCCCAGCGCGTGCGGAGCAAAGGAGAAAGAGACAAGTGGAGCGGTGACGCTATTGGCAGAATCGAGCCGAGCCACCAGGGCCACTCAACCTGTTAGCTTCAGGATTGTGCCTCATTTCTGCTGCGATCCATTCCTTCTTCGTTCTCTTCTTCTGATTAGATTCTTGTCATCGGACATCCGCTAGTTGTGTTGGTGTGGGGTCGAAATAAATTTGCGATACCAAATTACCGCACAACATATGGCTACCACAGCACTTTTAGTCACGATCAGGTCGCTTTTCACAAGTTTTTTAGGGACCAGACAATGGCTAGAAAACTGGTCACTGCAGTTGAAAGAAAAGACTTCAAATGTACGAGAAAGTTGCTGGGTTGATGACCAAATGTGCGGAACTGAACAGCCAGGTGGTTTCTTCTGTGTATCAACACCTGAGGGGGCCCTCGCATCCAACACGAGTTGCCTTCACGAAAAGAATAACTGGGGCAAGCCTCCAAGACTTTTTAGGTGCCATAGCAGTGCCTAGCTTATTGGTGAGCATGTGCTTACCGCAGACGTGATCACCTCATTGTGCTGCCTCGCTTCCGCGACGCTCACTTCGAATCTCTATGGAACGTGTGGATCTCAAGCCTTTACGCAGACACCGTGCATCATAGTTTTGCTCAATCTGGGACGTGCAGTAGGCCGCTGTTTCTATGTTGCAGCGACAGCTTGCAATCGCCCCTTTAACGAATATTCATCAGAGCCAGTCTTGATTGACAAAAAAGTGATCGTGTAACATGGTCGCTTCATTTTGATTTTGGCTCGAATAATAGTGTTCAATCAAAATCCAAAATCATCGATGCAACAATCACCTATACAATGATCGAGACAACGTTTAATCGCTACTGTAACATTTGATCCCTGCCGAATGCCACCACATGAAGCGAAATCGTGGTCCAAGCTGCCCGCTTAACAGTGCTTGATCTAAATAAAGCCTTTCTCGATTTCGGCCACTGCATGTGTGACAAATTTGATAACAGTGAATACTTATGAATGCACATATTGTAAGCGAATGTACCGCTGGCTCTTAAAGCGTTCATGACCCTAGCTCTCTTGTTCAGAAGCTCGGCCTGTACAACAATGTTCTGCTGCTTATAATCTACACTGTGCTGAATGGGGCTCGTCATGACAGTAGTGCTGAGATTGATTCATGCAGATGTGCTATATATCGGTATACAGTCGAACCCCGCTACAATGAAACTGAGGGGGCATGGAAAAAATTTCGTTGAAGCGAAAATTTTGTAGTAGCGAAATCAAAAAAATATAGCTGATCTGAGCTAGCAAAACAAAAGAACGTTTATTTGCAAAAATCAAAAAATGTGCGCTGCTTCCTATTCTTTCTCAGCAGCGTCACGAGGTCATTTTCACCCATGCATAGCGAGGCCATAGTGAAAAGAACGCTGAAACAACGCCTAAAACCGCCTTCGTGAACGAACCAAACAGTTGCATTAACTCTTTCCTTACCGCGCCTATTCAATTTCGATCAATCTGATCGATAAGTTCAATTTGAAATTCCCGCGCCCCAACGTATGGACATGAGGCGCCATCTGAAATGAAGCTCAGGAAGCACACAACCCGTGTCAGTTTCGGTTTTGGTTTCCGGACACCCGCTGATTTTTGACCTTGCTTGGAAGATAAGCGAGCGCCTGGCGATAGCGGCAGCCATGGCGTCGTCGTCGCGCGTCGGGTCTGAAAGGAATCGTCGTATTTCTCGTGATTCTAGTGTTGTTACAGTAGATTTTTCGGATGAAAGTGGTAGCAGTGGATCTGAAGAAGATTCCCTATCATCGGAGTTTAGCACCGACAGCGATGAGGCCCTCAACACACCGGGAACGTCGTCGTCAGCTCAACGGTGAGTTTTTTTACGGGATTTATCACGTTGTTGAGCGCCTCCGAGGGGACCGAGCGTGTTCTCACAGTTATTATCTCTATCCGCAGGGTCTCTACGTCCTATGGGCGCTATTCAATGCCTCCCGCTGCACAGCGCGTGCAGTTTTGTCCAAGACGGAAACCGGGAGTCGATCTGGGCATGGCGCGACGGAGCAGCGCTAGTCGGTTTCTTCGAGCCCTGGATTTCTTCTTGCTGTTTTTCTCAACGGAACTCGTCACAGCGATGTGCGAGAACACAAATAAATACGCCTGGGCGCACGTTCTCGAGAAACCAACGTACTCGGAACGCGACGGATCGTGGAAAAATGTTTCCCCAGATGAAATGATCAAGTTCATCGGACTCCTCATCTACATGGGGATAGTGCAACTGCCTCGCCTGCACCTCTATTGGAGCACAGCAGAGTTGTTTTCTGGGCTAATCCCACGTGGGGTTATGCCAAGAAAACGTTTTTTCTCTTTCCTCGGTATGCTGAGCGTGACGGATCATGAAGCTACCAATCCCGCTACAGACGGCAAGCTGCACTGAATTGCTTTTTTACTTCGGCACATCAATGATGTATCTGCGCTCCATTTCCAGCCAGACCATTACATTTCCGTCGACGAAAGAATGGTGAAATCCAAAGGCCGTTCGGGAATACGACAGTATCTTCGCGACAAGATTGTCAAGTGGGGATACAAGCTGTGGGTCCTCGCCGACTCCAATTCTGGCTACACAGTGCAGTTTAGTGTCTACACCGGGAAGCGTGAGACACCGAGCGTAAATGGACTCGCCTTTGATGTCGTGACTAGCCTGTGTGAAATGTATTTTGACCAGGGATACACACTATTCATGGACAATTTTTACACGTCCACATCTCTTTTTTTATACCTCCTGGAGCGGAAGACTCTTGCTTGTGGAACGACACGGAAGGATCGTCGCACGTTCCCTGCGGAATTGAAGGACTCCACATGGGAGAAAAAGGCCAAGAGGGGAGATGTTCGCTGGCTGCGGCATCAAGGCGTCCTGTATCTTCAATGGAAGGACAGACGCGTGGTGCACATGATGAGCACTGCCCATACTGCGAACAGCCATGTGACTGCAACAAGAAAACTGAAGGTCGCTGGCCAATGGAAGAAGGTCCCAATTAGGAAACCAAGACTAGTTGAAGAATATAATGCAGGCATGCTTGGAGTAGACAGGTCAGACCAGCTCATCGCATCGTACAACGTGTTGATGAAGTGCGTCAGGTGGTGGAAAACTTTGTTCTTCCACTGCATCGACATCGCTGTTGTGAACAGTTTTATTCTTTTTGAGGCCCATAGGAGAGAGCACCCCGAAATTCCAGAACTGCACCGAGCGCCTCGTTACGACCAGCTTGCCTTCCGAATGGAGCTTGTGAAGCAGCTACTGGAAATTTAAGCCACAGGTTTTGGCAGTGCCCCTCCCCCTCGAGAGTCTGCGCACAAGCCAAAAGTGATGGAAACTAGGCGCAACTGCAAGCTCTGCTATGCGAGCCGCAAGGTTGAGCACAAGACGAGCGTCTTTTGTGAAACATGTGGCGTTTACTTGTGCTTCATCGCGACCAGATACTGTTTTGGTGAGTGGCACCGCCACCACAAGGGATAAAACATTTTTGTGTGGTCTCACAGTTATTTACGTGTACTCTTGTAACCTCTGTGGTCTTTAGAAGCAACTACTACTTAACCAAAGTATATACAGAATTTGTATTGCTATCTTTTCGCTTGTTACACCCACTTTTTTTGAAAAAAAAAAATTGTGTACTTGAGAATTTTTTTGTTTGTTATTTTTTTTATTCTTACTGTGTAATGATAACTTCTTCTAAATTTATTGAAATAAATAGACCATTCATTCCTCTACATTTTCATGGGCTGCAGAGCATCTAAAATATTTTTTATCTGCGGATAAAATTTTTTTTCTTGCACCCTCAGAAAAATTGTTCCGTGATCACAAGTGCTAACTTTTTTTTTTGCTGTGCTAACAATTTTTTATGTGTACTGTTGAAACTTTTAGTATAGTTAGCTATGTAAATATGCCACAAAACGTATATCTTGAATTTTTTTTACTGAGATATTTGTGCCCACCATGCTTACTTTTCCACATTTTTTTTGCGGTAGTTGCGAGAAATTTGTTGTTTGGGATTTTTTTGCTGCTATTGTGTTGCAAACACATGTTTTGTATTTATATCATTAGAAAGTGCATTTATTTGTCTACATTTTGGTGTATTACAATCAACAAAAAAACATTGTTATATAACGATAAAATTTTTTTTTCTGCACCACATGAAAACGGGTCTTTTCCTGGCGGTAAGGAAAGAGTTAACACGTTAACACCAGCAGCTGTCCGCCATCAAAAGTATCCAACAACGCCGAGATGGAGGCAGGGTATCGTGCAGCGGCGACTTTTGCATTATTCTATGCCATTTTTATCATCCATCACTTGCAGCTAGCTGATACTGTTGATAATGCGGACGAACAGCCGCTCTGATTAGTTACCACACTGGCCAAGCGCGAACATAATGATAAGCATTAAAATCGGAAAAGGCATCGTTCCGCGGTTGCACCCAGCAGCTGCGTGAATCATTAACTGAGCGACTGAGCTTCAGCTTCGGATCATCTGCGGCTCAAAAGCAAGCCAGTAGCAAAAGCAGGGCCAGGGCAGTCCCATTGCTAACCCTATCGAGCAATGGCGGCGCCCATGCTTGCTGAACAGCGGCGGTATAGCGGAGGTTTCTGGTGGTGCCAACGCATGTTCTAGCCTTCGTTGACGCATTTTCAGGCTCTGAAAATGCATCGAAATGTTAAAGATTGGGTTTGCTGAATAGCAATAAGTATCTGAACCTGGAATTTATTCGTAAAATTTCGTTGAAGTGGGATGATCGAAGGAAAAGTGTTCATTGTGGCGACAATATTTATGCATTGACTCCTATGAATTGCTGACGGGGAATTGTGAATTTTTCGTTGTAGCGGAAATTTCGCTGAAGCGGTGTTCGACTGTATTGAAATGAAGGTGATGGTATTTTGATCCCATTGCACAGAAAGAGCAAACAAATGCAGGGCAGCAACGTAATTTCCCAGCATGAATGTTCAGGCACGTCTTGTATGTGCGCCCCTCTCCCCATTTCGATGCAGTGTGTACATGAGCACCTGTGGCGAAAACAAGTGTACACAGATATCAGTGTATCAAATCTGGCACTCTACACGACAGTCGCATGCTTGTAATGCAGCTAATATACCACTTGCATTTTAACACACCATAACTGTAGTACTGGCTAGAATTTAGCAAAAGCGAGGGTATTGTAAACAAAACTGTAATATATGAGCCAAACTATTCATGCAGCTTGCACTGCAGTTCTGAGCACATGCCCTCACTTCGGCAAAGTGCGGCACACATGAGGCTTTTTTAGAGGAGCTTGGTTGGCAAACTTGCATTGCTCGCACCTTGTCATAGACTTAAATACCATGCCAGTTTTTTTGTTGTTTGTTGTCTTTTTTTTTTTGTTCATTTCTTGCTTTTACTCTTCTTATGTAGCTCCTTTAGCTTTCCTGTAAATTTTATACATGTATTTTTTTTTTTTTTTTTTTTCTCATGCTGCCCACGTTATTCAACTTACACATGTTCTAGTATTAGGAGGTCCCCCCGTCAGTTCCTGAAACTATGGGACCTCCGAATGTATTACTTACTACTAAAGATGTTACATTGTATCCAAAGAAGCTGAATAAATTGATTGATTGATTGATTGATTGATTGTCTGTCAGCCGCCAGCTTGTACACCAGTGTTGCCAGTGTACACTCTTCTGGGAGGCGCTCAAAGTCGCCTCTTTGGTGATTCGAACAATGCTCACACTAGATGGCGAACCGGCACCCAAGAAGTCTGTTTTCAATGGGCCGCATGCTCGCCTCCTTGCGACTGCGTCCACTTCATTCTCATCACTTCATACGCACGGCAGCACGTAATAAGTTCCAACAGTGAGTGTTACGCACAGGAACCGATATCCTCCCAGGTCCCCTCCCATTCCTGCTGTCAACCTCGTTGAAGAACGTCTGATAGCTCCACGTCGGCCATTTATGAGCGATAGGCATTTTACTTACGTCGGTGGCCAGTATGGCATAAAGGGGCAGGTGGTTAACGTGCCAATCAACGTGGCCAAAACTGTGCAATGCCGGCCGGGAATGTGCCTAACAACGCTGTCTTCAACGTATAGATCAAGTGCTGCCTCGTTAACAAGCCTTGCAACAGAAATGGTCCCGCCGAGAAATGCCTTGTGCATCTCCGAGAAAGCTCCTTTAACATCCTTCACTTTGTGAATATAGTGGCAATTTTTTTTTTTTTCTCGCAGTAGCGCACTTACTCATTGCATGCTTATTGCCTGCTGCGAAGGGGGATACGGAATGAATACAATGCTGCACTCTGAGCAGTGAAATCCACGAAAAGCTGGTGTTTCCGCACGATGACCACGCTAGCGCAGACCGCGTCAATACGTGGCTAAAAGCGAGTGCTGATCCTGCTGTTCCTTAATGAATTTAATATCTACAGTTGAACGTATCAATTGTATCAGTTTGCTACAGTGAAATTGAGCACTGATATGAATCTTATACGCGCTAGTCTATGTTTCCGATGCGTGTGAAGGTGGCTGGTTGGGACTCGCTTTTTTGTGCCTCATCATCCGTGCTGACATCGTCTTCAGTCGTCACTTTTACACCGGCCACAGCAAACACGTTATAATCTCCACAGTTCACCATACAAACAACACCTACCCGATTTCAACAGGTAAACCCAGCATCGCCTGCCAGCGAGTGCGCTCAGCTGTCCTCACCGTGTTGCATGTGATGTCATAGAGCTTCAACCAATCAAAGGTGGCTACGGCACCTGTAGCTTGTTTTTGGCAAAATAAAGTTATTAGCATTGATTTATGCACATTTTCGACTTGATTTTCCAGTTCGCCACACGAAATTACGTATCACGACACCATCACTTCAACCTGCATCAGCTGGCCTAGAAACAACCTAGATGCAACCAGATTATTCTTCAGAACGATCCACTTTCATTGTTTCAAGGCTTGCATGGCTTAGTGCAAGCTCAGCTTTGCCAATTTGGATATTTTTTAAATTTTCAAATAAACCTTCATTTGATATTCAATTCAATGTTCCGACCATTTTGGTCACTATTCGGCACAATCGATTTGAATTCCATAGGAGATTTCACTATTTGTACACTCCTGCTTATATGTCATTTTCAGTGAAAATATGGTTTAATTAAATAGAAAAAAGAACTAGAGAAACTGAAAATGCGATTTTTAGAAAACTGGTACTTTCGGTGATTTGATTGTTTTGCAAGAAGAAACGCGACTTTTGCATAGTGAAATACAGCAAAAAAAAATCGCTATTCAGAAAATTTTAACTCAGGTTTTTGTAGCCTTTTTTTTTCTATTTCATTCCAGAATATTTTCACTGAAAAGTGCATAGAAGTGCTTTAAAAATTTGTTGTGCCAGCTGAAAGTTACCGTGAAACCCTGCATACAGTCTCAGTTTTTTTTTATTTTTATGATGTGAAATTTCTGCTCTGAACTATATGTGGATCCCCAAAATTAAGAATTTACAGTTTTGGCACTGCGTGGTGCTATTATCACCATCAAGCCTCTCTCTGCGTTAAAATAGATTGCTATGGCCTTACTTCCCTCCGACCACAACTGCACATTATGTGAGGACTGCGAAAGTCATATTTGGCTGCCTTTGAAAGCAAGGTGATCTCGGCAGCCAAAACCATCGGCAACTGTGCTGGGATCTGCAGTTTGACGTAAGCAAGCGAAACATTCTTGGTTGGGGGAACGGAAGGAAGGCGTTCAGCGGCTTGGGAATTTACCGGGGCATCATTAGTGTGATTAGGTACTTCTTGGTAATGAATAATCATTGCAACATTTTTTATATAGAGAGAGGTTTATTGCATCAGAAAAATGGCTCACACTATGACAGCCTACGCCTTCTTTCCAAATAAAAAACAGTTATGGGCAGGAAACTAGTCGCACAGAAATTTTTTAGCAGTTTATTTAATGATGCAAGGTGGTTATACAAAAATTTGAACTACTGCTTCATACATGCTCTTTTGCCATCCTCGCCGTGAAACTCATCATCATACGGCCAGTCGCGAAAACGCTAATCTACGAGGCTTTTATTGTTTAAGATCATTGATAGACACTTACGGGAATATCAAGCATAACTCCAAGCACATCTAAATCGCATCACTAAAGCACTCCAAATGACCACGAAGTGCGCGGCCACGTGGACAGTGCAGACGGCGCGTGATGCACTTGGCAACGAAGTTCGGTGATGATGCGGAAAATGTGTACCTACGATGATAAAAAATTGGCGCAAACTGTGCTTGGTATCGCATTTTCGAGTGCCAATGCACGAAACTGCTAGCCACTGTTCCGAGCAGTCCATGAAAGTGGAGAGGGGGGCAGGGGTCCGCTGCCGATGCATAAATGCTCGTCCGTGGTACCGAGAAGCAAGCGAGTGAAGCAAGCTTTGTTGCTTGTGTACAAGCATGTTGACACGAGTGTGCAAGCACGTTGTTTTTGCTCGCTAAGTTCAATGTTCGTCTCGCCGTCAGCAGAGTTAGGCCTAAAGGCGACTCTGATAACCCGCCGCGCTCGTACACCGCGCTTGTAGTAATCTGATCGAGCATCTGCTTACAGCTCCTAACTAAAGCATCATTATATCCTGAAAGATTGTCGAGCCGTGAACACGTCACGAAGAAGCGATTTTCGACAGCCATGTCCTCGCGATGCACAAGCAACAGACTATAATCTGCCGTAAACACGCCACAAAGAAGCGATTTTCGACAGCCATGTCCTCGCGATGCAAAAGCAACGGACTACAATCTTCCAAACTGAGCATCGGGCCAATGGCGGTGCGAGCTGGGGCAACATGGAGGCCACGGCCAAACAGAGGCCCCGAAACGATCTCCAGACATTTGCTTTTTGTGCACATGTTTTTAAAAGAAGGAGCCAGCTGAGGAGGGAAATTCGAACACTGAGAAATGCTTATTCCAATAAGCCCAAGAAGCCGGCTCCCAGTTGCGTTATCACACAGCTATAATTTTTTGAAAAGCGCCGTTTTCTCGTGATATTCAAAAAATATCCGCTGGAACAAATTTTTCGAAACACTTCTGCACCGTTTTCAGTGTAGATATTTTATAATCAGATAAAAAAAAGGTTACAAAAACTGAAAAATTGATTTTTTAAACAATCAACTTTTCGCCATTTTTCGTCTGCATCGAAACACCCCCTTGTCTCCTCATTGGAGACATGCCTTCTGCTACCACATGCATATCCTGCTAAATGTTTGGCCATTGAAGTGCTCAGCGACAGACCATCCATACACCATGATGCTGCCGATGAGTTTGATGCATGAGCATCCAATGTGCACCAACTCAAAGCAGTCCTGCTTGTATGGTTCACAGAATGTGATAGATGCGATCACAGATAGCAACGAGCAAGTTCTGAATGCACGCACAAGCCCAGCGCGCAGAGATTGAATACCCAACACTATTAGAAAAATATTCGAAATTTTGAACATTCATCCACCTTTAACTAAAAAACATTTGACGACTCATTTTAATCCATGAATACTGCCTGAATGTATGCTGAAACATGTTCCCACTCACACATTTTTTTTAGTTTCAATGAAATAAAAAAGGCAGATATGACAATCACATACTATAGAGAACCGGCATACATGAATATTAGTGCTCTGGGAATGGCTGTGAAACGATTTAACCGTACCAAATTACGATAGTTTAACAGTGTGCTACACTTACGGACAAGCATGCTGTGGAACAATGACTGGCATAATACTCACAGATGGCTTGGACGCTGCCAATGCTGTCGTCGGTGGCGTCCGAAGAGGCCGAGTCGGCGTCTGCCACATCCCCAGACAACATGGCTTCCAGCTGTTCCACAATGTTCTGGAAGGTGGGCCGTGCCAAAGGCTCCACCTGGCAGCATGCAAGTGCCAGCCGCAGGAATGCAGGCGGGCAGTCATCCGGACAGAGCCGGCGCAGTGCCAGCCGGTCCACCCCAAAATCAGCCGTTCGAGGGAGCACGTCAGGATCGGCCTCCAGTCGCACTATCAGCTCGCACAGGATAATGCCATACGAGAAGATGTCTGCATGTTGGTCATACCTGCACCGACAGTTGCCCCTTGTCAGCTATCCAGAAAAACTAAGGACACAGGCAGCCCTTCCATGTGCGTGAATATGGTATGACTCCCTAACATCATTGCTCTCTCTATATTTTAGGAACTGTGCGCTGCTCTAGGATTGGCTCAAGCATTGGCATGCTTCGCAGTGCTGGGCTAGATGACTACATAGTTATGTTAAAAATGGGGCAGGGCAAACAGGTCATCGGGGAATCTAAGAACTGTACGATATTTTATTGCGAAATGTTTTGCAAGGTTAATAACAGAGCTAGTGGCCTTCAGTTCATTAAATTTTGACCCAGAGGCTTTTTTTCTTTTTTACAGTGAAAGCTGTTATGAGATCACAATTCTGGTCTCGTGCAGTGCCGTAGTTGTCCGCCACCCACGGTATCCGTAACCACATCACGCGAAATTAGCAAAAGCCTAGTAGCAATGACACAGTGGGGCTCGAACCCAGGTTCGCTGGATGCCAGCCCAGTATTCTACCACTGAGCTATGCCAGTGCTTAGGACTTGTTGGCAAACTTGCCCTAGGTAGGCTTGATGTTGGGAAAGGAATCACTTCATTACGAGTAACAAAGCGTTCTAGAATAGCGAACTAAAAGCCAGGCATCACACAATGCGAATAGTGTAGCGAGTGGGTCGTCCAATGCTCCAACCCATTACAAAAGCTTGTTCTTGATCACCTATTAACTGTGGTGCATACCCACTTCAGGTATAATCCCTCGTCGTCAGCCACTGCATGAACAATTGGCACATAATTACTCGCAACAGTTTAGCGGATACCACGCCTCTCAGAAGAATGATGAAGGATAGCATAGCTAATGCTAGCCTACTAACCTAAAATTTTTATTATTAATGCCGTAGTGGGTACCCAGCAAGTGTGCTTGCAGGAGTTACCCAATGAGTGTTTAGAAAAGGAACTGAAAGGCCACTTTTCTAGCTTTCGCTCTGACTGTGCTGCGCCTTCCGCGCTGGCTTGACATTTCTTTATTTGCCCGTCAAATTTCGAATGGTGCACAAAATTCAATGTACCTTTTATCAAAAACAAAATAGTATGACCGTGATATTTGGCACACTCATTCAACGTTTTATTGGTAATAATCCAAATCTACAAAACTGGTTCTCATATTATCTAGCAAAAAAAAAAATATCTTCACTTGGCATGTATATTGAGGCAATTAAATTTTTTATTGTAAGTTTTTATTTAATACTATTTGGAAGGAATTGAGGTATAACCTGAGTAAATTTGAGTGTGAACGTTCGGATAGCTTTCCAGGAAAGGTACATCAAGTTTTTTAAACTGACATGAAAAAAACAACAAAAAATAACAGGCTTTTATTTTATTTTAAAAAGAGGTGTAGAACATGCTCACAACATACACCAATAATCTTGCAAAAAAGACAATTTGGTGAGAAAAATTTGTGATCAGAAACTACAAAAATAGAAGAAAAAGAATATATTACACCGATATAGTCATTTTAAAAATGCTTAAACAAAAACAATATTGGAGAGCCTGTGTGTCTTATAAGAGGTGCCGCTTTTGGTGCCATTTTAAAGGCCTTAGAGAGCACTCTAACCCGCTCGCCAATGCATGGTGTTGCTTCAGAGTGTGCATTATTGTTTAGTAATAAAATAAAAAAAGTCACTTTTTTCGTCAATCTCTTTCCCGTGGGGAGAGATGCAATGCTAATCTTAGCAAAATGAAAGTTCTACCACTTATGAAGCTTACTTTCTTGATTTCAAGTATGTCTTGAGTGCCAGAAGGGGCATGTTTGCATACCTGATAAAGATGGAGCACTGCAAACTGATTCTTGTTTTTAACACTGTGGGAATTGAGGCTAGCCCGACGCCATTGCGCGGGCTTTGCCGCCTATTTCTGCCGTTCTCATGTCCTGACATAACTCTGTCCTCTGCGGTCTCTCCCACTAGGGGAGCGGAAGTGGCAATTAACCCCTCTCACTCGGTAGCAGTTGTCGACTGTGGCGTCGTCAGCAAAATCTCTCGTGATGTTTTGCGCACGCACGTCGGAAGTGAGTCATATTTTTCCGGGACAACAGAGAATGAGCACACATTTCTTTCCCGTCTGTCGGCTCCTATTGTTTGGGGCTCGTCAGACTTCGCCAGCGGCGCCCTGCACCCGCAACGAATGCTCACCTTTTCTTGCCCCTTTTGAATGCTGGGTAGAAGAGCGGTGCGGTGTCTTTGCTCGTGGTGGTACTACGCCGAACCCTGTCTCTCGAAGCCAACGTGGGCGGAGTTTTTGCCCTCGCTTGAGCGACCAGGCACTGTTGTCGTTTGCTCTCGCTCTAGCGACCGGGCGCTGTTGTCCCAGTGTCACCGTGAATCACTTTTGCTCACGGAGATGTGCTCGCGGCACCCTGTGCAGTACTTCTCGCCTGTTGTGTGGATAAGCCCATTTGCTTTCCCGATGCCCCTTTTGCAACAAACTCTGCACTGCTTTTTGGTGCTGCCGCAGGCAATAAAGTGTTAAGACCTTGAGCAGTACTCTGTTTTCACCACGGCGACAACATGTGCCCTGAGGCTCGCTAAGACCCGCTCTGTAGTGCTTTTTTGGTGCTGCCGCAGGGAATAAAGTGTTGCGACCTTGAGCAGTACTGTGTTCTCACCACGGCGACGTGTGCCCTGAGGCTCGCTAAGACCGGCTCTGTGGTGCTTTTTTGGTGCTGCCGCAGGCAATAAAGTGTTGCGACCTTGAGCAGTACTGTGTTCTCACCACGGCGACAACGTGTGCCCTGAGGCTCGCAAAGACAGGCTCTGTAGTGCTTTTTTGGTGCTGCCGCAGGGAGTAAAGTGTTGCGACCTTGAGCAGTACTGTGTTCTCACCACGGCGACGTGTGCCCTGAGGCTCGCTAAGACCGGCTCTGTGGTGCTTTTTTGGTGCTGCCACAGGCAATAAAGTGTTGCGACCTTGAGCAGTACTGTGTTCTTACTACGGCGACGTGTGTCCCGAGGCTCGCTAAGACCGGCTCTGTAGTGCTTTTTTGGTGCTGCCGCAGGCAATAAAGAGTTGAGACCTTGAGCAGTACTGTGTTCTCACCACGGCGACGTGTGCCCTAAGGCTCGCTAAGACTGGCTCTGTAGTGCTTTTTTGATGCTGCCGCAGGCAATAAAGTGTTGCGACCTTGAGCAGTACTGTGTTCTCACCACGGCGACGTGTGCCCTAAGGCTCGCTAAGACTGGCTCTGTAGTGCTTTTTTGGTGCTGCCGCAGGCAATAAAGTGTTGAGACCTTGAGCAGTACTGTGTTCTCACCACGGCGACGTGTGCCCTAAAGCTCGCTAAGACTGGCTCTGTAGTGCTCTTTTGGTGCTGCCGCAGGCAATAAAGTGTTGCGACCTTGAGCAGTACTGTGTTCTCACCACGGCGACGTGTGCCCTGAAGCTAGCTAAGACCGGCTCTGTAGTGCTTTTCTGGTGCTGCCGCAGGGAATAAAGTGTTGCGACCTTGAGCAGTACTGTGTTCTCACCACGGCGACAACGTGTGCCCTGAGGCTCGCTAAGACCGGCTCTGTGGTGCTTTTTTGGTGCTGCCGCAGGCAATAAAGTGTTGCGACCTTGAGCAGTACTGTGTTCTCACCACGGCGACGTGTGCCCTGAGGCTCGCTAAGACAGGCTCTGTAGTGTTTTTTTGGGGCTGCCGCAGGGAATAAAGTGTTGCGACCTTGAGCAGTACTGTGTTCTCACCACGGCGACGTTTGCCCTGAGGCTCGCTAAGACCGGCTCTGTAGTGCTTTTTTGGTAATGCCGCAGACTAAAGTGTTGCGTCATTGAGCGGTACTGTGTTCTCACGGCAGCGACAATGTGTGCCCTGAGGCTCGCTAAGACCGGCTCTGCAGTGCTTTCTTGGTGCTGCCGCAGGCAATAAAGTGTTGCGACCTTGAGCAGTACTGTGTTCTCACCACGGCGACGTGTGCCCTGAAGCTAGCTAAGACCGGCTCTGTAGTGCTTTTTTGGTACTGCCGCAGACTAAGTGTTGCGACATTGAGCAGTACTGTGTTCTTACCATGGCGACGTGTGTCCCGAGGCTCGCTAAGACCGGCTCTGTAGTGCTTTTTCGGTGCTGCCGCAGGCAATAAAGTGTTGAGAAGTTGAGCAGTACTGTGTTCTCACCACGGCGACGTGTGCCCTAAGGCTCGCTAAGACTGGCTCTGTAGTGCTTTTTTGGTGCTGCCGCAGGCAATAAAGTGTTGAGACCTTGAGCAGTACTGTGTTCTCACCACGGCGACGTGTGCCCTAAGGCTCGCTAAGACTGGCTCTGTAGTGCTTTTTGGTGCTGTCGCAGGCAATAAAGTGTTGCGACCTTGAGCAGTACTGTGTTCTCACCACGGCGACAACGTGTGCCCTAAAGTTCGCTAAGACTGGCTCTGTAGTGCTTTTTGGTGCTGCCCCAGGCAATAAAGTGTTGAGACCTTGAGCAGTACTGTGTTCTCACCACGGCGATGTGTGCCCTAAGGCTCGCTAAGACTGGCTCTGTAGTGCTTTTTTGGTGCTGCCGCAGGCAATAAAGTGTTGAGACCTTGAGCAGTACTGTGTTCTCACCACGGCGACGTAAGCCCTAAGGCTCGCTAAGACTGGCTCTGTAGTGCTTTTTTGGTGCTGCCGCAGGCAATAAAGTGTTGAGACCTTGAGCAGTACTGTGTTCTCACCACGGCGACGTGTGCCCTAAGGCTCGCTAAGACTGGCTCTGTAGTGCTTTTTTGGTGCTGCCACAGGCAATAAAGTGTTGCGACCTTGAGCTGTGTTCTCACCACGGCGACGTGTGCCCTAAGGCTCGCCAAGACTGGCTCTGTAGTGCTTTTTTGGTGCTGCCCCAGGCAATAAAGTGTTGCGACCTTGAGCAGTACTTTGTTCTCACCACGGCGACAACGTGTGCCCTTAAGCTAGCTAAGAACGGACCCACGCTAGTGGCCATACTCCTTCGGGATACGTGTACACAGCACTGGCGCCCAACCAGTATCAAAAGCTCGCTGCTTTTGACTGCTCTTAGCAAGTCAGTTCGCCTGTGCGATTCGGGCTTGTCGCAACATGTTGGCTCCGTGGAATTTTTGTCTGCTGTGCTTTTTAGTGGATGCCGCATTGCACAATAAGGCCACTGCCTCTATTGACAAGCACCCTT
Source organism: Rhipicephalus annulatus (assembly GCA_013436015.1). Taxonomy (NCBI): domain Eukaryota; kingdom Metazoa; phylum Arthropoda; class Arachnida; order Ixodida; family Ixodidae; genus Rhipicephalus; species Rhipicephalus annulatus. The sequence continues at coordinate 261,952 of WOVY01011601.1, read as the reverse complement.
CTGCAGCAGTCCTTGTCACTACCCCCTATAGCGGTGAAGACGCGAGGCATATATCCGCTTCCTTGGGACATGGTGCGTCGTTTCGGAATGGGCCTCTTGCCCTACCTAACAGTACACCCAAGCACCCCCAACCACTAATGCGCCCTTTGGCATGCATGGCAGTTCATCAGCACAGTGCTCGCAGGCGGAATTGACAGGGCACAGGCTTTGGCCTTCGCTAACTTTTGCCCGCCGTCAGCCGTGAAACACTTTGAACGCATGCTGATCAGGCGCCTTGTTGACGGCAGCCGCACCAAGTGTTCATTACATAGCTGCCGACTTCAAGGATTCTGCATCCGTGAGATATCCGCAACCGGGAGGCAGGGGAGCTGAATTATTTGCTTTTATTTTTTTCGGCACCAAAAAAAAGAAAACCTAGAAAAACAAGAGGGTGTTGGGGGGTCTCAAAATCACAAGCATAAACATCAGCGTTGGCCGAACACATGGTTTTCCACTAAGGTGAGAATGTCAAAAGATCAACACAACTAGCGAAATCTTAGAATCTATTTTCGTCAAAATAACTCGCGCATGTCTTCCTGGGACACACGTGAATGGACAGACGGTGCAGCTCGCTGCCGCAAAAGCGCGGGTCACAACTTTGCTCATTACTAGATTTTATTTATAGGAACACCAAAACGCATCTGGCCCCTTTTTATTGCGATAGCAATCATATGGACAGTCTAGGCTGCTTTTTTGCCTTTGCCGTCGCCAGCGCATAGGTATAGGTATATGAACTCAAGAAAGAAAAAAAAAAACAAACATGCTCGGCGCCCAGCTTGTTATGATGCGCTGACGGGCACTTATCTCTCACGCGTACTTTGCACCGCGGATAGGAAGAGGGGGGGGGGGGCGGAGGGTAGATGCTTGTGCTGGCGCGCTCATGCTTTGATGGGGACAATTGCGTGCCTTTGGCTTTCACTGGAATGATTGTGCTAGTTGCCGGGCCCACAAAGGTCACTTTGGTCTCTGCACAGGCCCCGTTTGCGAAAAGAGCGCGTTTTTCATTCACAGCAAAGGATAACAACTGGGACATTTGTTAGTTTTTACTCATCTGAGCCTGTGATTACATATCGTGCATCATTTTTCTTTAAACAGCGCGTTACAAGTCGAACAGTAAACATTATTAGTTTGCTGTCATCCTGTGTGTATTGATTGTTTTTGTGCGTCATTTGTGTGTGAGCATTGCGCTGCACGTTTTGATCTGCTTGCCGTTCTCAACGTAACATTCCGAACTGTTGCTGTCACCTTCATTGCTTCACCCTTGCGGCGAAACTGACTGTTTTACGTATTCACCTTTAATCTAGCGCTGCGTTTCCTCGGAGCTCATAGCTCGTAGATCGCTATCGCATTGCCACTATCGCGGTTTTGTGCGTGACGGTTGCGGTAAATGGTAGTTCCTTTCACAAACCGTGGGCTCGGCTGTGCAGGCACCTTCGAAACGATGTCGTTTTATGCCATCTATGATCGCATCTGCGCAGTTTCGTGCGCAGAGTTTGTGGAAAGAAGCGTTGCTTTGACTTATTGAGCGCACACTTTCGGGGCTCAGGCCGTCAGTTACGCCGTTGCCATACATAATGATGTCAAGAGCAACCGCGGTTTGTTCACAGCAGTTGTCGCAACAATCGCATGCACTGTAAAAGACAGTGCGTGCGCTGGTCCCACGCGTACTTCTGAAGCTTCGAGTATGCTCCTCTCAGCCTTCCTTCGACAGCTTCTGTACTAAAGTTCGTATCACACGCCGCAATTAGAAAATGTGTTCAGAACATTATTTAGGCCCAATGGGCATAAGGAATTTGGCTCAGGAATTTCACGAATTCGGCCCGCCGCAGCACCCTCGGCGTGAACAAAGCGGAATAAACGTGGTTTCATTCATTCATTCACGAATTCGTATCTGTCGTGCTTCCGCGTTACTGAGATTCTACTATATGCTTAAATTAACACCTCTTAAACTCATTTACAATAAAATGGGGTAGGTTCGAAAAGCATGCAGCAGACTGAGGTGCATTTCTGTCAATGCGGCCAGATCACGCACAGAAATTTCAATTTACGAAAAATTTTCATAACAACTGTACAACGGAAAAATCTGTCGAAATTCGAGTCTCCCTGCTAATTCGGGAGAGTTGGCAGGTATGGCATTATGTTCAACAGCAGGCAAATCCCACACGGAGCCTTTTTGCTCTGGAAAAAGCGCGCAGGGCGGTGGTCCATTTGAAACCGCCCCACTGATCGAACTGGGAGACTGCTCACCTTGGCTTGACAATGCCGACACAGACGTTGTTTCAAAACACTGTGCAGATAATCCAAGCACTCTCAAGAGCTGTACAAACGCTTTCAGCTGTTCCGAAACGCAGTTACCCCGCTGTTATGTTGCCTGTGCCAACCTACAGCGGATATGGTGATCTGCTCACCGCCTGAGATTACTTCGACTCTCTGTCGTGTTATCAGAGAGCAATGGGTTTGGATGATCAAGATGTGCTCAGACGCATTGTTCTGGGTGCATTGACTGACAGAGCAGCGAGATGGTATCGACTTACTTTTTACCATGCAGCAACCCTCGAGGAGTTCTGTGCAATCTTCTTGCGCAAATTCCTACCCGCCGACTACGAAAGTTGGATGTAAGGAGAGCTCGTGCTCCGTACACAAGCTCCTGACGAGTCTTTAAATGAGTATGTACGCGCAATGAATGAACTTTACTGTATCGCTGAGCCACGAGCCTCGCCGTCAAACGGGTGATACGGCAGGCACATCGAACTTTTTCGGCATACCTGCGCAACACGGCGGCCGCTTCCGCGATTTAGAGGAGTTGGCTGCCGAGGCAAAGCGCATTCAAGGCAACCTTCTCAACACGCGTGCGTAGTGCCTGCCGCCGCCAACAAGCCAGCGATGCCCTTGAGCCACGCTACGCTCGGAGAAGGGCCCTGACCCTTCCCTAACAGCAACAGCCTTACAGCGCCACCTTTGCTGCTGCAAACGGCTATGCGTAGAAGTTGAGCGCTCGCGCTCTTGATCCGTACATGCATACATAAAAGGCAGGCAGCCTGCGCTGCACCACCTGAAACCTTCACGCAGGGACGTTTTCTGACCCAACGTAATGTGGGAGGTGATGCTCGCAGAAATGTATCCTGTGATAACAGTGCGAGCCGATCACGACAGCTAGAGGCTGCTCCGTCTGGGAAAACAGACCGTGATGGAGTGCGCTGTTTTTGCTGCCGTGAACGAGGGCACGTAGCAAGGGAGTGCACCAGATCCAGGCCTCCAACAAGGCAGGGAAACGGGTTTGCGGGTAGTTTGTGAAGGCACGAGCTTTTCTTGCTGATGCGCATGCGCCGTTCATTCCGGTCAATATTGCCGGCCGTGAATTTTCGGCGTTGCTGGACACGGGCGCTACTGCCCTCGTTCGGCGAACAGGTGTTATCCCACTTGCAGAAGCACTCAGTGCGCTTGCGGGACAGCCAAACGAAATTCACCCTTGCAAAAGGCGTGGCCCATTTGAGATGCGCTGCAAGGTTGACTGTCAGATGGGGAGATCGAATGAGACACTGGCATTTTGTTCATCTTTCAGAGCTCAATGTTCTTGCAATTCTCGGTCGGGACTTTCTCCTTAAAACCGGGATCGTTGTGTACATCGCGAATGGCGACTATCGTGATGGCCCATTTCGCCAACTCAAGCTGTTCATCAGCCCACCCGTGCTTTCCATTTCCGTTGCCGCAGAAGCGTCGGAAACGCACCTTGCACAGAGTTCGGAGCCAATCCTCTGCTTTACACATTCATCCTTTCACAGTCCCCTTTGAAAACGAGAGGCACAACACGAATCGTGTCGCGCGTGAACTTTGGGGTCGTATCCTGGTGTTACGCGCTTGTCAGCTCGAAACCCCTGTTTGGATCGACCGACACAAAACGAAGAGACACTATATCTTTTGGTCACCTGCGTGACTTAGTTGCATGATACACAGAACGCTCGTCTGTCAGCGCTGTTACGTCAGTACGACGAGCTCTTCATCGATCAAATGATCTGCACCGACTTTGTGAGCCACGTGATCGAAACTGGTGATGCGCTTCCTTTGAGCTGTGATGCACTTGCTTTGAAACAGCGGCTTGGCCGCCATTCAGCAAAAGGGTGAGTTCCCATGCGGACGAACCTTGGCTGCTGGATGAATGGATGGATTGATTGATATGGCTGTGCCCTTTAGATCGGGCAGCGGCTAGCGCCATCTAGCCATAATACTAAATAAACAAAAACTAAATTTATCTTTTTTTTTTCCTATAGATAGTGAAGTTAAGGACTGGCATTTTACAAGTAAAGGATTTAATTTTTACTCATGCCATGATTGTAGCCAAAAATCAGATAACCTCGTCCTTGTTATTTCTACCCGCTTAAAGTCTATTTCGCCTTCCCTGTCCCTAAACCCCAGTGCTTTGAAAAATTCTGCGCCATCATCCTCAACTATAGAGGTGAAGCCCTTTATAGAACATTATCAAGTGTTTGGCAGTTTACTCCTCCTCTCCATGCGCACTGCTTACCGTATCCACCCGTTCGTATTTGTCTCGATAAGTCTTGGTTCGCAATACTCTCTTTCTGGCCTCAAATAGTGGAGAACTACCCTGAAAATTATCGTAGATCCTTTTCTTGGCAATTTCCTGCTTGGAAGTTCGATAGATCTCTAGTGCCGACTTCTTAATCATGCCTATTCTCCACATGTCGGTCTCCGAATCTTTCACCTTCTTATTAACCGATAATTCTTTTTGGTCTGGCCCCCTGCTGTTTTCTAAGACCTTACCAATCAATTTTCCGGTTAGCTTCCTCCATTTTGTATCGACATTCTTCATGTAAAAGCAGCTGAAAACCTTCCTAGCCCAATGCTCCTACCCCATTTTCTGTCAATCACTTCTCAAACTTTATGTTGCTGCTAGCTTTCCTGCCCTCAAATGATGGCCATCCCATATCACCTTGTAATGCCTGATTTGGTGTATTCCCGTGAGCTCCTCAGACAAGCCTACCTATTCCACATTGCTTAATTTCTAATCTTGCTTGAACTTCTCATCTCATGCACAAGACCGCATTGCCGAACGTCAGATCAGGAACCATGACCCCTTTCCATATTCCTCTCACATCATACTTATTGTAATTCCACAGTGCCGTATTTTTCATCACTGCTGCTTTCCTGTTACCTTTAGTCGTTACGTATATTTCGTACTGCATTGCTTCAGTCATAGAATGTGCAGAAAAAGTGATTGATTGATTTGTGGGGTTTAACGTCCCAAAACCACCATTTGATTATGAGAGACGCCGTAGTGGAGGGCTCCGGAAATTTTGACCACCTGGGGTTCTTTAACGTGCACCCAAATCTGAGTACACGGGCCTCAGAAAAAGTGCTGATGGCCACCTCTTCAGCAATTTCCCGGATAGTAACACTATGGTCCCACATCACCACAGTGTTCACTTCGTCAATGACTTGGTCATATCAGCATGTTGATGGCTAACCGAAGTGTGTGTTGCTCTCCACCGATGTGCACCTGTCTTTATACCGGTTCTACCACTCCTTAATCTGTGTGCGCCTCATAGCGTCGTCACCGAAAGCAGTCTTGATCTTCCGAATTGTTTCCACTTGGCTGTGACCATTTCTGGCAAAATTTGATGCAGTAGTGCTGCTCTAGTCACTCCATCATTTTCGTTGCAATGAAAAACCGACGAGAGCGTTGCACACTACCTCAACTGAACACTGTGTCCCAGAAACTGACGCTATTTGCAGGCGGGAAAAAAGCCACGCATGCACACGAAGGTTCAAGGTTGGCTGATGCAAGCGCCCTTGTTTCAAATCCATCAGGTGCTCGCCAATGGAAAATAAGGTCGGACACTTTTCTAACAGACCTCGTCCAATGCAGCAAAATGCAAAATGCAAAAACACACACACACACCTTTATACAAAAATAAACGGAACATAGAAACTTACAAACGCTCATAAAAATTTGGCAAGGTCTCTTTAGGAAACATTCTCACCAGGAAGACGGTTCCAAAGTGCAATAGCGTGCGGCAAAGCAGAATTATTGAATGACTGTGTGCGGCTGAAGATGAATCTGAAACTGGGATGACTATGAAAGCGGCAGGATGTACGCAAAAAATTTCAATCGAGAGACGAATGATCCTCGAGTTGAAGTGTTATTTATGGAAGATGCATAGAAGGGTGAGAGAGTGGCGGGAATCTAAGTTAGGAAGGGCAATATAGCGTTTGATTTGGGTGATGCTGAAACAGTGATTGTACTTTTGAAGTTATAAAGCAGGCTGCACGATTTTGGATGGATTCTACTTTGTTGGTATTGTTAATGAGGAGAACAGATCGATGAAGCGTATTTCAATTGAGGGCGTACAAAGGTTAGATAGGCCTGTTGCCGAATGAAAGATGGGAAATGATGCAGATTCTGGTGCAGTAATCTTATAGTTCTACATTCGTACACGGTTATATTGAACCCACATATATAGAATTTTCAGGTACATTGAACTCTTAAGTTATCCTCTTGAAGTTCCTCTGTAAAAGTATAGACATTCACACGTTTATAATGAATAGTATTTGTACCCGCCTTCGAATATATCGAACGCTGCGCATGCTGGAAGGTGTGCTTCGGCACTCGCTGTGCCCTGCGATCTCTGCGACAGCACGGCTCCGCACGCGAGAAAAAACCCGAAACGCTTGAAAAAAGGTAAAAGCGAGAGGGCTCGGACTGCACAACCTTTAGCTTGCCAAACGGCTTTTTGTTTTTTTTTTTCATTTCTCTTTCTCTCTTTCATGCTTTTTCCGCGTACCCGTCGGCTCGGAGGATAAAGGAGCCGACGTCCTTCTCCTTTCACCTTTTATTTTTTGTTGCTGTTTTGCGAGGTTTGATCGGCCAACCAAAGCTCGCGCCTTTTGCCATTGCCCTCGAAGGTGGTTATCTGCTGTCGCGTCGCCTACATACCACTGCATGAGCAGCATTTCTCTTCTGCGTGCATGGGGTGCAAAGCCATTGCAAACTCCTTGAATTGTCGGCTTCTCGTGTAGCTATGGCCAGCGTCAAGAAGCGCAAGACCCTTGACTTTGCGACAAAGTTAAAGGCTATTCAGCGTGTTGAGGCAGGCGAGCCATGTTCTACTGTCGCGGACGACTTCGAGATACCACGGAGAAATCTGAGTTGCTTGTTGAAAAACAAGACAGATATCAAGGCAAAGGCAGTGGAGCAGCAAACGTCAGAAGCCTATCATGTGCGCGCTTCTGCCCACGGGAATGTAGAAAAGGCACGGGCACTCTAAGCCTGATTTTTAGAAGTGCGGGCGAAGAACATTCCGGTGGATAGCCCGATGCTGATAGCCAAGGCCAAATGGTTTGCCGCTGCACTCAGTGAAACAACTTCGCCAACAATACCGGGTGGCTTTACCGATTTAAGCAGTGCTACTACATTGTTGGCAAAACCAATTGTGGTGAAAGCGAAGCTGTCAGCAGCCAGGACAGCCAGCTGTGGATGACGGAGGAGTGGCCAGAAATCTTCAAGAAGTTTCCTCCTGCAGAGATCTTCAATGCCTGGTGAGACGTAAAAATGGACACAGTGGTCAACTACTTCCTCAAGGCAGGCTTCGAGAGGGCACTTGCGGAAACTGGTGAAGACGCATTTCACACGAAGTGTCTGCGGACGACTTCGTGGAAGCAGACAGCAATATCCAGGCTGTTGCGAGTCTTGCTGACGAGTACATAGTAGCTGCGGTTGCAGGGACCCAAAATACTCAGGCCGACAGCTCAAGTGATGAGGATGATTGTACGGATGAGGCGCTGGCTACACACGCATACTCCACCGCTGAAGTAGTGGCAGCATTCGGTGTCATTGGCCGTTGTATCAGCGACATAGAGGGAACCGGTCTCTTGCACCTGGACAGCCTTGATAAGATCTAGACTAGCGTCTTCAACTTCATTTCAAAAACGAAGAAGCAGGCCAAGATAAGCGATTTTTTTCACGCAAATAAACCATTCTGTTGCTGCATGTGTGAAAAATTAGTTGTCATTCTTGAATCCACCTATTGTAGGTGATGATACGCTACAGGTAAGCTCTCGGGGCCTCTATTTTTTATATCGAATTTTTCATTTATCAAACTTATTCACGATCCCCTTCAAGTTCAATATATCCGTGTTCAACTGTATTAGCTTTTGCACATACCTTTTCCATATTACTACACTAGGTAAGATTAGAACAAAGATGCATGCTGAGATATTTGTAAAGCAAAAAAGACAAAGTAAGGAAGGGAAAAGGCATATTACAGGTGAAAGAAAGTATGCAGCACTTAGATGTGTTAAGGGTCATTAGCCAGTGGCCACACCACTGATTAGGTCGAGGTCCTGTTGCAAACTTGCATGGTATTCTTCAGAGTTATTGGCGTTATACACTACACAGTCATCCGGGACAAGAATTGAAGAATTTTCAAGAGGCAAATCATTAACATAAATCAGAAAAAAAGAGATGGCCTAAAACACTACCCTGGGGTACCCCTAATGAGACGAATAAAGTAGATGGTTATTGATGTCACCTGCTGTCGATTAGATAAAAATTTCAGAGCAACGATAGTGTTGATGAATCGAGTGCCGATACTCCTCTTAAGTGGAACTCAAAGGGGCGAGAAAATTTGTTCCATTTATGAAAGTTTCATTTAAGCAAGGACCACAAAATGAATGAAATATGAATTTATTTCAGAAGCATCAACTGTGGCTGACTGAACAAAAACATTTTGAAGCATACAATACTACTGCAGTATTAGAAAGAAAATATTTATGATATTGCTGACTCGGAAAAAAGGAGCTGATAACAATTTGCTTGACCTTGTTCAAGCACTTTCTCACACTGTAGGAGCGCATTGCTGAAAGGTTGGGCAGGAACTCTGTGCCACCATCATGTTCAATGTAGCACTGAAACAAGATGACAGCATCTCTTGCTGCACTGTCAGCCACTGAAATGGGCTCTGGATCACACACCATCTCATTACCCCTTGAGGTTCCTCAAGGCTGTCCTCAGGTTCATGACGAGACGTCAATAGCTGCTCGGCATGTGCGGACATGTGCAATCGCTGAATTGGCTTGGCTAGGCTAGCTTTGGCATTTGTTTCATGGTTGCTAGACTGCCGTGGCCACTTCCGCCGTTCATGGATTTTGCCCGTTTTAGTTTCGTTTAACCGATGTAAGCTAAAAAAATGTTCCGATTACCCGAAACTTCTTATCATTAAATATATAGCAGACTAACGAAATGTGCCAAGATAGTTTCGTTTATGCGGCGTTTCCGTTTAACCGAGTTTCGTTTAATGGGAGTCCACTGTACTTCAGCTATGAGGCGACAATGGGCAACTCTGTCGAATGCTCTCGCAAAGTGGAGAAAGGTGCAATCAATGATTTTATTATTATTCATGCCATCATGTAAATCTGACGTAAATTTAGTTTAGCATTGCACAATGATGCTTTCCGAAAACATGTTGGTTTCCAAAGAAGTTATTTAACTCAAGATGACTGTAAATATGGGAGACAATAATGTGTTCAAGCAGCTTGCAAGAGATGCATGTTAGAGGGATGGGGCGATAATTACGGTGGGAGTGTCTCAAATGTGAAACCACCAGTTTTTTGTGTAAAGTCATGCCGTTGACTGTCTAGGCAGCCAGAACACCGACACTTTTCCACCATTTCCTTTGTAACAGAATCAACACAATATACGCCGCATGTATGCGGCATTTTTTCCACCTTCAGGTACAACTCGCACAACATTGAACATACATGCAACCGCCTTCAGCCCGATGCCCTCGGCGCGGCCACATCGCTGCCCCATGGCCTCTGCTTGCAGTGTTTAAAGCTCTCCCATAGAGTTATGGCACAGCGTCGTGACCAGTAAATGTATTTAAGGACTCGGTAATATATATGTCAGTTTAACCTTAAAGTGGGGCTTAGTGGCAGTGCAGATTTCTCCTGGATACATGTTTTCCACGGCCTCGCTGTTCTTCTGTGCAACCAAACCACCTTAACAGGGGGGGGGGGGGGTAGATGAGGACACTAATATACAGTAAAACCTCGTTTATTTTAAGTCACTGGGGCTGTAAGAAAGCTTTGAATTAAGCGGGTTTTTTAATTAACAGAACATACAAAAAATGGGATGCAAGGCACTTAGAACTATTCGAAGTATTCGGTGCTCGTCGTTTGCTGTGCCTGCTAGGTTGCGGCTCCAAAGGTTATATTTTGCAGCAGTACCTGGTCTTCATTTTGCCACTAACACGACGGAACTGTGAACCTCGCTCCTTCCACCGAAAAAAAAAGAAAAGAAAACGCGGTCGTCATTGACTGAAATGTGCGCCTGCAGAAAACAAGACACCTTCACTGCAACACAGTAGTGAAACGCGGGCGGCATGTCGCCTGCTCCTCGCTACGTCAGCACATCATGATGCGACCATTCGCACATCCTTTCTAATATAACCATGAATTTAATTACGGCAAGTATGACGAAGCTCACAATGTGTTTTGGCTTGAAATAATTATCTTTGAAACTTTCGAACTTGGTTTTCTAAGTAGGTGTTGCTGGCAAGAACTCCCCAAGCAGAGGTTCACATACATACATCACGAATTCAACTAAACTTCCTTCTTCAATTTTTTTACAATCCCAGAAAGAATGGGTAAACCATGACCCGCCGACGTTGCGAGAAACACGCGAAAAGCTGACCGCATGTCACCACTGTGTTGCATTGAAGCGCGGCTCGTTTTCCGCAGGCGCACTTTCGGTTGACCACGAGACTGTTCGCTCTTTTTTTTTTTTTTTTCCACTTGAAGTAATGAAAACTGAGGTGTTTCAGCTGCCACTCATTAGTATCGATACGCTGCATTGCCTTGTGGCAATTAATGGCCGTCGTTTCCACGGATTCGTGGCTAAATCGGGATGTGGAACTGGCACATGGCACTCAAAGTTTTCGAACTAACCGGACTGGTGCCGGCCGCCGCTTCAAATTATCTACTCAAACTTACATTGCAATACAGGGGATCATGCAAATCCTTCAAGTTAGGCGGGATTTCAAAATAACCGAGTTCGAATTAACGAGGTTTTACTGTACATCTGGACAGGTGCTTTCTTAGCTAAGCACATTTTCAACACAGTGAAACCACTTATGCAGGGGGTCAACATGCAGACTAATATACACCTATTTGCTCATTTCGAACACTACAAAATTTTAAATGATTCGAATTTGAATGAAAGCGAGTTTGATTTGAACCAATTCAAATCAAATTCGAATCAATTCGAAGCATTACAATATTTGCGCAAGCCTAGAAAGATGCGTTCAGAAAATATCAAGCCAGCATTACAGAGACTTTCATTCCCTTAAAATGAGGTTAAGCTAATTTTACTGATGGCACCACCATTTCACCAAGTTTATCCCGCCTATCAAAATTCCCTGAGGATTCCCGGTCTTTCAGGTTGGTAGACACCTTGGGCATAAGAAAAAGTGTTCGCTGTGGCCAGAATACTAATGCATTGACTCGTGTGAATAGCTGACAGGGAACCAAGAATTTTTAGTTGTACCAGAAAGTTCACTGAAGTGACATTCTTTGTAGTGGGATTTGACTGTGCCCAATTCTGGAGGCCTGTTTTTTTATCAACTTCTTAAGAAATTTCCTTTAGTATCCCTGTGCTTGTGACAACCTGACAGAGAATAGTTAACTCAACTTTTATGTGCTACCTAGGATAAAAACGCCCACCAGGTCCATTTTGCAACAAAGCATATTAGTGTAACTGCTGATATGAGCAGCATTCAACTTCCAAGCAAACTTCTCTGCATGCATGGTCAATGGAACGATGTCTGTCCATGCTTCACAGCAAGGTATCACTTTCCACGAACAGAGCTAAGAAGCGAAAAACAGGTATTCAGGTGAAGAGCGGCTGAAACTCAAAAGTGGGCCGCCCAAACTTTGGTAAATCACCGCCGTGCCCGCGGTGCCACATCACAGGACAAATGGACGTTAAGGGGGGACATGGCTTTGGAAAACCAACTTTCTTCAAACTTGACAGATGTTGATGAAAAGTGGCATTAAGCATATCTCCCTGATGCTTCCATAACCAGAAAGACATCTCCAGAAATTCTTCTTCCATCAATATTTATTTTCATTTTTTGCAATCCTTAGCACTTAGTGCAATGCCAGGGAAGCTTAAATTGTGTGCCAGAAGGCAAGGAGTATATTTGCTCCATAGCTGAATGCAAGTCCAGTATCGTGATATGTCTACTTCAATTTTTTTTCCAACACAGAATTTTTGCATTGCCATTCTTTTTGCTACCTTCACATTAGCCACACTCAAAAGATGAGCAACTAGTCTAACTAAGAAAGACTGTCACAACACACATGTAGCCTAAGGAACATGAAAGAAAAAAAAGAACAGTCAAGCTAAGCCAAATGGTTACAAAAAAAATGGCTGCGCAAACTCAGCAGGCATTAAAAAAAAGCTTGAGAAAACGACTCAGGAAATTTCACCTCGCCTTTATCTAAAATGTTCCGGGGACATTGTTCTGCACTTTTGATGTTTGCTTTGATGCATTTCTTATGCCCCTTTTTTTTTTCATCTCATTATTGAGAGAACTGCTGTTACGAAACGGGTTTGGGAGCAGGCTTACTGTGTGGTGCCAGAGACGCCTTATCAGGCCGCAGGGAAGAGGATGCAACTGACACGGCAGACAAACATATATTCAATCACATAAATGTATCCACAAGGCAAATGCATAAGCAACGCAAGCAAAATAATATATACAAAGTGCCTTCACAAGTCACTTCAAACGAACAATGTGCTCACGTGCTTGAGAATCGACAAAGCAGCCACAGTGGCGTTGATGCTGTCAGACGAGAAGGGCCAAGCAGGTTGACACAGGTAGAGTGTCCACTGGGTGCCGGGGCAAAACATGTGTTGTTTTTAAAGTATATCCTACAATGTTGGCCTCCAGAACGCCAACACTCTGCCAGGCCAACACGTCTTCCTCGCTCGAGCTTCTTGCGTCTGCCTGGTAAACATGTCCTACTCTTTTTGTCCTCTTTTGCATGTGGCACGTGGCCATGTGCAGGGAGGTATCCATCAAGATGGGCGAACCACTGTCAATGCAGTGCGCATGCTTTTTGCTACGACTTCATTATCTCAGTGATGTGGCTGGCTGAGGCCATTTTGGAGCAGGTCTTCGGAGCAGCGAAAAGCATATTATAGAGAAGAGAAAAAGATTTTTGGAGTCGCCAAAAGTGCACTTTAATGCAAGAAAGAAGTTGGTTTTACCCACAACTAAGAGATAAAAAATCGCAGCATATTCACGGAGTGAATGATGATGAGTGGGGCGAAGCGTCCGTCAGCCCGTCTGTGCTTCCGTCCGTCCGTTCGTTCTTGCTTCTGTCTGTCTGTCCGTGCATCCGTCTGTTCGTCCGTTCGTGCTTCCATCTATCCGTACCTCTGCGCGTCCGTTCATCTGCTAGCCTGTCTGACCGCCCGCGTCCATGGGTCCACCTAGTGAACACTCCAAGTACCGCCATCTCCCATCTTGCATCCCCTGTACAACATACCCGCTCTAGAGTGGGTATGTGCCACTGCTGGCTAAGTACTACTACATACATACGGAGGAGCGACAAACCCACGCCCTAAAGAGCTTTGCCTCCAAAAGTGTTCTACACCCACCGCCATGGCTGCTGCTGACGCTGACTGACGTTCCCACGTTTAATTCACATATATACCCCATGAAGTGGACGAGGGAATAGGGGATAGTGGCCGTGGTGGCTCAGCTGGTTGGGCATCGGACATGTTATTCGAAGGTCACAGGTTCGATCCCTGCTCACAGCAAGTTATCTCTTAATCCACTTTTCTTTCTTCACATTCATTACAATTACTTCTAACTTTCCCAGTGCCTTCCTTGGCGTGATTGTCAGTTAGATTTCAATAATACTGGCCTTATGTATATTTTAAACGCACATATATAGCCTTTTATGTAGCCACATCATTAGAAACGTTCATGGGGGACGCAGCTTTTCGATAGCGAAAAATTGCAAACAATTTTTTGAAAGTCAAGTTCTCAGTCTCTGGAACCCTTCTTCTATCCCATTTCAAAACATCTACTCTGAAAACCGTGCAGAAGTGCTTCAAAAAATTGGTCTCAACCTCCTAGGGGGTGAAAATGATTCTATAAATCGTGACAAAACAATTTTCAAAAAATTACACCTTAGCATTGCCACAACAGGGAGCCGGTTTTTTGGGCTTATCGAAAAGAGTGTTTCTCAGTGTTCAAATTCCCTGCTTTCACTGGCTTCTCCATTGAAAAGAAAATGCGTAAAAAGCAAATTTAGGGACGTTACGAGGCCTTAAATAGACCACGTCCACCATGTTGCCCCTTCTCGACTTGCTCTAGGCCCAATGCTCGTACCGGGAGATCTTAGTCTGCTGCTTGTGCATTGCGAGAGCACGGCTGTCGAAAATCACTACTTTGTGACGTGTTGACGGCTTGATGATCACTTGGCATATACAGTAGAATCTCGATGACACGAATACGATTCATGCGAATTTCACAGAATTTTAAGGTTGCTTAGGATGGACTACATTATATAAAATATTCCGTAATCCAGCGTTATACGGACGGATTTTCCAACAATCGCGGATGATACGATCGCGCGATAACTATTACACACGAGCGGCGCAACGTGGCTTGTCTCTGGGAGAAAGGCCCGTTCACACTTGGCCTCAAAAGGAGCGAATGCGGCAAAACACATCGGAATCGACCCACCTTTGCCGCCGGAAAACCATGCCGTGAGGCAGACGCGAAAAAATCAATCTGAGATCGATTTTGTCACCATACGATAGCGAATCGCCTTTCTTGTACAGCTTTGGTTACACTGGCAGCACTAGCTCTCAAACCACGTGACGTAAAAAACATATGCATTCAACATAGCGGCAAAGGTGTCGGCGGTGGCTCGCATCGGTGCTATCCTGAACTACCTGCTATCCGAACTATCCCGAACGACTTTAAAAAAGACGCGTTCACCGAAAACCTGGTTTGAATTACGATCACTGTGAATACTGGAAGCAGAAGAAGGTGCAGCAGCAGTGAGTCGGCATGCCCTAATATGTCTCGCTATTGCACTGCCAGCTGAATTCGTTGCCGCTGCTGCCGGTGCGTCCGCTCGTGTCGTTTCTTCCGACGTATCTCCTGAAACAACGTTTGTGAAGGTGTAAACTTTTTTTTCAGAGCTTTGCATAAATAACTGGAACTCTGTGCGGACTTTAGTGCTCATGAATTAATTCTCAAGTGACGAAGGTGGCGATTGCAGCGGTGACATGTATACGAAGGGCAGAACAAATGTGAACATTTTCGACGGACGCAGACGTGGCTTTGCAGCCACTCTGGCATTTTCGCTTGAATTCTCCAGTGTGAACTCTCTAGGACAGGTTTTTTTTCGTCATAACTTTGCGGCACATCTTTTCGGCCACTTAAGTGGCGAAGGAAAAAAAATTTCAATAAGTTTTGTCGCTTTTGCTCCCTTTGATGGCAAGTGTGAACACACCTCGTAGCACAAGCAGCATCAGTGAGAAAGAGTGGCTACTTGGGCTGGTTGGTATTGCATTTTTGAAAGAAATATATTTTCTTAGTGCGCAGGGCTCTATCTTCTTTCTGAAAACGTTCCCTGCACACTAAGAAGGTATATTTATTTCGTAAATGAGAAAACCACGGCACTTTATTGGGAGGCAGTGAAAGCAGGAAATTTCAAAGGAACATCATGGACTTTTTGCAACAAGACGTAGTTGACCCTAATAAAGTTCTTGTTCATCTTCTTGATCATCTTTAACTTGTTTTTGGTGCATACGAACTTGGGATGATACGAATACTTTGTGTGCTCCCTTTCAATTCGTATCTCCGAGATTCTACTTTAATTATGCTTTAGTTAAGACCTGTAAGCAGATGCTCGATCTTATTACCATAGTGCGCGGCGCTCATAGACCGCGCAGCACGTCATCGGAGTCATCACTGGGCTTAACTCGGTTGACGGCAAGACAAACCTCGAACTTTGCGGGAAAAAGCAACGCACTAGTGAATTCGTGGTTACATGCTTCTTTTGCAACCATTGAAGCACATCGCTCGCTGTCTCTTCAAAAACGCGGATTGTCATTTTACGCATCATGAACAGACCCCACAGTCACGCTTGTTAGACCCCGCTGCCAAGAATTGCTCGGAACAATGACTAGCAGTTTTCGTCATCGCCAAGCGCATCACGGCCGGCTTCACTATACCCACGGACGTGCCCTTCACTCTCATATCGAGTGCTCTAGTGATGCAATTTAGACGTGCTTGGAGCCATGCTTGGTATCGCCGCGTCTATGAATGTTCTGAAACAACGAAAACCTCGCAGATTAGCGTTTCCATGACCGGCCGTGTGATGACGGCTAGAGTTATGATTACAGGCTAGAGTGGCAATAGAACACGTATGAAGCAAGGGGACGAATTTTTGTCTGCTCGACTCATGTCATTAAATAAACTGTTAAGAAAATTCCTGCGCCACCAGTTTCCTGCCAGTTATTATGAGTAGTGCAGAGTCGGCATGTTGTTGTGTGACGCAAGGTATGCAGGTGCTGCAAAGCACAGAGCGAGTTCTTGCGTTCCGCGGAAGGAAATGCGGAAGACCCACGGATGAGAAAGAAAGGTTACCCGGCCATTATGGTTCACGAGTGTAGCCGTAAAAACTGCCCCTCATTTTGAAAAAAAAAAAAAAGGGGGGGGGGGGAGAGCCGACCGGAAAGCGTGTCACGCGAAAACCAGGCAACACGCGGTCGTCTGGTTTAAGATTGATTGTTTGGCATTCCTGTGCACCCTTTGAGAATGCCGCAAGGACATGGAAGAAGCTTTCGACTGCTGAGCCGACTGAGAGTGATGATTGCATTCTCCCTTTAGTGATTATGTGGCCTTGGAAGCACGTGAACGAGCTTGGCCCCTGCTGCACGTCATTACCGAGTTCTCTTGAGATGGTAGGGCACTTCACTGTGGCATCAGCCGGGGCCTGAGAACATTCTCGGCGGGGTTAGAGCGTCTTCAAAGCGACGTTTAGTGCACGAGTGTCACGGATTAAGGTTGGCTGCTGCTGCAGGCGATGAACCGAGACATAACTTCGTTAAACACAAAACCCATTTAATAAACACCCACACACGGCACACCCTCTATATACAAACATACAAAACCAAGAGCAATAACTCCTAAAGTAAACCTCCAAACTAATACCTTGGCAGACTAAACTGTTGTAACTATTGCCAGACATTTCTATAGCCTCAGTGCTTCTCATGGTACTTTTCGTCACCGAACTTGTCGTCGGGGACCTCGTTACTCACGAAAAAAGACGTTGTCCTTGCCGCTGCCAACGCGGTCGTCTGTTGTCGTCGTCGCCTGATGTCGCTGACACCGGGGCGATACCCGGTGCTCAACACTGACGTGGCCACCCGGGGACTGTCTTCGGCGGCTTGCTTCAAAGGGGGCTTGCGCCAGGAACGTCAGAGCTTGCTGTGTGTGGCAGCTGCATCTTCGGTAGCCTCCCTCGAAGCGTGTCGAGGTCTTCTCGAGACACCCACGTCACAGGTTGCCGAGTCGCTGTCCTACCACTCCTGCCGCCAGTGCGTTTGCTGGCGATGCGTCGTTCTCTTGCGAAGCCCACGTTGACAGTGCTAGCTTGTCGCTGCTCGCGCGCCGATTGCCGCTGGGGTCACGCGCTTCGGGCTTCGGTGTACGGTGCGCGCATTCGCGCAACACTGACCATCGTCTATACTTCGTTATCCTCTTCTTCATACTTGGTCATATACTCATGACAACAAGCTGACGAAGCTCGAGCCGGCAGACGTCAAGTCGAGGCTGATACTTGAATTAAAAGGGGGCCAAAAGGCCGGAAATCGCGAAAAAAATAGACTTTTTGGAGTTGACAATTTCGGAATCTGCAACTATTTTTGCACTTATCAGAGGAGTTCCTAGTTTCTTGCTTCATTATTTCTGGCACAAAATAAATTTATAGCACCCCTGTGAGATGAATCTGAGCACAAATAGATGCTAAAGTCGCGCTTCTTCCCCACCGAACCGTTGCCATTACACATGAGCTATCGTAGTCATCTTGGTCTAGTTAGGAAGGGTCGCTCTCCATCTTCAATTTCCCGTCACCAGTGGCTCGCCTTGCTCATTTGTTTTCAGCAAAAACGCGTCATCGAGAAGCACCAGCACGCGATTCTATTGGCTGCTTGGGGCACGTGACAAAACCTAGGCACCCGATTGGCCGAACGGCATTTCCGGCATCTGCTTCTTCATCGTGACGCCCACGGACATGCGCCATTTTGTCATGGTGCTGTCGACTGCCTGTTGCAGTAAAGAAGTTCCACGAAACACTAATTTGTGAAATGGGTGTGGCGATCGTTCGTTCGCTGTGAACTTCAGAAAGAGCCCCGCTATGGCTCAGGACAGCGAGGATAACAAACTCACGGCATCCAACGGGGGTCGTCGAGTCACCAATGTAGGCCTAACTAACGTAAGAGCCTGTCGGTTGTGGACAACGTCACTCAAAGCGGCCATGTTTTGGGGCCTCAACAATTACAAGACAGCCAGGCAGGCAGGTAATAACCGCAGAGTCGAACCACGAGATTGAAGTAACTAGAAGAATAAAAATGGGGTGGAGCACATTCGGCAAGCACTCTCAAATTATGACAGGTAGATTGCCACTATCCCTCAAGAGGAAGGTATATAACAGTTGTATCTTGCAAGTACTTAGCTATGGAGCAGAAACCTGGAGACTTACAAAGAGGGTTCAGCTTAAATTGAGGACGACGCAGCGAGCAATGGAAAGAAAAATGGTAGGTGTAACCTTAAGAGACAATAAGAGAGCAGAGTGGATTAGGGGACAAACGGGGGTTAAGGATATCATAGTTGAAATAAAGAAGAGGAAATGGACATGGGCCGGGCATGTAGCGTGTAGACAGGATAGCCGCTGGTCATTAAGGTTAACTAACTGGATTCCCAGAGAAGAGAAGCGGGTTAGGGGGAGACAGAAGGTTAGGTGGGCAGATGAGATTAAGAAGTTTGCGGGTATAAATTGGCAGCAGCAAGCACAGGACCGGGTTAACTGGCGGAACATGGGAGAGGCCTTTGTCCTGCAGTGGACGTAGTCAGGCTGATGATGATGATGATGATTTAAAGAAGCATAAGTGAAGCTACTAGAGATAGCAATTTTTGTAACGATGGAACAGAAGCGCTGTCTTATCGCTAAATGTGCCACTGCTGTGGGTTTCCCCCGTCTGACGAAACGACCTCCTTTGCGTGTGAAGAGCGTGACGGGTGGTCAAAGTGGAGTTCGCCGCGCGTCGACAATCAACAGAAAATTAATCCGTTTACGGTGAACCCGCTCGCCACCCGCGCAATGGAGGCTACTGGCAACAGGTAGAGTGTTTGTAACGTCGCGTCCGCAACGATGAACATATTGCACCGTGGCCTCCACTCGAAAATGTGGCAATCTTACATGAAAAAGAAACTAACACCTCGCTGCTCTTGCAGCCTTGAAATTGGTGAGCGAGTGCACAAGTTCAGTCTGCAACATTAGCAACTCAATCAGGACAAGCCAGAAAACATTGCTTTATCATACGACGGATCGCAGATGACGCACACATTCGTCGCACATAGGCGTCAGTACTGTCACCGAACCGATAAGCGGCCTAGTCGGCAGACGAGCACACGGCGACCACATCAGCTCGCAAGTGTGCCTCCACAGAAAACATGCAGCAGGCATTGAAAAAACGTCCTTTAGGTGACGCAAAACAGAAGGACTACATGCCTGGTGCCTACTGAGAAAGCTGAATTTGCAAATCATTGTAAATAAACAGCTTTTTCATGCTACTGTCTGTCCAAAATGGACTTGTGTTTTTGCATGATTTCTCAGGATTCAAATTTTGCTGCAGTTGCAAAGTTGTCGAAAAGATATCTCTGCCTCCAGAGCAGCTAGGACTGTCCTTTTTGTAGGGACATGGAGCTGTATCTTTCGTTTACACAATGGTTGGTGTGAATTTGTGATTGAAATCTTCAAAAATTTTATTTTTGCTGGAAATCGGAGCATAAAGTGGGTGTGTCTGCAACACTGAAATGTAAGGTGCGACAAACCTTGCTAAAATTATCAAATCAAGAAAGCACTCCTACCGTTGTGTGGCCTATGTTCATTAGTACACAGGCATGAGCCAATAGTAGCTCTGCAATACAAATTTCTTGTGTCATCACACCGGAAAACATTAAGTAATTATTTTAGGATATCTCAAAAACTAATTGGTTTAGAGCAAAAGTAAATATATTTTTGAAATCAGCATCAAAAACTCAACCACACGCTGAATTTTCTTTAAAAACACATGAAAATATCAGGCATTTCTTCTCAAGTACAGTGTTTACCCTTAAGAGGGAAGAGAGTGTGATGACACGTGTTGTGCAATGAACTCTTGCGTGTTGTATTTTGTAACGTGTTTGTTACCAATGCAGTGTCTGTCATGAAAGTGTTTCTTTAATAGGTTATGGTGATGTGAACCCCCGTGTGGGATTGGCTTGTTGTGAGCAGAGCTTGTCTACTAAATGAGTGTTGAAAAGAGGATGTTTGGATGTGAATTAGAAAGCTGAGGTTTGGGCTTGGACCTGGGCAGAGGCCTGAGTGCTGCAATGAAGCATGTCATCACCAACAATGGCTCTTCCTTCACGCTGCCACCAAGCCCTGAAGTAATCGCGGGGCACCAATTCCGAACCTCAAACACCTTCCCTCCTAGGCTGGTGTTGAAGCTATTCGAGGAAAAAGCTGGGAGTCTGGAAATTAACTCTGCCCGTAACTGTTCAACATTTGGAAAGAAGGCATAGGCTGTCATGGTGTGAGCCATTTTCTGGTGCAATATACTTCTCTCTATAGAAAAATTGTTAGTCATTATTAGTAATAAAGAAGTACTCAATTACACTAGCAACAGCTTGAACACAAGAAAGATGTGTAACCACTTCAGTATATGGGCTTATTCAATTACACTCTTTTCTGTCACACCTAACACAACACTCCTTCATGCAGAGAACTTGGTTTGAAATCCATACTTGTTCTTTGTAGATTAAAAAAAAAAGAGGTTATGAAAAAAAAAATAGGGGGATGGATGCAACAAAGGCACACTTGGAGGAGGCCACATGTCCGAGAAGTTAAACATCACAATACAAACCAAAGATCCCAATATTTTAGGTGTTTTAGAGACGCACAGAGAAGGTGGAACTTTAAACGCAGTTTTCTTAATGTACCTACTGTATTTTTGGTTATGCTCAGCTCGTGGAGCAGATACCTAACCACTTCACATATTTTTATTCCAGTTGTTATGTAAAGCTCCTTGAACTCCTTCGTAGGGCTTGTTTGTAATGCAAGTGTGCTCAATGCAGTGTCGCTAGAGAAAATGTAAACTAGAAGTTTTAGTGTTTTAAATAAATTATTTTGTGAATTCCATCCCCCTCATCAAACATTACTTTACTTCCAGTAATTAACAACTATTTATTTTATAAATCCTCCAACCCCTCCACAAGGTTCAATGAAGAAGGCTCAATGAAGAAATAAGTTCTCTCTCATCAAGTTTTTGTGCTATTGCATTGAAACTTTTATGGAAGCACTATGAGGCCATTGTTAGTGTCTGTGCCAATTTTCATCAAGAAAGTTGGCTCTGAAAGGCACGTTCCCCTGAAATAGGGGCCGGTCTGTGATGTGCACTACAAGACAATGACGAGGTCGCAAGTGAACGTGCAAGAATGCGCCAGTGTGGTGAGCCTGGTAGGTGTAGAAGAAAAGGAAGAGTGGGCATTCGGTGCTGGGCGTTCGACAAAACAAAGTTGGATAACTGAGCCCTAGCGTCTATGCTCTGGGATGCAGTCCACAGGTTGGAGCTACACGCGGCTTCACATAGGTTGCTGACATCATGCCGTGCTTCTCTTTGGCAAGACATCACTTTCTTGATCAGCGTTTACAAGCAGTCGCCAACCTCTTGAATGCTTTGCGCATTGCTTGTCTCCTTGCAGCGCCCACAGCGTTCCACTCCCCAATGGAGGAGCCAGAGTTGTCTGAGACTGATACAGCGAAATCTCGACACGAATCTCAAGGGACTGGTGAAATTCATTCATTATTTTGAAAAGTCGTTGTAATAAAAGTATTAAAAATTTTCGCGAAAATAGTAAATGAAAACATGTGAGTCATCTAGCGGTGTTGTGTATCCATTCACGAATGGGTTATGCTGCTCGAATGAAAGTGAAAAAAAAAAAAATAATAAACACGAAATATTACATAATCAGTGTAGGTTTATTAGAGAAAAAGCGTGATCTATCCTCATGTGGGCAACTCGACTGCTAAAAGAAGAACTCTTAAGCGTTTGCATTTTTCTAACACGTGCGAAGCGTCAGTATTAAATACCGCTTCTTCATGCTGATTTGTGCGTGCGCTGTTTCAACATCGTTTTTCATCTCGTCGCCATTTTCTTATATCAGCGAATGATATAGGTGTTTGGTCATCAGCTGAGTTCACAATTACGAGCATGCTTCATCGTCGCACTGTGTGTAGTGTTCGAGCAACGCACAGTTAATCGTCGGCGACGCCAATATAGGTCACCCGCCTCGTATTTTTCACTGTCGTAGCATTTCTTTCGTGCTGCTTCTGGAGCTCATTTCGAACGTTTAACTGCCAACCAAAACCCCCAAAAAACAGCTGTAGAACAATGGTGCAGGTCGGTCAAGCCGTCTGACAAAAACAAAAGCACAAAGCGAAACCTGATGTTGAAAGGGTAAATAAAAAAAACTAGCACCAGGGGATGGTGATGGCGATAGGGCTATTGCACAATTGAACAGGATGGGCAGATAGAAATACGCAGGCGCTCTGATGATGATGATAGTGGCACTTACAGTGCTGGACATTACCTCTACAGCTGCGAGTAGCTTTTCCAAATTGCTATTCATTATTTGAAAGTGTTGGAGGATAAAAGGGAGATACAATTACGTAAAGTCGTTCATCTAAGAAATCGTTAATCTGAAGTTCACTACAACGGGCTTGACTATAGCTCTGATGATGATGATAGTGGCACTTACGGTGCTGGAAATTATCTCTACAGCTGCAAGTAGCTTTTCCAAATTGCTATTCGTTATTTGGAAGTGTTGGAGGATAAAAGGGAGATACAATTAAAGTCATTAATCTAAGAAATCGTTAATCTGAGGTTCACTATGACGGGCTTGACTATATTGCCAAGGACGCTATTGTTACTAATTTATTTTTCTGTTGCTACTTTGTGTCTTTCGTATGCCTTTCTTCCATGTTATCATAAAGTGTCGTTTTGAACCTGCGAGCAGCCTTTTCGATTGGTGGCACAGTTTGCACTGCCAACCATTTATATTTCAAGAATTGAATCATTTTTTTGCCAGTTTCCAAAATGAGTGTTTTCCAAAAATTTAATTTTCAGAGCTATTTTTACAATTCTTCAAATAAATGGGTGCTTACCAGGCACCATGCAAGCACTCAGGTGCCATCCAGTAGGGGGAACCAACGACGGGCAGTCTGAAGTCCCGGCATCCAGACACGGGGATGCGCTCGGCCAGCCCCAGATCACCCACTACAGCAGTCAGGATGGGCAGAGCCCCACCTTCCTCCTGATGGCGCTTGATTAGCACGTTCTTGGAGGTCAGGTCTCGATGAAAGACGCCCCGCGAGTGCAGATACGCCATGCCTCGTGCTATGTCTAGTGCCAGCCGCATTCGCAGCTCCCACGACAGAGGCTCCGATCTGCAAGGTCAAGCACCTTCACATCTGCACAGTCCCTTGAAACAGCACTATCCAATCAAACACACCACAATATAAAAGAAGCACTTTGTACCAAGAGTGTTACTCTTCTTTTTAGCACTCTTCTCAACTTTCCTAAAAAATAGTTCACACCGATGATGGTGCTAGCGCATGTTTGAGCACTGACACTTGCTGCCATGCTATGGTGCTGGTGCCATGCTACTACGTGTGGCGACGATACCGGGCATTAGCCACTGATATCTTCAAAGAATCTGAGCTTGGACACGTGGGTATCTTAAATCCTATAACGTACAGAACAGAAAGCACAAGGCACTAAGGTACAACGCGAACATGGTGCTAACTTCCAACTAATGATATACTTCACGAAGCAGTAGAAGTAAATACAGCATAGACCCCTTTAATGTATGTCGTGGGAGTCCATATAAGCGGATATCTGCACTATAACCAAAAGAACCTTTTTCAGGAGCCCCAGTTGTGCAAAGCGTGTTCCAGCAAACAGCCTCGCATGTCCAAGAATTGAAGCACATGATGTGTGGTGGCTACAACCATTTATATTTTCGAAATGTTAAAAAAATAGTAAACTCTGCACAAATGAGAGTCGCGAATTAACGACACACTGAAAACTGTGAGCAAGCAAGTCACAAAACGCATCCCACCATTAATTCCAGCTGCCAAATACCAACGGGGAACGTACCTTTCAGCATGAAAAATCTATCGCCGTCTTGTCTAAGGTATTAAATACTACAGCAAATTGTTTTGTAGCTGATGGCAAACAGAGCGAAGCACGTTCAGCAGCTCTCACTTATTCGTTCTTTTTCACCTGGGCGACGAAAGTTCCATCTACAATAATTTTATTTATATGGTGTGTACGTCAAAACTACGACATGTTACGTAGTTCTGTATCTTGCAGCAAGGTCCTTGCTTCGGTAGCATATGGAGAATTCACGACAGCCTCATTGCACATGCATGTCCCTTCCCCATCTCTCGCTTCATAATGCCGACGCACATATTTGCTAGATTACGCTTACTTTCATCTCTCTGCATCCTTCCCTGTGGCGTTTACACCCCATTGCGCATGCACGTCCCCTCCCCCTTTCTTGCCTCACATTGCTGATATTTGCTAGCTTACACTCACTTCAATCTTTCTGCATCCTCCCTCTCCATGGCATTAACAGCCCCATTGCGCATGTATCTCCCCTCTCCCCACTCTTGTCCCAGAACACCAACGCAGGCAAAGTCCGCTTGCAAGTTTCTTGATTGAAAGATCCAACTGCTCAACCTGCCCAACCGTTCACTGGCCCCCCGTATATATAGGCAGTGGATCTTGACCTTGAAGGTAGTGCCAGTGCGAGATGTCTCCAGTGTGTTGTTCAACAATAAACAAGTTCAAAAGGGGAAAGGGGCTTAGCATGTTTTTTCCGGTTATATGCTATCGATTAAGGGTGTGGTTTTTTTGTTATTTAAAATTGTTGACGATAATAAGGGTGATTTGAGGTGATGTACATACGTGTTATGCATATATAAGTGTTCCTTTCCAAATAAGAATTTCCAGTTGCATTAGGCACTTGTCCTGTGTCCTTTCCGAGAGTTCGCACTTTTTGGTGCTTGTTTCATCATGAGTTTCTGCATATTCTCTTCCCCTCTTATGTGAAACAAATGCCTCCCCCCCTCCCCCCCCCCCCATCACAGGTATGCACCAACTTGCCCAGTGAGAAGCTCTTCTAAAATTGTCACCTTTCAACTTGACATACATGCATTTAAGCCCCCATCCTTCCCCATCTGTTCTTTACCCAACAAAAGCCTAATTAACAGCCTAAAAACAGTGAAGCCAATATGAAACACAACTGCCGCACAATCAAGTGACAGACCATTTATGTCTGATGCACAAAATACAAATGTTGCTAACCCTAACTTTAACGATGTTATAGTATATGCTGTTTGTAGCAAATTTCTATTCCTCAACTATCTTTCACACCTCATTTCAAGTTTTGCTTCAGCCTATCATTCCTGCCCTGCTCTTGAAAAAAAATTTTGGCATGGCTTACTAGTTTATAGCACATTATGAACAATTTACCCTTCGAAAACTTCACTCACTTTCTTACTTCACTTAGCTTCACTAATTCCCTCCTCCGAATACCTTTAAAAAGAATTACATTACTTTTTCTGAACTATTGTACGTTTTACTGTAGATTAGACATTCTGTTTGCAGACAAACATTTGATCTTTCTTGTCACCTCAACACTATTGACCTAATAAAAGGACAGACCTGCGCTGTATGAGCTGCTCAAGGCTTCCGCCATTAATGTACTCGGTCAGAGCATGCAGCTGCCCCTGGTGCACGCAAACGCCCAGAAAGCGCAGGATGTTGCGGTGCGACAGCCGGTTGAGCAGCTGCACCTCGCGCAGCATGTTTGGCCGGTTGCTGCTTGACGTGTTCATCTTGAGTACGCACACCTGGCCTGTGGTGCGGTGCGTCACCTTGTACACCTCGGAGAAAAAGCCCGAGCCAATCTTCTCCGAGGTGAAATCGTCCAGCCGAGTGAGGGTGGCCACCGCATGACGCAGCGCCTGGCACGAGGACCGCGTCGGGGGATCCAGCGCACAGCAACCTGGCCAGCAGTGCATCACTGGCCTCTCCTGCGCACACCATCATGTCATGCCTTTGAATTCAGTAGTTTTAATATAATAATAATAATAATAATAATAATAATAATAATAATAATAATAATAATAATAATAATATTAATAATAATGATGATGATGAAGTGTATTTGCCATCTTTTTGAGATACAGATGAGGGGACTGTAGAAAAATAGCTGTCCCCATACAGCTAGACTGGCCTACAACCGTCTGTATTTGGCAGTGAGGCATTACTACACATAAACATATACAGTGTAGGCGCTGATATTCATAGCACTGAAATCATTATCATCGTTAGTCACACGAGCTGCACCACCTTGTCTCTCCTGCGACTGCATTAAATGTTGGCTACTGCCGTACCCATCACCATCTTTATAAGTGGTGGGGCATGCTTTGACTCCCACATCCTCTTGCTCAACCGGTCACTCCTGGAGCTCCAGTCTTTGTCGACGGCTGTGCTCGCCAACAGCACGAACGGAACAGGACGTGTCTACTTCTGTGGCCTCTTCTTAGCCGGCTGGCCCTTCTTAAACCGTGAGTACACCACGACGAAACCCTAAAGTATTTCACAACCTTGGTGGAGGAAATGAGTGGCTTGACAATTACAACAAAACCAGTGCTTGTAATCATTGGGACAAGACAGACAAACTACGCCATGTCCCCTTTTACTTCAAAGAGGTCGCTAAGACATGGTTCCACAACCATGAAACTGACTTTCCTGATTGGACAGCACATCTGCAGGAGCGGCCAAACAGAAACTTGCCACTCACATCCAAGGGCCGTACGAATCTATTTATTTATTACGTACTGCTGACCTGTTTACCAGGTCTTAAGCAGAAATGGGCATACAGAACTATTTACTGCAAAAACATAATTAACATCACACAACATACTGACAGCGGTAATAATTGTAAAAAGCCAAACGGAAAGCATAATGTACAATGCAATACAAAGCATACAATTCAGCACTTCTGCAGCAATTTGTAAAAAAACAAAAGAAAAACGTTACAACAATGGCATAGTTTTACTGACTGAAATGTACTGATTAAAATGAAAGCATTGCATAACTCTGGGCTGTATAAAAAAATTGCTAGCAGTTTTTGAAAGCATGTAGAAATAAATTAACTGTTGGACACTCTACAGTATCAGGTGATAGGCAATCCCACTCAAGAGCAGTTCTTGAAAAAAATGAATACCTGAATGTGTCTGTGCAGTTTATGTAATCTACCAGTTTCTTTGAATGATATTAGCGCACAGTATAGTCACTTGTTTGTCTAATGTGCACTGTTTTGTTGATTGCAATTTTGTAATGGAAAATGAGGTAAAAAAGCTTGAGCCTCTCCATTCTTCTTCTGTCCAGCAGTTTTTCGAGCTCCACTTTAATTAAAAGAAATAAAGGTGATGTATGCCAACTATAACAATTAAACACAAATCGAACAGATTTTCTTTGGACCATTTCTAGTTTTTTTTTTAATATTGGACTCAGTAAAGGGATCTCACAATGCAGCTCTGTATTCTAATACTGGTCTAATAAATGTTTTGTATGCGAGAAGTTTGATGTGCGGTGTGGCATTCACAAGCCTCCTTGCAAATAGCCAAGCTTTTCCATTTCCCAGGGATTCTTTCAATATATTCTATGTGTTCATTACATTATAAGTCTGATGCGAGTATTAGTCTTAAATATTTGTGTTTAGTGACTTCGGATAATGCATGACTGTCAATGTGATAGGTAAAAAGATGCAGGTGTTTCTTACACTTAACTGGCATTGCTGCTGTTTTTTTATAATTGTCATCTGCCATTTCTCACACCACATTTGTAGCATTGCTTGTGCAGTATTTAAATATTCTTAATCACTGTAACTATAAATTTTCTGATATAGTATACAATCGTCTGCAAAAAGCTTCATTTTTATGAGTAGATTTAGCACAATATTATTAATAAGTAACAGAAAAAAAAATAGCCTCAATTGACCCTTCAAGCACACCTGATGTCACGGGGGTGAAACGCGAGGTGACACCATCAATGGCAACACAATGGCTTCTCATTGATAATAAGCAGTTCTTCGCACAATTAATTTCTTATTTTTCAGAATTGATTTGAGCTTAATTAGTAATTTCTGGTGACTGACACGATTGAAAGCTTTCTCAAAATCCAATAATATAACGTC
The DNA here is from genome assembly GCA_013436015.1 of Rhipicephalus annulatus. Classification (NCBI taxonomy): domain Eukaryota; kingdom Metazoa; phylum Arthropoda; class Arachnida; order Ixodida; family Ixodidae; genus Rhipicephalus; species Rhipicephalus annulatus. The sequence goes on along the minus strand of WOVY01011601.1, from coordinate 233,270 downwards.
TACTTTGACCATATCGATCGTTGCTGCCAGGTCATGTCTCGATAAGCTGGGTTACCGTATATCCTTTGTGAAAGCAGTGCTGAAGGGGTGTGATTAGGTTATTTTTTGGACAAGCATAGACAGATGTATGAATATTATATGCTCCAGAATTTTGACACTAGTGCATAGCAACGAGCTAGGCCTAAACGAGGATACAAGCAAATGATCACCAGTTTTCAGTACTGGCGTGATCTTAGCGTGCTTCCAATCACTCGGAAGTTCTGTGTGCAAGAGAAATGATTTAAAGATCAAGCATAGCTATGGCACTCTATTCTGCATACCTTATCAGAAAGGCGTTGGGTACAGATTCGATGCCCGGCAATTCTTCGGAATCGAGATTAAGCTGAATCGCGTAACGTCGAGCTCGCTTATAACTAACCTGAGCGTGACGCGGCATGTGTTCGTTGTATCCCGAAGTTCATAGTAAATGAAACACAGCTTTTAAAGAAATTCTTAAGTGTGACCACAAATTTCTTTCCTCAAAAAAGTCTGACATACATGTACTTCGAAGAGCAGAAGCGATAAGGGTGGTCCTGGAGTTTATTTAAAGCAGCAGCGTGCTCTTTGCCAAGACCCATAGCATATACCGGCTACCTAAGGTAATTGCCACATTCCCCCTTTAAGTTTTGTTATGGCGCCGTTTTACTGCCAAAGATTTTCAGTGCAAACCATGCCTGCAGTGTTCGAGAAGCTTCAGGACTGAAGTAGTAGATCATTTTGTTAAGATTACACTCACTTTGCAAACATTACAGATTATTTTGGAACCTACATCACTGCTAACGGTAATGTTAGAGTATTCGATGGCACGTGAATAAATGCCGACGCGCCTCATTGCTTGTCAATTGATCTATGGCCGACGCTCAGCTCACCACTATCAGTGTGCTTGGTGACAGGCAACAAGTTCGGCCGAATAAACAGTTTAATCGTCAACCAACAGTCTGCCCCATTCATCGACCAGACGACCCCGTGACATCTGGTGGAGCTGCTTGCCGATCCATGTACAGTACACGCCCCTCCAACAGTCCACTTTGTGGAGAAGACACCTACACCAACCACGACCAGTGAGTCAGCCGTAGGCAACAAGGTCTAGCACCAGAGTGTGGGGCTTTATCAGATAGCACTCGCAAGCCCAAGACCTCCACCACTACTACGACAACTAATCTCAATGCAAAAAATGTCCTTGGAGTGATTGCTGACGTGCCTAACAGAACGCATTCTGAACCACTGTTTACCACCTATCGTATCATGCACTTAACCAACATGTACCATCATCGTCTTTTACAGATCTACAAATCACAGATTGAACACGACATATTGTTCTTATGTGAAGTTGCTACCTTCCACACCAACATTTCTTACTACCTTACAAGGCACCACGAGTATTGGTTTGTGTCTCACCCGCGAACTAACCACGGCTTTCAAACCCTAAGCTACACATTGCCTTCTTTGCTTAACAAATTTGGCTTTTCTTACACCTCGATATGCCAACTTTCCTTTAACTCTCTTCGAAACTTATTTCGTTGATGTGTGCGTTTCGCTACCACTTTAATTATATTTTGTATACGCAGCCTTAATTATTATATCTGGAGACGTGTTTTTGTAGTATTGCCCATTTTTATTGTGCACAGACTTTCACTGCTTTTGAGTTTTTTTTGATTATGCTACACATTAGCCTGTGCTATTTCTGTTTTCGTGCATACCGCAGTTCCGATGTATCCGGGGGAAGGGAGCAACGTCAAGACACGTCAGTGTGGCTTTTTCCCCCTCCTCCTCAGCCACGTATTTTTTTGTATGCATGCCTGAAATAAAGACTCAGACTCAACAATGACAGCCCCTGTACCAACATGTGCCACGATCATAAAGCAGCAGCCAAGGGAGCCACCAACCTTCCATAGATCGTCACTTGAAGAACCGGAGACCTTGCTAAAGACGTATGACCGAATGGCTGCTTTGAACTAGTGGGACTCGGACGATAAGCTGTGTTGTGTCTACTTTTACGTGGAAGACACAACAAGGACCTGGTTCAAGAATTGGGAGTTTGCACTTCAATCCTGGGATTGTTTTAAATGGATCCGTTAAATATGGGCTCGACTGTATGTCGTATATTGAAGATGAGCTGGCTCTTTGTCGCCATGCCCAAAATGACATGCGGTAAAAAGCGGAAAAAGCCTGAAAGCAGCAAAGGCAACCTTGTGCATAAGCAAAAATCGGATGTACGCATTAAAAGACTAGGAAGGCAAAGTAACAACCAATATGAATAGGATGGGTGGTGGAGGAGTTCTACAGAGGGCTGTACAAAAGCCAGAACAAACGGGATGATACCTTAAGAAGCAATAATAGCCCAGAGGAATTTGACATCCTACCATTAACGGCAAGAGAAGTACTGAAAGTGCTAAAAGAAATGCAAGGAGACAAAACCACTGGTGAGGATAACATAACAACGAACCTGCTGAAAGATGGTGAAGAGATTGTGCTAGAAAAACTGACTACCTTATATATTATATAAAGTTTCTTCTGACAAGGAGGGTATCAGTATCTTAGAAAAGCACCAACCTCATTTTAATCCTTAAGAAATGAGACCTCAAGGACTTGAAAAATTACAGGCCAATCAGCTTACTGTTCGTTCTCTAAAAGCTACTTACAAAAATAAGATCAGCTTACTGTTCGTTCTCTACAAGCTACTTAAAATAATAGCTAATAGAATTAGGACAACATTAGAATTCGATCAACCAAGAGACCAAGCTGGATTTTGTACAGGCTACTCCACAATAGACCATATTAATACTATCAATCAGCTCACAGTAAAATGCGCAGAATACAACCAACCCCAACACATAGCCTTCATAGATTAAAAGAAGGCATTTGACTCAGTCAAGACATCAGCCGTGATGCAGGCATTATGGAATCAGGGCATCGACGAAGCCTACATAATTATATTGGAAGAAAATTGCAGCGGATCCACAGCCACCATAATCTTCCATAAAGAAATTGACAGAATTACAATAAAGAAAAGTGTAAAGCAGGGAGACACGATCTCACCACTGCTATTCACCACATGTTTACAGGAGGTTTTCAAGGCCTTAAATTGGGAAGAGTTAGAGATAAGGGTTTATGGAGAGTATCTTAGTAACCTGCTATTCGCGGATGACATTGCTTTGACGAGTAACTCAGGGGATCACTTACAGCTCATGATTACAGAACAGGACACGCAATGCAGAAAAGTAGACCTGAAAATCAATATGCTTAAAGCTAAAGTAATGTGCAACAGTGTCACCAGAAAACGGCGCTTTGTGGTAGGTGGAGTCATTGGAAGTCTCTCTTTAGGACAGGTAGTAACCACAGAGTCAAACCATGAGAGTGAAGTAACTAGAAGAGCAAGGATAGAGTGGATCACCTTTGGCAAGCATTCTCAAACCATGAATTGTAATCTGCCACTAACCCTCAAGGGGAAAGTATAGAACAGCTGCATCTTGCCTATGGAGCCAACTCCTGTCAACTTACCTATGGAGCAGAAACAGGGAGGCTTAGAAGGGAGTTCAGCTTAAATTGAAGACAAGGCAGCGAGCGATGGAAAGGAAAATGATAGGAGTAACCTTAAGAAACAAGAAGAGAGCAGAGTGGATCAGGGAACCAACCGGGGTTACGGAGATCACAGTTGAAATCGAGAAGAAAAAATGGCAGGGCACGTAACACGTAGGCAAGATAACCCAGAGAAGACGAACGTGTGAGGGGCAGACAGATAGTTAGGTGGGCTGATGAGATTAAAACGTTCACAGCTATAAAGTGGAAGCAGAAAGCACATTGGCCGATCATGAGAGAGGCTTTTACCCTGCAGTGGGCGCAGTCAGGCTGATGCGTACGACGCTACCAGCAATTCTAATTCTGTCTATGAACTCATTCAAAATGGAACAGGTACTATACTCATCATATGAATGCACGACACCTAACGCAATAGGAAAGTGAAGATGGTAGTGGCTGTTCACCTCAAGCAACCTCATTCTACCTACCCATTCTTTTTACAAATACAACAAGTCTGGTGAACAAATACCTTTCATTATCATCAGCAATCAACTCGTGCAATGTGAAAATTGTAGCCCTGACAGAAACATGGCTGCATGAACATGTGCGAGATTGTGATATATTTGATGGCCCCTCTAATTTCACTATCTACCGGTGTGACCACACTGAGCATCGCGGAAGTACTAGTGTAGTTCTTTCCATTTCAAACAATATTGTGTCTTTTCATATAGACATTGAAACTGATGTTGGGTGCACATGGGCTTGTCTAACACTCAAGCAAAAGTACAATTTGGGCTAGTTGGACCATATTCACCTTGAAATATTTACACAGGCGCACAGGGACACAGGTGTTTGTGCCCATTTATGTGTCTCTTCTGAGTCCCTGTGTTGCTGAGAAAGTATTGCCGCGTGCATAACTGCATTTAGCGGCGAGATAGCAACGACAACGAACAACGCGGTTTTGCTCGAGAGGCGCAGCGCAGGCGAGTGAAGAACACGACAATCTTAGCGGCCTTCTCTGAGAGCGTCTCTATAAGTTCCACTGTCCGTGTTTTTGAATAAACCCTCTGTAATTTATAACCCACAACACTGGTGGAGGAGCTGGGTACTACCACCTCATGGTCAGCACCCCTGTGAGAAGCCCTGAGTCCAGCCCTACGAGACAGCCTCGCGTGGAGACGCTTGTGCACCGCTGAAGCCGTCGCCTTCAAGGTCTTCAATCGGAATTTGGCCTTTTAAAGGGAGCAACACTTTCGACAGCCACCCTTACTCAAGAAATGGCAAGGAGTCCTGCACAGGTGACGGTCCAGAATATGCGCATTCCTGAACCATTTCATGGCCGGCCGAACGAAGATGCGCAAGACTGGCTTGAGCTGTTTGAACGGGTAGCTAAATCGAACTACTGGAGCCTCGAGGGAAAGCTCTTCCACGTATACTTCGCACTTGAAGACGGCACGAAGACGTGGTTTATAAACCGGGAGGCAACATTGACGACATGGGAGGAGTTTTGTCGTCGGTTTCTTGACACCTTCGGTAACGCGGACCGACGCGAAAACGCACAACGCCTTCTTGAAGGACGCACCCAACAGCTGCATGAAAGCGTCGCCATGTTTGCTGAGGATATGGTGCGTCTGTGCCACCGCGCGGACCCCAACATGCCCGATGCTCGAAAGCTAAGCCACCTCATGATAGGCGTCAAAGAGCAGCTATTTGTTGGTCTTGTGCGCAATCCGCCGACAACAGTGGACGAGTTCACCAGGGAGGCCATCGCAATAGAGCGTGCGCTGCAGCAACAGTACCGACAGTCTGATCGCCCGGCCACCGGCGCCAGATAATGACTCCCACCGGAAAATGTACAGCAAGACTCACGATTGAGAATGTGGCTTTTGTAGCCACATTTCTGATCCTACCGGAGTGCTGCAAACCTATGATACTGGGAATGGACTTCTTAAGAGAGTACGGTGCTGTGGTCAACATACGCGATGGTGTGATCACATTTGCCGCTGACAAGTCTGTGACCCAAGATCCAGACCAAGAACCGAGGGTGTTACGTGTGGTTGACAACGACGTCTGCGTGCCACCACTGTCATGTAGTCTTGTTTCCGTGTGTTGTGACGTGGACTGTAATGAAGACGCCATAGCCGAACGCATCACTGCCCTTCTTTTTCGCCAAGGCATCGCCATCGCTCGCGGCATCGTCAGCTTAGTGGATGGGCGCGCAGAGGTGCTTCTGACCAACTTCACGAATGAGCGCCGGCACATCGGTAAAGGCACGGCTGTGGCGTACCTCGAAGAGCTCGACTGCTCTCACGACTGTCTTCTAATGCAAGGGGAAGCCAAAGCTCAATCACCTCCACATACACCACCAGCTGATACCGGTCCGAGTCTAACACCGACTGAAAGATGCCGTCTTATGGAGCTGCTCGACCAGTTCAAGGACTGCTTCTCATCGACATCACGAGTGGGTCGAACGACTCTGACTAAGCATCGCATCGTTACGGAAGACACAGCAAGACCGATCCGACAGAACCCATATCGCATTGCTCAGAAAGAACGTGAGGTAATCCAGCAGCAAGTCAAGAAGACGCTAGAGGATGATGTAATCCAACCATCAAAGAGCCCTTGGGCATCGCCAGTGGTACTCATGAAAAAGAAAGATGGCAGCTTGCGTTTTTGCATCGATTATCGTAAGCTGAACCATGTTACACAAAAAGACGTTTATCCATTACCACGGATCGATGACTCTTTGGACAGGCTACGGCATGCCCGCTACTTCTTGTCAATGGACCTTAAAAGTGGATACTGGCAAATGGAAGTAGATGAGCGCGACCGAGAAAAGACCGCCTTCGTGACGCCAGACGGGCTTTATGAATTCAAAGTCCTCCCTTTCGGTCTATGCTCAGCCCCAGCCACGTTTCGGAGACTAATGGATACCATTCTGTCCGGCCTGAAATGTAAAACATGCCTTGTGTACCTCGACGATGTGATCATTTTCTCGGCCACGTTTGAAGAGCATCTAAAGTGGCTACTGTCAGTCCTTCAAGCCGTACGGTCCGCTGGACTCACACTCAAATCGGAAAAATGCCACTTCGGCTTCGAAGAACTCCAGTTCCTGGGACACGTGATCAGTCCCGAAGGTGTGAAGCCTGACCCAGATAAAACGGCAGCCGTTGGAAAGTTCGCAAGGCCTGTTGATAAGAAAGCGGTCAGGCGTTTTCTGGGTCTCTGCGCCTACTACCGGCGATTTATAGCAGGCTTTGCATACATTGCCTCTCCACTCACCTGGCTTACAAGGGAAGACATTGCATTTGTACGGGGTGAAGAGCAAGAACCTTCGTTCAACGAGCTACGACAGCGTCTACAAACTCCACCTGTCCTCGCTCACTTCGACGAGAATGCACCAACAGCCATCCACACAGACGCCAGCAATATGGGCCTAGGTGCTGTTCCTGTCCAATGCCAAGAGGGTATGGAGAGAGTGGTCGCCTACGCTAGCAGAACGTTGACACGCGCCGAGTCCAACTACTCAACAACAGGAGAAGGAGTGTCTGGCCGTCGTTTGGGCAGTTGCGAAGTTCCGCCCGTACTTATATGGCCGCGCCTTACAAGTCGTAAGCGACCATCACTCTCTTTGTTGGTTGACCAACATGAAAGACCCATCTGGACGTTTAGCACGATGGAGCTTACGGCTCCAAGAGTACGACATGGCCGTAGTTTACAAGTCCGGAAGGCAACACTTAGACGCCGACTGTTTGTCAAGGTCACCGATTGAATCACCGGCTATAGAGGATGATAATTTCCCAGGTTTTTTTAGGAGTTGTTGATGCAGCTATCATTTCTCGGCAACAACAAGATGATCTGGAGCTCAACTCGCTTATAGAATTCTTGAACGGACGAGCCGCCAATGCACCAAGAGTGTTTTCGAAGAACTTATCGTCATTCTGTTTACAAGACGAAATTCTGCACAAAAAGAACTTTTCATCAACAGGCAGAAGCTATCTCCTGGTAGTTCCTGGAGCTCTCCGCAGCGAAATTTTACAAGCCTGCTATGACGAAGCCGCTGCGGGCCACCTCGGTTTCACAAGAACACTGACACGCATCAAAGAAAAATATTACTGGCCAAGAATCGTAGCAGAGGTTAAAAATTACGTCCGAACATGCATTGACTGTCAGCGGCGCAAGGTACCACCTGTCAAACCCGCTGGGCTATTACATCCTGTGCCTGTGCCAGAAACGCCGTTTTCTCAAATCGGAATGGATCTGCTAGGCCCATTCCCAACATCGGACAGCGGCAACAAATGGGTGATAGTGGCGACGGACTACCTTACCCAATACGCGGAGACCAAGGCAATCGCGAGTGGCACTGCAGCTGAAGCGGCCCAGTTCTTCATTGAGAACGTTGTCCTGAGACATGGTGCTCCAGCTGTCGTCATAACAGACAAAGGCACCGCGTTTACAGCCGAGCTTTTGCGCAATGTGCTTACGCTCAGTGGCACAGCGCATAGGAAGACGACTGCTTACCACCCACAAACGAATGGGCTTACAGAACGACTTAACAGGACAATCGCTGACATGCTTTGCATGTACGTCGACGTGGAACACAAGAATTGGGACCGAATATTGCCGTACATCACATTCGCGTATAATACGGCGCGCCAGGAAACAACAAAAATGACGCCGTTCACGCTAATTCATAGCAGAGAAGTTACGACAATGCTTGACGCCATGCTGCCTTACGATTGCAATGATTCAGAGACAGACGCCGCAGACTTCACTGAGCGCGCCGAGGAAGCAAGGCAGCTTTCCTGCGTCTGAATAATGAACCAGCAGCAACTTGACGCCCAACGGTACAACCTTCGCCATCGATTCGTCATTTATCAACCAGGAGATAGAGTCCGGGTTTGGTTTCCTGTACGACGAAGAGGCCTCTCAGAGAAACTCCTACGCCGATACTTCAGACCCTACAAGGTTTTGCGCTGTCTTAGCGACGTGACGTACGAAGTCGTGCCCGACGCCTCCTCCTGTTCGAAACGTCACCAGCATCTGCCTGAGACAGTGCACGTGGTCCGCATGAAACTTTACCACTCTCAGTGATGTAAACACCCGCTGGCTGCATCTCTACCTGTTGAGCATCGGGACGACGCTCATTCTGGCGGGAGGGTAATGCCGCGTGCATAGCTGCATTTAGCGGCGAGATAGCAACGACAACGAAGAACGCGGTTTTGGTCGAGAGGCGCAGCGCAGGCGAGTGAAGAAGACGACAATCTTAGCGGCCTTCTCTGAGAGCGTCTCTATAAGTTCCACTGTCCGTGTTTTTACATAAACCCTCTGTAATTTATAACCCGCGACAATATTAAGGATGCCTAAAACTCAGTTACACAAACATAATCCTTGGCATATGCTATCGTTCGCCCTTATCCTCTGCCACCTATATTGACAATTTACACGATGCTATTAACCCTGTTTCTCCACGACTTCCTTCATCACCTTAGTTCTTACTCGGTGACTTCAATTTTTCGAACTTGTTGTGGAACACACATCCAAATAGTATAAAACCAATTTCAGCTCTCGCGAAAGAATTTCGCAAACATTGTTCAGCGTTTTCACTTTCCCAACTTGTAACCCAGCCGACCCAAATCCCTCCCAACACTGCAAGCATGCTTGACCTAATCGTTCAGATTTAGCTTCCCCCATAACTTTTTTTTTTTACCAAAAATTAGTGACCATTTTTTAACAGGCCTCAGAATTCTGGCTAGCCCACCTAAACAAACCAAGGTTAAGAAAGCAATTCGCGATTATAAACGGCTAATTTTGAGGCAATTAATAACGAATTTGGCTCATTTCTCGACAATCTTTTATGAACTTTGACACGCGTTCAGTGCAAAATAACTGGGATATTTTGTAAAGGGTACGTATGTTGACAGAAAAATACATTTTTAAATGTGTCATCATTTCTGATACACTAGCCCCTTGGTATAATTGATACAGTAAGCACCTGTCTAAGAAAAAGAAATGGCTTTATCGCTTAGCTAAATATTGTTAATCAAGCACGTCGGGAATTCCATAAAACTGCTAATCATGCATACTTATGTGCACTAAAAGAAGCTAAAAATTATCACACACACACTACCCGAAATGATCAAAACAGACATTCGTAAGTTCTAGCGCATCATTACCCCCCACCCCAAAGCGTTAACTCTATCACTCTAAAAGATGCAGAAGGTGACTTAGTACCAAGTGACGCTTCCGCTATCACTCCTTTGCAATATATTTTCAAACAATTTTTCAGTTTCGAGCAACATTCACCTACCAGACCCTAATTCATATGATTATCTTTTCATAGATCTTGCCACTGTTCATACATCTGGCATTCTTAACTCATGGATAAAGTACGCTTTCACTCAGCTGCAGCTTTCAATGGCATAAACAGCAAAATTTTAAAAAGCACTAGTGTCTTCAGCTCTATCATACTGGCCAAAATCTTTCAACAATCCATAAACACATGGACTCTTCCTTCACCATAGAAAATAGGGAAGGTGGTTCCACTAAATAAGTCCGGCAGCGAAAGCTTTCCCGTGAATATCCGTCTGATTGCTCTGACCAGCACCTATACACCTTGTCAACGAAGGCTCTCTGGGCACCGTCATAAGCCCATCTGGGCTGTTTTTAACATGCGTGACCCCTCAAAAATGCATGGCCGAGGTTGCGATGTCGGCTTTTGTACTCCCGTGCAACAGCCCAGAAAGGAGGGGATCCCACTCTCCGTTAGAAAGGCCTACTACAAACTTCTAGAACAAGTAATTTTTACTAATCTGGTTAGCTTTCTTGATTCTAACTCCCTTTTCACCACAGCTCAGCATGGTTTCCATAAAACATATTCATGCGAAATGCAACTAATATTATTCACTGATGTATTTTAGATTGCGCCTCATCTGCTGGCCGTGTTTTTTTTAATTTTATTAAAGCATTTTCCAACGTTTGCCATCAACTACTACTCTTCAAACTAAGCCTTGATAGTAACATAATAAAACCTTGATAGTAACTTACTAAAATAGATTGAATACTTTTTTTGTAAGCGCTATAAGTTTGTTACTGCTAATAGTCACGACTCACCTTCAACTGAAGTTCATTCCAGTGTGCCTCAGGGATCAGTAATAGGACCACTTCTTTTTTTTTAATCTATATTAATGATCTACCATACCCATTGACTTCTCACTATCACTTGCTGACGATTGCATAATTTGCCATGAAATAACCAGTAATAATGATCCTAATGCTCTTCAATCAGATTTGAACTACATAAGTGATTGGTGTAATATCTGGCTAATTGAATTGAACATTTACAATTGTAAAACTGTGTTCATAGAAATTCCACCACCCTTTTATTCTACCATTTTAGCCATACCCCCTTCGATCCTGAGAATTCATACAGATACCTGGGAATTCTTATAACTTCAAATCTAACCTGGTCTGTTCACACTGAGTACATAATCAGTAAAGCTAACAGCACACTGGGTTACTTACGCTACAACTTTTCCAACGCCCCATCATCCTTAAGACTACTACTTCATCAGTCATTAGTACAACCCAAATTAAAGTATGCTGCAGCAGTGCAGAACCCACACGACAACCTCATCTTTTTTCTAGAGCCCGTTTAAAATAATTCAGTTCGATTCAAATATTCTAACCAACCAGCATATCCTCAACGAAAGCTCACCTATGTCTTCGATCACAAGCATCTCTGAGAGAAATAGCTCGCTTAAGTTTAATTCATAAGTTATACTATCATCCATCTCTTTGAAATGACTTCATTTCATAGCCACATTACTTGTCAACCGTCCCTTTAAAGTCAGAGTTCAAACTGAAAATACCAATACTTTCAATCATTCTTTCTTCCCCAACAAAACACCTCAGCAATGGATGGAACCACTATCCCAATGACATAGTCACCATCACTCATAACAAACTCTTTCGCAAAGCTGTCACTGACACTGCTTAACTTGAAAAAATAACTTTTTTTTTAGTTTTTGCTGTTACTGTTAACGAAATAGCTAACATTATATGCACAGGAATAAGGTTATCTTACCTTGTTCATGTTGGTACCAAATAAGTATTTCTTAACTACCCTATATGTACTGCTATTACTTGTCATTTTATTGTGCTACAGTATTATTTTCTTCTTTTATATTACTATCCAATATTGGTACATTTTCCTGTTTATGACTTTTCTCTGTTATGCCTTTGGGCATTGAGGACACAATAAATAAAGTTACTAAAATATGTAAATTATAACAGGTACTTTCTATTTGAGAAAGTCATGGAGACAGTTTTTTTTTAAACTCAGTGATATCTGCCATGTCTTACTTCACTCATGAAAATGGTCAAAAACTTCAACTCCAACTGATCTTGAGCGCCAGCCCCACAAGAATATAAAATGCAGTCCATCAGCATAAAGTCTCAATGGAACAGAAGTCCCAGCAGTTACTTTAACGATGGTGTTTATATAGATGAAGAGTAATGGACCCAGTACAGAACCTTGTGGTATACTGGATGTTACACTGGCCTGAGATGAATGAGCACGATTAAATGCAACAAATTGTGTTCTTGAGCTCAGATAGCCCAGTGTCCAGTTCCTGTATTTAAGGTCATGAATTAGATCTTTGAGTTTAATGAGAAGCTTATTATGACATACTTTAGGCTTTACTGTAATCAATGAAAACGGCATAAAGCTGTCCTCTGAAATTAAATGTGGACCCAATATTGCAAGAGAATTCTAACAATCGTGCCACTGTAGAAAAGTCGGAACAGAAGTAATGTTGAGCACGTCAGAGAATATTTTGTTCAGACAAGTAAGTGCTCAATTATATATTTATGGATGATGTGTTCCAGCAGTTTACAGGATATTGATATTAAAGGTGTAAGGAGGAAGAAGAACAATACGCCGTAGTGGGCCATCTCTATAGCAGAAGCTTCGACAGTGAGCTGTTCGCCCCAACGCTCGCTGCGATTCCTGTGTCAGTCGTTGCCGCTTGCTTTCAGGATCAATAAACCTGCTGTGCAAGTGCTGTTTACATTAAAAAAAAAAAACGTTTCAGAGTGGTGGAGGTGCTGGGTAACTCAACCTGGAACTCCGAAACAGGAAACAGCGCCTACAGGGACGCGCACAGCGTCAGGAGGAAGCCTTCCCAAGCGACATCGAGGACATGCTCGACATGTGCAAGCGCTTTGACCCTTCAATGATAGAAGCAGACAAGATCAAGCACACCTTGAAGGGGATAGACGACGCCTTCCAGATGCTGCTGGCCAAGGGCCCACGAACCGTGTTCGATTGATTGATTTGTGGGGTTTAACGTCCCAAAACCAGCATATGATTATGAGAGACGCCGTAGTGGAGGGCTCCGGAAATTTTGACCACCTGGGGTTCTTTAACGTGCACCCAAATCTGAGTACACGGGCCTACAACATTTCCGCCTCCATCGGAAATGCAGCCGCCGCAGCCGGGAATCGAACCCACGACCTGCGGGTCAGCAGCCGAGTACCTTAGCCACTAGACCACCGCGGCGGGGCCGAACCGTGTTCGAATTCACCACTATTTTCCAGGGCTTTGAGGAGTTGCGTAAACAATGGGTCATGATACGGTGGCCAGCAGCTACAGAGGAAACGATATGTGCACGAGGAGGCGGCCCGACAACTTTCGTGCCTGTCGTTTCTACTGAAAACAGAACCCTCTGCTCAGTGTCTCGCGCCCGCCATCAGGCGGGTAATACAGGCGCAGGTCTTTGAGGCACTGCCTTCCATCTCTCAGACAACACCTGTCACCGCGCCATTGACTTACGCTGCTGTTGCTGCGAATCAACCGTGACCTTTACCCTTGTCGACTTCGCAACTGGTGTGAATGCCAGCAACACCTAGTACACCAGTCTTATGGCAACCTCTGGCGTACAGCTGATAACCGTCCCATCTGCTACGCGTGCGGGTACCCAGGCCATGTCGCACGCTTCTGTCGACGGCACTTTGCAGTGACACCGCCAGCGCCAAGATACTCGGACAACTACTTCGGGGCCCCGTACGACGCGCGACGAGACCCACCGGCCCAAGATGAGCGACTCCCAGGTGAACATGAACCGCTACTAAGTGAACGAGACCGCCGAACTGCTCCTGATTACCGACCGTTCCCACCTCATCACTCATCCTCCGTACGCCACCGTTCTCTGTCACCTCTGCAAGCCGACCAGGACTGGAAAACTGACTACTGCAGCTCCGGAGGCACGAGCTGCGTCGTGGTCATAATGTTTAAGTCCTCACCTGTCCCTCGCCAACGTTTTGGAAGTGTTTGTCGAAGGTTTACGAACTCTTGCTCTTGTTGATACCGGAGCTGCCATTTCTGTCATGAGCCGAAAACTTTGCCACTCTATACAAAAGGTCACGACGCCATCATCCTGTTTTTCGCTTAGGGCAGCGAACACGCGACTTCAACTAGCCGGAGCATGTACGGCTAGGGTCGCCATTCAGAACATTTTGTACCACATCGAGTTTCTAGTGTTGGCGACGTGTTCGCATGACGTAATACTCCAATGAGACTTCTTGTCGCGCCAGCATGGTGTAATTGACTGCGCTCGAACTCAAGTGGAACTTTCTGTGTTCCCTGATGCCCCGTCTGCCGACACCCACAGACTTAACATTTGCAAGCTTCGAGTGGCCACTGACACTGACGCTCCTCCACTTAGTGCCGTCATTGTTCCTGTCGACCGCAGTGACTTTTCTGGCACTACTGTTGTGTTCACGCCGTCTGCCATTTTCAGTCGTCGCCACGGCGCGTCTCTGCAATATGTCAGTCTGCCGCCCAATGAAGATGTGACTAGAATAATTGTTTACAATCCCAGATTATGTCCTCTCACTTTACACCTTCATGAGACACTTGGTCACGTTCATCCAGTAGACAAACGCTCTATCGTGCCTATTGAATCCCATGACACTGGCCCAAAACTTCAGTTGGATGCTGTAACGGCTAGTTTCCATTTGGATGACGTCTCTCTAGATGTATTCAACCGCTCCATTGACAGCGAGCTCCCTCAAAATCACTGGACACAACTTATAGCGCTTCTTCAGAAGTTGAGACATTCATTTGACTTTCTGCAGAAGGCACTGAGTCAAACCAACACCGTCACTCACAGTATCGATACGGGAACAAATACTCGTTTGCGACAACGCCCCTACCGTGTATCAGCAACAGAACACAATATCATTGCGGAGCAAGCGAATGACATGCTTCGCCACGGTGTCATCGCAGGCACCTCAGGTCCCTGGTCTTCGCTTGTAATGCACGTCAGAAAAAAAGATGGTTCAATTGGATTTTGAGTGGATTACAGACGCCTCAACAAGATTACACGGAAAGATGTCTACCTTCTTCTCGGCATCGATCACGCCATAGCCTGCAAGGGGCCGAATATTTTTTGTCATTGGATTTGCGTTCAGGATATTGGCAGATGCCGATGGCAGAATGTAACCGTCCTAAAACAGCATTGATGATGATAAATGGTTTTTAATGGCGCAAGGGCCAACAGATGGCCAAAGAGCACCATTTCAAAAGCCTAGATATATGAACAATGATATGATGCATGGCTGTAAAAGGGCCTTAAATATCCTCGTGCTAATGCAGGCAAAAACATAGAAACATTAAAACCATAACATTGAAGTGAAATATGTGCAATAATACTAAACGACGAGACATCGTGATAGTGGGACAGTGACGGAGATGCAGCCACCGCGGCAGCGACCTCTCTTCAGAGATCGTGCTACGAAGCGCCTGGGTATATGACATTAAAAATATGTACATCTGTTAAAAACGCCAGCAGTGATTTATGAGGAAAAAGGGGTTCTCTACCGATGAACATTGATGGGTGCAAGGGTATCTGTTGTCGGAAGGGATATAAAAAGTGCTTTTTTCTGAGAGAATTGAAATCACTGCACTGGACAAGGATGTGGAGAACCATGAACGGTTCTCCACATCTCTCACACATTAATGCATCGCCAAAAGACCAAAGATATGAATGTGTCGAGTGTGTGTGTCCTATCTGTAGTTTTGTAAGTGTGACTTGTGTGTAGCGTGATCTGTATACTGTTGGCCAATTTCCAAGTCTCAGTTTGACAATATGCAGTTTGTTTTCTGTCCGCCAATCCCATAGGCGCTGCCAGCACGCTCGGAGCTCCTGTCATAGAAATGGCTTAGAATCAAGCGCAAGGACAGCTACAGATGTACTGGCGCCAGTGTTGTCTTGGGCAGATGCGGCCAGCTGATCCGCCAGCATGTTTCCAGCGATTTCCCGGTGCCCCGGCACCCAGCAGACGACAACATGCCGTTTAAGAGCGTAGATCGTGCATAACAGAGAGTACAAGGGCACAAGAACAGGATTTTTATGTTTTCGCAGAGTTTTCAGAGCCACCGCTACATTCAGCGAATCTGTGTATATTACCCCGCATTGTAGTTGCAGTTTCTTAATATGCTTGACAGCCACAAATGCCGCATGAGCCTCTGCTGTGAAGATGCTTGTTTCGGAGTGCAGAATACCGGAGTTGGAGAAAGATGGGCCAACAGCTGCATAGGACACACCAGTGTGGGACTTTGAAGCATCTGTGAAAAATTCTGGGCAAGTGTACTTTGTGTTGGAGTTCGAGGAAGTGCGTGCCGATATGTACAGAAGATGCGTGTTTAGTGACTTCCATGAAACATACATCACAGTTTATGCCTTGCCACTTTCATGGTGGCAGATATACTGCTGGAGCCATCAAACGTTGTTCTAAAGGTGGCACAACTGTTTCAACGAAGTGAGTATGGCTGTCTCAGCGAAGGACGGTTATTGAACAAGGTACAGATGGACAGATCATTAACTGTGGAGTGAGCGGGATGTTCCTCATCAGCGTAAACCTTGAAATAGTATGTAAAAGACAGGTAACATCTCTGCAGGTGGAGCGACCATTCATTTGATTTTACGTACAGTTGCGACTCTGGGTCCCGCAGGTCTCAGTTTCATAGCGGGCCCCCTTCCTAGTACTCATCGTCGAACAAGTCAGATGAGGCGCTCGTAATGACGACAACAATTTATTTACATGGTTAGGTACTGAGAATTGGAAAAGAGGGGATCAAGTGATCAAGTAGAAGTCAAGAACTGTACATGAGAACTGTTGAACTGTAGAACTTTAAATACACTAAAGTCTTCGTCTAATATAGCGCCTCGTTGCCAACCCTGGGCGCATTGTCTGCGGCTTCCGCCAATAGGGCGTTCTATGGTCTAGGTGCTCCACCCACGAAGGAGAGGAAAGACACCACACAATGCATGCGGAGAGGGCACAGTCTACACGATGCCCAAATATGGTCACAAACGCACTGCACCGACGTTTTCGCACATGTCACCAAGTTTCGCGCACGTCCGATGATATTGATTTTCAAGATTCATCTGGCAGTTGGGTGAGGTTCAGAAAACCGGCTGCCAGTACACATGTCAAACTTGTCTGACTATTTGGGTAGGACAATGTAGTGGTGTGCCAGCATATCGTCAAAATATGCCACCCCATTCAGCCAACCCTATGGAGAAAGGGGGAAGGAGGAGTGGTCGACTCCTCGTCGTGGAGGCGGGCTCCCGCAAGGGCTACAGCAGATAGTGCCCTTTTCTTTCCTTCAAGCCCACATTCCATTCCTGGTTGTTTGCTAGAAGCTGTGGCTTAGCAGCGCATATCCGGTGCTCCGCTTCTTTTCACAAGATGCAGCCACAACCAGTTTGACTTTAGCTTTCAGCCTGAACTGCAAATACCATGCTGGTTCCGAGATTTCCAAATCCTGAGTGACCTCGAAAATGGCCCATCTGCCTCCTTGTCTGCCTCGAAAGCCTTGCTCGCAGCCAACACAATGGCCGTTCTTGAGTCGAGCTCACGATGGTCTCTCTTAACTCCTGCGTTTTCTTTGCGCGAACTAGTCCCGAACCCCTCGTTCAGGTTTTGCCTGAAAGGAAATCAACCCGTCTTGACGGCACACCCTTGCTTGGAATGCGTCGAAACATTTTCGTCCCGTTCACAAAGGCCGAAAAACTTCAATAATTACGACGGTCGTAACAGTACAGACTCTCTACGGGGCTAGTTCGAAAAGCACCCGTAGAGAGGCGTATTATGCCTAGATGGTGAACAGGGTCGAAAATCCTTAAGGCTGATGGTGTCACAGACTGATAGATTATAGCACCGTAATCTAGGTGCATGCGTACGAGGCTTTTATATAAATTAATCATACATTTCCTGTCACTGCCCCACGTAGTTCGTGATAACACTTTCAAAATATTCATGGTTTTTAAACACCTGTATTTTAAATACTTGATGTATGGGATGAAGGTTAGTTTCGTGTCTAATATTAGGCTCAGAAATTTATGCTCTGTTTTCACAGACCGACGTTGACCATGCAGGTCAATCTCTGGATCGGGATGAACGCCCCTCTTTCGGTAGAACAAGATGCAGGTACTCTTTTGCACGTTCAGTTTAAAACCATTCTTATCTGCCCATTGAGAGACCTTGTTCAAACCTAGTTGAACCTGACGTTCACACACTGAGAGGTTACAGGACTTAAAGCCGACCAGCACGTCGTCAACATATGTACAGTAAAACATATTTCGTGGGATAACGAGGTGCAAAGAGTTCATTTTCACTATGAAAAGTGTACAACTCAATACCCTTCCTTGCGGCACTCCTGTTTCTTGAACAAATGTACAGGGACAACACAGTGCCCACTCGAACACGGAATGTCCGATTAGACAGGTAGTTTTCGATTATTTTCAACATTCTGCCCCGCACACCTATGTGTGACAGGTCTCTGAGTATGCCAAAGCGCCACGCAGTGTCATAGGCGTTCTATATATTGGGGAACACTGACAAAAAGAATTGTTTATGAATGAAAGCATCTCGAATTTGTGCCTCGATACGGACAAGGTGGTCAGTAGTGGACTTAGCCTCTCAAAACCCTCACTGGTATGGGTCAAGCAGGCTATTTGTTTCAAGGAAATGCATCAATCGTCTGTTCAGCATTTTTTCAAAAACCTTGCATAGGCAACTAGTCAATGCTATGGGCCTGTAGCTTGATGCTAAAAAAGGGTCCTTGCCCTGCTTTTAAGAATCGGAATAATGACTGCTTCTTTCCAGTTGGAAGGGATCTCACCAAAAAACCAAACGGCATTATACAAAGAAAGGAGAGCTTTATTGGTTTCAGGAGGCAGACTTTTGAGCATTTCGTATAATATACGGTCAGAGCCTGGGACGGATTCAATACAGCAGTTTAATGATGCTTGTAACTCAGCTATGACAAAAGGTTCATTGTATGCCTCATTGTTTGTGTATTTGCATTCTATTTTCTGTTTTTATGTTCTTGCTTTACATCGTTGAAACGCTGGACTGTAATGGGACGAGCTGGAGAACTGTTCAAAGTGTGCACCAAGGGAGTTCACTTGGTCTTCCAAATCATTGCCTTGGGTGCTTACTAGAGGAAGAGAATGTGGTTCTCGTCCTACTACCCTATTGCCCATTCTCCAGACTCTTGCTTCATGTGTGTATGTATTGATTCCTGATAAAAACCTTTGCCAGCTCTCCCTCCTAGCCTGTCGACACGTTCTCTTGGCTTGGGACTTGATGTTTTTAAAGTTGAGGAGATTTTCAGTGGTCGGCGAGTCTCTGAGCAGTTTCCATGCTTTGTTTTGTTGTTTGCGCACATTTCGGCATTCACTGTTCCACCAGGGGAGTCGTCGTTTTCTGCCCAGTCCAGATGTTTGCGGAATGCACTTAGCTGCAGCTTCAATAGCAAAAGCAGTAAAGTATTGTACAGCTGCGTTCAAGCTAGAACCGCGTATGTCAGTCCAACTTAAGCTAGCAGCCTTGTAAAACTTGTCCCAATCAGCTTTTTCTATCAGCCATTTGGGAACCTGTGGAGGACTTTCATTTGGTACTGCTGAGCTCAGAACTACAGGATAGTGGTCACTTCCAAAAAGATTATTAATGACTTTCCAGTGAAGTAGTGGAAGAAGTGATGGGGATACAATGCTTAAATTGACGAGTAGGTATGGTTAGCGAGGCTATAATATGTTGCCTCTTTCCAATTGAGGAGACGTGCCAGAGGAGCAAAGAAACTGTTCAATCAGACGACCTCGTGCATCGCAGCGCGAGTCACCCCACAGACTGCTATGTGCATTAAAATCTCCTAGGAGAAGGTACGCTTCTGGAAGTTCATTAATTACCGCCTGGAATTCTTGTTTACTAAGTTGGTGATGAGGAGGTATATAAATAGAGCAAATTGTGACCAGTTTATTCAAGACAACGGCTCGGACGGCTAGTGCCTCAAGAGACGTCTGAAGTGGTAAATGTGTACAGGCAGTTCCTGGATCCATAACAATGGCAACACCACCGAATGACGCGACTGCATCATTCCGATCCTTTCGAAACATGGCGTAATGACGTATAAAGTTTATGTGTTTCGGTTTCAGGTGTGTCTCTTGTACACACAGTACTTTTGGTGTATATTTGTGTAAAAGTTCTTGAATATCATCAAGGCTTTTCAGCAGTCCTCTGATGTTCCACTGTAATATTTGTGTCATTTTAATCTGTGTGGTGCTGTGTGTACAAAGGTATTGCCTTACGTTACAGGGTCTTTAGGAGGCCCTGTAATTCGAGGTCTTTCTTTTTTTTGTGTGCGCTCCAAAGAGCTGCGCTTCTCCTTCGGCGTCTCGGGCGCCGGAGGAGTCGTACTTGTATCCATCACCTCACAAGAGGTAATGAATAAACAGGTCTGCTGGCCCTGTTTGTTAGGTGGCGGAGCAGTACTGGCTGCTCCAGCCGGGGGCGCTTGTGGCGCGCCCGCAGTCTCACTTTGTGCGACTTTTGCGGGCACGTAAACATGCGGCGCGGCGCCCCGGCACTTAACATCGGCGAAGGAAGGACTGGACTGATGGATGGAGAACCGTTTACGTGCTTCTTGAAAAGACAGATTGAATTTGTTTTTCTTTCTTCCATATTGGGCACGATCTCGAATAGGCAGCATGGTCTCCTTCACAGTTTGCGCAGCATGATGTTCTTGAGGTAGAAGTAACTGATGCGTGCTCGTTGGATGCACAATTTGCACAAGTAATGTGCCCTCTGCAACTTTGTGACCCATGTTCAAAGCGCTGGCACTTGAAACATCCGCGAGGGTTTGGCACATAGGGTCTGACATGGAGCTTGCAATAGCCGGTTTCAATTGAATCAGGTAAGTCACTGGTACCAAAGGTGATGATTATGCATTTTGTGGGTGTTTCCATTTTGTCCCATCGTATAATTATTCTTTGGACCTTGACGACATTCTGGTCTTGCCAGCCTTCCAATAATTCACTTTCGGACAGTCCAAGCAGGTCGTCATCTAAGACCACACCGTGCACTGTATTCATTGACCTGTGTGGGCCCACTGAGACTGGGACATCCCTAAACGCTACCAGTTTAGGTAAGTTGTCGTATTGGAGCTTGTCGCGAACCTCCAAAAGGAGGTCACCGCTTCCCAACTTCGTTACACGATATCCTGGGCCGATTGCTTCCGTGAGTGTTTTAGAGACAAGAAAAGGTGATATTGCTCGGACTGTTTTGTTCACTTTCCGACTATGCACAACATGAAACTTGGGGAAAAGCTGCTTTGGTTTGGAAAAAAGAAACGGTTCTTCGGTGCGCCACCTTTTTGGGCAGCGATCAGGGAGAGGGGGGGAAACGGCGACGATGGTGGCCACCCACCACCGAGCCCGACAAGGGGATGCTACAAGGTTGAATAGTGAACACTTGGAGACGCCAGCCATGCATCGCCGCTATAACAGAGTATAACTACCCAAGGTTGGCTAACTACACAGGGTTAACTCTTGCCGCCAGGAAATTTAGAAGTAAATGGAAGAGAGAAGATGACAGGACAGATAAAAAGAGAGAGATAAAGACGAAGTTAGGGGGAGAGAGATAGGAAAAGGCGACTGCTGATTTCCCCTGGGTGGGTCAGCCCAGGGGTGCCGTCTACGTGAAGCCGGGGCCAAAGGGGTGTGTTGTCTCTATCGGTGGGCCTTAAAGGTCCAATCACCCAGTGTCAGCTCAACCCCCAGAATCCCCTTTTCCCCAGACATGGCAAAGCCACGCACGGCTAGGCGTGGGAGGGAGTTGAAACCCCCCCGTCAGCTCGGGTCCGTGGTGTCGCTATACACCAAACGCCTGCTAATGCAGACGCCCATGCGGGGCCTAAAACAGCATTCGTCACGCCAGATGGCCTATATGAATTTAAAGTAATGCCATTCGGTCTGTACAATGCGCCAGCTACATTTGAGCGAATGATGGACAGCATTCTATGCGGCATGAAGTGGCAAATTCATTTATGTTAGCTGGATGACATTCTGTTTCCCCAGATTTTCCTACGCACGTCAACCGTTTGTACACATTTCTTCAGTGCCTCAGCAAGGCAAACCTTCAGCCTAATCTGGAGAAGTACTGCTTCGGAGCGCATCAACTCGTTATACTTGGCCATGTGGTCTCAAAGGATGGAATACTTCCAGACCGGGAAAAACTTTGTGCGGTCGCCGACTTTCCGAAACCGACAACACTCAAAGAACTGCAGAGCTTTGTCGGCTTGTGCTCCTATTCTCGTCGTTTCGTCCGTAACTTTGCATCGGTCATAGCACCGTTCGCGACACTACTTGCTCCGCCTGCGAACCTTTCTAATTAGACCCAAGCATGCGATCATGCCTTCGACACATTGCGCCGCCTGCTCACATCACCACCTATTTTACGGCATTATGACCCAACAGCCCCAACCAAATAGCACACTGACGCTAGTGGCGTCGACCTTGGCACAGTACTCGTGCAACGTAAGCCTGGTATTCCGTAATACGTCATAGCATCTGCTAGACACGCACTCACAAAAGCGGAAACCAATTACTCTGTCACCATGAAAGAGTGCCTCGCAATTGTGTGGGTGTTGAGCGAGTTTCGTCCTCACTTATACGGAAGGACTTTCGACGACCGTCCCCGACCATCATGCACTCTGTTGGTTAGCTTCTCTGAAGAACCCTTCTGGCCGTATTGAACGTTGGGCACTGCGCCCCCAAGAATTTGACATTTGCATCATCTACGAATGTGGGCAAAAACATTCTGACGCGGACGCACACTCTCAATCCCCAATGCGATCCAGCGAAGACCTGCCCTCTGAAAGTGACATTCCCATCGCTGCCATTTCCATCACGGGCATGCCATCTGAGCAGCGTTAAGATCCATGGATTGAATCTCTCCTTAACGTCCTTTCAGACACTTTCACGTCAGCATACCCACATGCTCCTCGCCGTCAAGCCACACACTTTGCGATGCGAGACACACTCCTATAATGAAACAACCACAAAATCGATGGTCGTAAATGGCTTTTGGTTATACCAAGCCATATGGGATCTGATGTATGTGCGCATTTTCATGCTGATTCATAGCATGCTCACCCTGGAGCGGTGAAGACATATGAACCCATCTGCCAGTGCTACTACTGGCGTGGCATGTACACGTTCATCCAAAAATCCATCTGATCCTGTCCATTGTGCCAACAACGGAAGCCATTTGCCCATTCACCCGGACTACTGCAGCCTCCACCATGTCCGGCACGCCCTTTCGACCGTGTAGGCACAGATCTATATAAACCGCTTTCTTATACCGTGGCTGGCAATCGATGGGTAATCGTCGCCGTGGACCATCTGACGAGATATTCAGAAACAACTCCTCTACCTTCAGGTGCTGCTCTGGACGTAGCCAACTCCATCTTGCGACGATTCGTCCTGCATCACGGTGCACCATGTGAAATACTTGGCGATAGAGGGCGCGTGTTCTTATCTGATGTACTTCAAGAACTCCTACACGCATGCCGTATGATTCACCGCATCTCTACTGCCTACCACCAGCAGACCAACGATCTAATGAAGCGCTTCAATAGAACCCTGGGAGACATGCTCGCGAGGTATGTCAATTCTGACTAGCCAAACTGGGATGTGGTGCTACCGTTTGTAACCTATGCATACAATACCGCGACGCAGTCAACAGGCTTTCCGCCTTCCTTTCTTCTATACGGCCGTGAGCCACGCAGTACTCTCGACACCATTTTGCCGTATCACCCGGATGTTTCCGAATCCAGTCCTGTTTCTAAAATTGTGTGGCATGCTGAAGAGTGTCGTCAGTTGGCTTGCTCACTCACAACGGACAGACAAGCCCTTGAAAAAGAACGCCATGACCGCAACCGGCAAGTCCAGAGTTTCGCGGTAGGCTTGCTCGCCTGGCTTCAACTGCCGTTCCGCTCTCCTGGCCTGTCCTTCAAGTTTGCCTCAAAGTACCACGGTCCCTACCGCGTCAAGGAACGTCGCTCTCATATAACATATGTGATCGAGCCAGTCCACCCATCGGCAGACAGGCACCGCATTGGTCACGAGACAGTTAACGTCAGTCGCCTTAAGCCATATCATGAGCGTTTCCTTCTGTCGTCCCCTTGAACCACCACGATGGCTTCCCTTAGTCGCGGGGGTGTTGTAAGGAGGAAAAAAATTCCGCCATATCCACGAAGTGAATGATGATGAGTGGGCGAAGCTCTGGAGGTAAACCTGGTAAACCATGAATCCTCTGTACATTTTGCCCACTCGATTTTATTACATCGCTCCCCCTAGCGTACGTCGCCGCACTAAATCGAACGATTGCCTTCAACCAATGACACGCGCCATATGTGACATCATTCCTATTTTATAAGATCTCGCGTCTTTCATCAACTACAAGTACCGCTTTCTAGTTTATAACATCTTGCATCTTTTCATCATCAGCTACAAGTACCACCATCTAGTAAACACTACAAGAACTAAACGAGAGGTGGCTACATACAGGATCTAGTGAACACTGCAAGAACTAAACTAGAGGTGGCTACATACAGGGGACGGTACTGCCATCTAGTGAACACTGCAAGAACTAAACTAGAGGTGGCTACATACAGGCTACAGGGGACGCACAGCCCACGCCCTAAGGAGCTTTGCCCCTAAAAGAACAATAGGCCGTAGTGGGCTATCTCTTTAGCAGAAGCCTCAAGCGCGAGCTGTTGGCCCTAACGCTGTGATTCCTGTGTCGGTCGTTGCCGCCTGCTTTCAGGATCAATGGACCTCCTGTGCAAGTGCTGTTTATACCAATAAACCCCGTTTCATAGGAACTGTCTACTGCTCGGTAAAATTTTCTTGATTGTGGCACAAATGAAAGGATCGTTCATCACATCGGCTGCAACGAGCATGCTTTCGTGCCAGAAAGAAGGAATTATAATTTTAACTTGATGTTCAAAATAGATAAAAAGTGACAACTAGCACCACCCAACAGCGAATGTGGTCAGTCTTGACAATCTATTTGTAGCGCAAGAAATCTTTTCAGGCAGACTTATTTTACTTGAAAACAAACACGTTCAAGTTGAAATTGTATTTTATGCACTTGAGGCAGCTTTAGATTGTGCCAGAGACCAATTTTTGCTTTTTATTTCTCACGCGTTCAAATAGGCACCCGGTGGCACTGCCGGCGGTGTGTTCGCTTACCTGCCTGCAAACGGCAGAGAAATACGACCACAGCGTCCGCCGCCGCTGATGAGAACAACAAAAAATGTGTGCATGCCTGAAACAACCACTAAGGTACTTGTTTTATTAATAACCAAACTTGATGAAGCCCGCAAAAACCGCACGCGGTTTCAGTTTTTTACTTTCACCAGCACCGACCCGTGTTGAGCGCATTCATCCCACCGATACAAAGAGACATAACGCGGACAGAGAAATTCCGTTTTAAAAATTTCTGCGCACTTTTCTGAGAAACCCCTGCATGATTGGACACTTCACATTGTACGCTTTTTGTTGTGACACAATACAAGGGAGCAGTGATGAACGTTAGACAGTCCCTTTAATAAATGCTGATATATAAAAAGCTTTGGCCTGTGCAATGAACCAAAACAAATGAGATCTGATAAATAGTAAAAATACAGTAATTAAAAAACCATAAAAGTATGCACTAGTACTAGAGAAAACTCTGTATAGCAGGGAGCCATATAAAATCTTTTGGTACAATTTCGCTCAGTTAGGTTCATTGCACGCCTACTAATTATGATAAAGAAGTGTGCCAAGTTTTAATCGGACGACGCCAGGCCTGCGCGTAAGGTGCAGCACAGTCACAGCAAAAGCTAGAAGAGCGGCCTTTCAGAGCCTTTTCTAAACACTCATTGGGTAAATATTGCAAGCACACTTGCTTGATACCCACTATGACATTATTAATAAAATTTTTTGGGGAGTAGGCTGGCAATCGCTTTGTTGTTTTTCATCATTCTTTTGAGAATTTTTGAGAAGCGTGGTATCACTAAACACTTGCAAAGAATTTTGTGCCAATTGTTCATGCAGTGGCTGAAGACGATGAGGAATTATGCCTGAAGTGGGTATGCGCAACAGTTAATAGGTGAACAAGAGTAAGCTTTTGTAAAGGGTTGAAGCATTGAGCGACTCACTTCTTACGCTATTCGCATTGTGCGACGACTGCTTGTGCTTTCTCTGTTTTTGTTTTAAAACACTTTATAAATGGTATTAACGCGATTGCTTTTCCGACATCAAGCCTGCTTAAGGCAAATTTGCCAACAAGTCCCAAGCACCGGCATAGCTCAGTGGTAGAATGCTGGGCATGCACCAAGTTAACTCGGATTCGAGCCCCAATGTGTCATTCGTGCTAAGTTGTTTTTGTTTTTTTCTAATTTCAAGCGAGGTGGTTGCAGACCCCGGCGGATAACTATGGCGCTGTGTGGGACCCGAGTTGTGATCTCATAACAGCTTTCTCTGTAAAATGTTTATTAGCAAAATAGTTACGACTGTTCGCATACGAAAAAATACTAGATATATAAATTTCATGAAAAATAACAAAAGGTTTAAAACAAGTGCAGTGCTTACACAAGATACTCAGGAGGGCTGAAATTTTTAATATTTGTAGCTAGTTCCATTGTGGACCTTACAACTGAGCGCTTTTTCTCTAGTGGCGACTGTAAATTTTTTCTCGAACTTGCTTTGCAGCATCAGTGACCTTACGGGGCTCTTTCGCACTTCGGAGCTGATCGTTTGCAAGGCAAGCTTTTCCATTGTAAGGGCGAGGCTCGATACCGATTTGCTTAATAATACACAGAAGCATATCAAATATGCCTCTGTTGCCATTATTGAAATGACACACATTGTCAAACAAAGCAAATCGGATGGTTTAGAGCCTTAAATACGTGTCCTTGAGCATGAACAGCCCATGTACCGCTTTACGCATTCACCTAGTGAGAAGTTAATGACTCTTATGATTAAAATGATGTACTGACAATGCTTCTAGAGCATTATGACATGTTTGCACTTGATATGATTTTTAAATAGACAACAAAATGCTACATCTTAAGCTAATCTTCTCCTTTGCACAAAACTGGCACCTTTCGTTTCGTATGTGATGGGTGGTCTAACATATTTGCTTGTATCTTTTGAAAGAAACTGTGTAGACAGAAGCTTTATGCAGCAAAATTATTGGCAATAAATTGCACATTTAAGGTAACCAGACACCAAAAATTACATTTAGAAAAAAAATTCACTTTTCCACTTGGCCTCATACCTTAACAAATACATTTGCGCTTTGAACTCTCTCGGAATCGGACTCGCCAACATTTTCCTGAGTCGGAAACACCCAGACTCGCACTCACTAAAGCTTTCTTCAGCCAGACTCACTCAGACTCCAACTGACCATAAATATAAATCACCCAGATTCACTCATACTCAGACTCACGGCTTGATACGAGTCTGGGTGTGTCGACTCATGAGTGAGTTCGCTACGTATGGACGTGTTAAGAGACGTAAACCATATGACGTACGAGCACCAGCACGTCTCCTATTCATAATGACACACTCATTTGTCAACTTTTATGGCCCCATTACACGTGTGAGGGCTGCCTTGCACAAAGCCTGCCGATGAACTAAGAACCCACCAAGGTAACCTCAAAACCTTCCAATGCAATTAAAATTAAGTACACAACACGAACATTAGATTGGTCTGGAATGTATGTGACTGCTAGCGATATAACTGTAACATTCGACACACATGTATAAGTGCCAACACACATCACCGCTTGTCAGTTGATCGACGGCTGAATCACAGTTAACCGCTATTTGTGCCAGTGCCTATCGCTATATTCTGTCTTTCTGCTCACCGGCCATAAGTTTGGCAAAATGAAAAGTTTCACCTTGGACCTACTGTCTGCTCCCTTTGTCAACGTCACGACCGCGTGAAATAGGGTCACACATATTATTGCATATCTCATTGTGAGAAAGATAAAAAATCCACAAACAGGAATTGTATACAAATTTTTCATAGCAAGCTTCCATCGTTCCCTTCTTGCTGCTTAATATAAACCAAAGTGACTTTTCATATACAATTACGTTAAATCCATTTTCTAGTAGAAAACTTGAAACATTGACATCGTACCGGTTGCTCAGAGAACCTCCCAAATGCGCCCCACCGCGGTGGTCTAGTGGCCAAGGTACTCGGCTGCTGACCCACAGGGCGCGGGTTCAAATCCCGGCTGCGGCGGCTGCATTTCCGATGGAGGCGGAAATGTTGTAGGCACGTGTGCTCAGATTTGGGTGCACGCTAAAGAACCCCAGGTGGTCGAAATTTCCGGAGCCCTCCACTACAGCGTCTCTCATAATCATTTAGTGGTTTTAGGACGTTAAACCCCACATATCAATCAATCATCAACCTGCCAAATGATTAACGTGTAACTCTTAGCTCTTGCTCTGTAAGCGGCGGGGTTGGTCCCTAATAGCTCCCTTGTCGTTTTCGCGTCTAGCTTGCTCCCTCTTTGGAGGAGGCGATGAGTAAGATGACCATGTCGTCAAGATGCCAGTACCTTCTACATGATCGTCGGTGATCACTAGAGGCCAGATTTTTAGGCCCTAAAGAGTGTGTTTTAGACGCCAAGACAGGCAGGTAAAACACCGTTTTAGGCCCTCAAAATAATAATTATAAGCACAATAAATTTCTACAAAAATTGAAATATTCTAAAACAACGTGGTGACTTGCATCTATAGCAAGCAAAGAAAATATTGTTTAAGATAGCACAAATGTACCAACGATTGAACATAGGCATTTCATACGTGATTCGCATTATGAGGTCTTTTCTCGTTTTGTTGTCTAGCATTGTGCGTCAAGTGTCCACCATTCAAACAACACACTCCTGGGTCTCTTTCGTTCCGTTGTGGTTGGGAAGGGGAGCGCAGGAGCAAATTACCAGACCACTGGCACCTCAGAAGAGAGGGATGCTAGGCCTAATCGCGTAGGACAAATTTTTCTTCTATCGGTGAACACCTTCAAGGGCCCCTCACTAGGTTTGGGCATTTCGAGCTGACAAGTGTAATGGTGCACTGGGCACTCCGGATCATTCCTGTTAAAATTTGCAAAGTTACATATTGCGGAAAAACGCTCAATGACATGTTGCGAAAAAACGCTCAATTTCTAATGAATGCCACTTGCCCTTCTCACGGGCATGCGCCCCAAGATAGAAGGAGTGACTTTACAGCAAGGAATGGTTCTGCTTTTACGTCGCTCCCTTACATTGATATTGGCAGGACAACGTCGCATACCGCACACTCTTCATGAGAACTCCGTTATATGCTAGCTATATCTAGAAAAACAGATGAAAAATGCCCCGTCTCTTGATTATATCCTGCATTTTAAATGGTACCTCATTAAGAGCGTTGAACGTGACATTACTCTACTTGACATGTGCAATTTGTGTGTTCTGTTGTGTAGCATGAGTGAGGAGTAGTTTGGGTTGGGCTAGTTGCTTCATATCATTTTGAAAGGAAAGTGCAAAGACAAAGGAAAAAGAAAGGCAGTGTCTTTTTTCCCCCTGTGTCTTTGCACTTCCCTTTCAAAATCAGTATGAATGAAAGCTGAGAAATAATAAAATACGCAAACAAAATCTCAGCTTATCATTATTTTTATTTTGAATAGCCCCGAGATGCTATTCACTAAACGGCCCTCGTTTTGCGTCCGCCTCGGTGTACCAGTCGCTATTGGGCTCGCACGAGGCCCACTACTGGAGGCACGAGAGCTGCAATCGCTGTGACGTGCAGGGTTGGATAACGTGGTCTCGCCTCGCTCTGGCGAAGGAAAGCCGAAGGTTGGATGCATTGTTTTCAACCACAACATCGTGGTATTTTCATTTTCGACATCCTTTTATTGCTCCGACTTCGTGTGCGTGGACTTCTGCAGACCACACGATGCGAAAGTTCGCAGTAGATGTTACTGGCGGCGTGCCACAGTTCGCTGTGTATGTGATGCCACTGTCACAGCCACTGGCGGTGCCACTGTCGCCTCTCTCTTTGTTTTTGTTGTGGTTGTTATTTCGAGCCCATGAGATTTAAATGAGCAGAGACCATGAATGTTCACGTAAAAGCAGATCATTTCAGTTTCAGCATAGGAGCGTCTTTCACAACGAAAAATGAATGCCCAGACTGTCCGATTTTGTATATTTTAAAGAAGGATGTAGAAGCATACGTGTGGGGGAAGTTGCCGTTATTACATTTAAAAAATGTGTGCCATTGTCTGAAATGTCAGAGTTAAGATAGCCTAAAATTCCGATAGTTTTCTCTTTATTTTCGCCCTATGTCGTGGTCAGTTGCTTTTGCGTGTTCCGCCAGCACGTTCAATAAAACTTTCTTATATCGTACATGTGTCGCTCTAGCTTTTGCTAAAGCTTACTTTTCTTGCCAAGGTAACATTTGCCGCAGTCTGCGCTACTACAACCCTCCTCCCCAGGTGTCCATCCCCGTGTCTGCACTGTACTACACGGGTTTCCATCCGCCAGTCGCGTAGCCAGAGTCTGGCACACCAAAACAACCCCCCTTTCCCCCCCCGAAAAAAAAAAAAACATTTCTATTACATATGCGCACAAAATAATGGTCTACCACCTCTACCTGCCCGGACCCAACTCTAAACAGGGGGGTGCCCTCTCCGAAAAAAACTTCTTCCAATGCCCCGGCTGTCCTGCAACTTCAGCTCACAGGTTTAATTCCTTGCATATAAATTTCGTCTGTAGAATGGGCCCATAGCCACTGTCACTTCCTATCAATGTTGTTTTAATCTACAGGCGAAAACCTGGTCAGCTTTGAGAACTGATTCATCTTCTAAGAGCTGCCATGAAATATAACACAGCTTATGAATGAAGCTGCAAAAAAACAATTTTACTGCGACATGCAATTGTCGCTTAGATCACGGTGCGAAAGACCTCGCAGCATGCACATTCAAGGGCTCAAAATGATACAGCTGGCTGATCGCATCTTTTTATCAGGATTTACCCCTTTATAGAATTTCTGGAACTGAACCGATCACTCATAATTTTCACGAATGCGTGGCTCGATGGCAATTGAGCGTGCAACGTATGGCCACCATAAAAATTTTGTGCAATAAATATTAGAGTTGTGCCACAGAGAAAAATTAACATTGAATGAGGTACGCACGTGGGTGATTCTCATATTTGCCCGCAACAATAACAAAAAGGGTGCCGCTGTATGTGGCTGTAAGAATACTGTCATGCTTTCTACAAAGCGTGGAATCTTCTGGCGCTGTGCTTCGTATACGGCTATGTGTGCTCAACACAAGTGTAATCTGCGCATGCTTGACAACTTTGAATGAGGTACGCACGTGCGTGATTCTCATATTTGCCCGCAACAATAACAGAAAGGTTGCGGCTGTATGTGGCTGTAAGAATACTGTCATGCTTTCCACAAAGCGCGGAATCTTCTGGCGCTGTGCTTCGTATACGGCTATGTGTGCTCAACACAAGTGTAATCTGCGCATGCTTGACAACTTTGAATGAGGTACGCACGTGCGTGATTCTCATATTTGCCCGCAACAATAACAGAAAGGTTGCGGCTGTATGTGGCTGTAAGAATACTGTCATGCTTTCCACAAAGCGCGGAATCTTCTGGCGCTGTGCTTCGTATACGGCTATGTGTGCTAAACACAAGTGTAATTTGCGTATGCTTGTCATGTGAACCATGAACCCTCTTCAGACGCAAGCCTACAATTAATGAAGTAGCGTAGTTGCGCGCATTTCTTGCAGCAAATATAGGTTTTTTTACTGTTAATACCCCTTTAATACTTCAATTCAACACGGAGTGTGTTGCCACCTTTTACAGAGATGACGGGCTCGGCCCCTGTGGTTTTTATTCAAGTGACCTTTGCAGACGACGCCAGCAGTCAGGTATTATGGGAAGCGTAAAACTTTTTCAAGGCAGTTATAGCCCTTAGTAGTACAGTCAGGGAAGAAGCTGCAGCAGTATTTTACTGATTTCGTTGAGCGAAGTACAACAACAGAATAAGAAAAAAATCACAGCATATCCATGAAGCGAATGATGATAAGTGGGGCGAAGCGTTCGTGAGCCTGTCTGTTCGTACTTCTGTTCGACTGTGCGACCATCTGTGCGTCCGTCCGTCTATCTGTTCGTCCGCTCGTGCGCCTGTCCATTCATGCATTCATCCGTCCGTCTTCTAGTCTGTCCATCTAGTGAACACTCCAAGTACCGCCATGTCACATCTCGTATCCCCTGTGGCACATCCCGTGCTAGTCTGTCTGTCCGGTGGCACATACCTGCTCTAGAGCACATACCCGCTCTAGAGTGGGTATGTGCCACCGGTAGCTATGTACTACAATGAAGGAAGGACAGTATGTGCCACCGATGGTGGCTACGTACGACAACGGAGGAAGGACAGACCCACACCTTAAGGAGTTTCGCCCCTAAAAGTGGAGATGCGAAAGCGGCTGTGGTACAGTACACTTTAGCTGCGGGCTGCGCTCGAAAGAGCGGCCCAGCAATCAAACCATGTACTTCACATAAACGCCTCCGCATGGTGGCACCACGGTATATCCTCGCACCCAATAGGGTGCTCCGCTGCCGACCTGAATGTCACAGGTTTGATTTGGCCGCAGCGGTCGCATCTAGATGGAGGCGAAAAGGTAGATACCCGTGTAGTATACTGCGCGATGTCACTGCATTTTAAAGAACACCACATATGTCAAAATTTGCTGAGACCTCCTCAATGGCATCCCTCACATTCATACCGTGTTTCTTATGCAATACCACCCATACAACCAGTGCTACTACTTCTGTATACTACTACTGCTACTATGACTACTACAACTATTACTACCCCATTTCGCTTCCACTCATCTTCTCGTCGTTCCTGCATTGTGCCTTCGCCAACCCTGACAATGCTTAACTTGTGTTTGGTGCGTCGTCTCTGAAGCAGATTTAGCGGAGCGACGTGGTGTATCACAGTCACAATACATGATCCTTGCCAGCCTCTCCTAAAGAACATGCACTCACTGATCCATCCCACAGGAACTGGTAATACACAACAGAGAATGCCGAAATGACACATCGATGGCGTACGTGCACAAGTAGACTGGGGAACGTCATGCGCGCGTGACCTTGCTTACACATGTTGTTCTTGGTGCGTATGCCGCCATGTGATTCTTCAGCCCAAATACCGAAAAGAACAGGGAAGGAATTGGGCTCGTGATGGCTACATGGGGCGAGAGGCAAGGGATTCAAGCTTGCCTCTTCGCATCATGCTTTGGAGGCTCGTAGCGAACCAATTTGAAAAATCCCCATGGTAGAACACTTTTCGTTGGGCATGCAAGAACTTCTAGTGTCTGACTACAACTTATTATGTCACATAGAGAGGGACGCTTAAAAAGTAAATTGAAAACAAAACAAAAGCCGCGTGCACATCACATTTTTTACCCTAAGGCGCTGCAGCGGATGGGTTACAATGTTAAAGAAAACACACCTTCATTGACACAACACACTTTGTCCTCTTTATAGGCCATTTCATTTTGTCACCAAACTAACGAAAAACAAATTAATAGAAGAATAATATCTCATACAACATTCTAAAATCTTATTTACCATTGTGCAAAGAGAACTGTTTAAGTACATTCATTTTCGAATGTGAGTTTTACCATGAAATGCTTGACATAGCAGCTTATTTCGATACGGAGATAGAGATCCCCACCCTATTTAGTTTTCCATATTGTTACAGATGTCGTTTTTGAGTAAAGGCTTAGGACAAACTTTGAAGCCCTGTTCAGTATTTTTTTCATGTATGTATTAAGACATATGACAAGGGATCTCATACAGAACAAGCGTATTCAAGCAATTGGTCAATGTATGCTAAATACACCGTTGATTGTAAAAATGGCGGCACCTGTCTCAGGCTTCGCTGTATGAAGTATAACGATTTGGGGACCTTCGCCACCACTGAATCAACAAGAGCATTCCAAGAGTGGCCCTCCACCCTCCATGGTTTTTCATTCGTTTTCCAGCTACCCGCGGCAGCCCAGAAAAACCTGCTCTTGCTTTCCTACCGCAAAACCCAGGTTTTCAGCGCGGTTCATCAGTTCCTTTAGGGCACTGGACAGCTGTCTGTAGAAGGCGGTCGCCTCATCCTCGGCCATAGACGTCACTTTCATTTTCCTACCCCATCTTTCATTCTCTCTCCTCTTTCCCCTGCAGACGCTGAGACGAGCTTCCACTTAGGGCTGCAGAAATAGCATTTTTTGTACTCATGCTCCTCCAATCGCTCGCAGCATGTCAGCTTTATCTTCGTTGAACATTACAGTGTTTTGAAATATCAATGTTGCCTTTTTTACATAAATAACGGTTTCACACCACGCTCAAAAACACAATTTAGATTTTAATAGCGCTCATAGAGACGCTCATTTAGAAAATGGGCATTCATAGGCATTTAGGCATGAACACCAAAAACAAGCAGTTGTAGGCACTATAAAAGCACCACAAAAGCCCTTATTAACCTCTAATTCATGCTCAAATATCAAAATGGATAGGAACGCAAAGAGCAAGATAGAAATTTGCCTACAATCTGGTCTCTAGTGATCACTCTGGCGTTGCATTCTGATTTGTTGCACCTCCAATAGCATATAAAACTCGTTTCTTTTTTTTCATTCAACACAAAAACATAACCGTCTCTGGAGATTAGTTTAGCTTTTTCCTTCTGGGAGCACACCCTGCTGCGCCTTCGTTCATTTTCCTCCGAATCAATGAACTTTCGCTTGGTTTTCGGCACGGCTCAAGTGGTTTTCGGCCTTATGTCTTTTCGTCATTTTGATTGTTTGGTACAGTAACGCTTTTGCTTGGGGCAGTTGGTGAAAATTTGTAACTTGATTCATGGCCGTTTCGTGTACGTCTAATTTCTTCTCCGTGTTTTTAGCGCAGCCACGAATCAAGTTACATGACTTTACGGCATTTCATTCTTCTAAGAGATTGAATTTCTCGCCGCTTTGACGTACGGCCTTTTCATGATTAGGTGTTTCGATAGGATCCTGTGTGAAACAGTGTGCAGTCATTCATGAAGCTTATCCTGTGACAACATACTCTGGGCACAAGAAGCGCAACAGACCAGACTTAACACGTCTGGTTTTTGTTTGCTGAGCACCTTTGCTGTGCATTCTCAGTATTCCATACAGTGTGGCACCCCAGGTAGCAGTATGCCATAGCAACGTTCTGTTTGGCGTTGCATAAGTCGTTGCCAGACTTAAATGCCCATCGTTTCCAGACCGCCACTAAATCTGGCAGCTATATTTTCTCGTGCAGTTTAAGCTCCCTTTTTTGTTTTCCCATCGGCGCTCGCTGTTTTAATTGCGAATGCATTTTTTAGTCGAGCTATGTAAGACATCTGGCGTTGTCCGTGGCGTCAGAGTGCTCCTCTCGCCGTTCGCTCTCTCTCCTCGCTGCGCACCACTCTCCCGTCTGCTCGTGCCTCACTCTCAACCGTTTACTGGCTGGACGCCTCTCAAAAACATCCGGAAAAGTGTGCTTGGGACGCCACTATGAAACACTAACGCCAAGCCAACACCGCTGGCGCCCTACTCTCCCGTCGCTTGCTCCTTACTCTCGACCGTTCGCTGGCTGAGCACCTCTCATGGCAATGGCAGAAGTTGGTGAAGGCGAATGTCTGACGGCAACGGTACCCCCCTTTCAGTGCAAGATTTTCTCACGATTCCCTTCTAGAGGTGGGGGCACTTTTTTTTAAGTGTATGTGGTGTGCCTGTGTCGCTCGGGTGCCAGTAGCCTACGTGCTGCTCTAGGGTTCTCGAAATTTTTGAGCGTCCGTGTGTGCCCGTGTCAGTAAGGCGCCAGGAACATATGATG
Source organism: Rhipicephalus annulatus (assembly GCA_013436015.1). Lineage (NCBI taxonomy): Eukaryota > Metazoa > Arthropoda > Arachnida > Ixodida > Ixodidae > Rhipicephalus > Rhipicephalus annulatus. Next base: position 197,412 of record WOVY01011601.1, on the reverse strand, counting down.
AGCATGAGTCGCCTGGGCCATCGCACAGCTATGCACAGCGGAGGAGGTATTCATAATTCTGCAACAACAATGTATGCTGCCCACGCTGTGTTCAGAGTTTTGCGACGCCATTCAGTTCCCTCGTTAAATTCGTTGTTGCGCGTGGGTTCCGTACTTCGAGTCTTGACTTGCAAATTCCCTTCTTACGAGGTGCAATGGAGTACAATCTGTTAGTTTGTTCTTAAATGGATCATGGAGTGAAACAAAGGGGCTCACACTTCTGCAAGACACACAGGCCACTACATAAAACGACAGTGTTCACAAGTGTTGCCAATTTAGCTATTTCATAGCAAGATCTAACTGCTTTTAGACTCGGCTAGCTACCAAAAATTTTATTTAGCTACGAGTAGCTCTTCTATCATTTTTATCCAAAATTCAGCTCCTAATCTAGCTATTAGCTAACTCTAGCTGTACTGTATTGACATTTTCTGAATTATTAGAGCCGAGCCAAAAATACTTGTACATATATATTAAACCAACAGTCATTTCATCCAAACAAAGCATAGGGGACACTGTGTTCTTGAACAGGTTTTATCAAAAACTGAAAAATTAAGTGCATAATAGATCATGGAATGCCATTGACAAAACGTGCGATTTTTCGTCCACTTTAATTCCTCTTAATTTGCAACAAAATGCCGTGGCATGCACACACACACACACAAGGCAAGATGCCACGAATATAGCTTGCCAAGTTATGTGGGTCAGAAATTGGCACGATAGCATCATATTTACCGGTAAAGGTTGAAGCTGTGTCCATGGCAAATATCGACCAATAATTATATGTACCACAGCAGTAATACCCGTTTACTACCACAGCTTCATGCTTCTGTCCTTTTACGATTTTCAAGGAATAGTCCTTTGTACGCTTGTTTGAGGTTAAAGTAAATAAGTTTTTTCTTTTGTTGATGTATCTGTAAGCCCACTTTAAGCTTCCTGGACAGCTAAGATGTGAAAGGCAAACATAGCAAACCTGAATAAATTATAGGAATCTGAGGCAAATGATAGAGAATTGAAGACACATTCGTTTCAGTGATACAGGAGTTCAAAGCAAAAAATCCTTCACTTGTTGATGAGCAGAGCTTACTCCCATAACAGCTTGACCTTGGCGTCACCTAGCCTGCATGCATCTTGTGTACACGTTGGACTACAGGCACCTTGACAATTCACAAATTAAAACAACAAAGGTGGCCGTTGCTCTTCAAGCGCATTGTTCCACTGGGGTCTCCTCTTCAATGCTGGTTATTGAAAAATTATTAGAAAAAAATATTTGGTTGTTCTATTATGCGCTGCTTGATTCTTTATATAAAATTGTCAAATATTTGCACACCCGTGATGTTTACAGAGTTCTCATACATACATTCCCAGGTCTTCTTTGAGGGGCCTGCAAGCCTTGACGCTTTGCTAAAAGCATGCCCGCCCTAAATAATTGGAATCAAAAAATGAACACTTTTCCCTTTGTTTATACATATTCTGCATAGTTAAGTGCTAGAAAACATTACTTGATAGCTCTGTTTAAACTCTAAAACCAGTAGACTTGTTCCACGCATGAATGTCCTTTGAGATTCTTATAATTTAGCTTTTTTAACTTCGTGTATTTTTTAGCTATTTCTAGCTACTTCTTCGCTGCAATCTTGCTATTTTTGCTTTCCGAAATTTGGCAACACTGCCAGACCACGCAGACAAAACGGATTACACAGAACCATACGGGAAAGCCGGAACTGCAGGGGCAAGTACCCCTAAGTCTGGCAAACGATTTAAGCAACACCAAACAGAACCTTGCCACGCTTTCAAACTCTGAAAACAAATTAAGCGTTAATACCACGTGATGTGACACAAAATTAATAAACAGTTCAATGCACCGTTAAGGCATGACGCTCGAGCGTTTGAGCACTTGAGATGTCAACAGAACAGCGCATAACTGAAGCGTTCAGACTTGAATCATTTGCATCAACTTAACCGGGAATGATCGAAGTGAACGAAACACAAACGTAAAAAGCTTTATTCGGAGAGCCAAAGATATGCAGCCTACTTTGTAGAACGACGCAAGGTAACCGCACAACACATCAACATCAAGCGCTACCCTGGCGAAAACGCAAGTAACGGTTCAAGGTTAAAAACAGACCAGGAAGCGTCGCCATTTAGCGCCAACTTCTCGAAGGCTGCTGCGATATCGGCTGTGTAGACGCGTCGGGCGGAAAATCAACAGGCCCTGGAAATATAATTGAGCAAGGCCGACCGGCACGCCAGTTGGGTTTGGCGAAAAACTTAGTCAAGCGCGAACGACCACAAATACTGCGCCGTAGTACGACAGCTGTGAAGGCGAATCGTTTCATCGAGCGGAGGGCCCTGGAGCCAGTTCAAAACGTAACTGGATATGCCCGCCGCACTCGGCCGGGGTAGGCCTAGCGGGCCCAGCTAAAAGAGGAAAAACCACGACACGAGCATTTTTAACTCACCTCGTCGGAGTATGTGTAGCGTCGGCAGTCGACGACATCGCCCGGTGGCCCATCATGTCGGCGCCACAAGCGATCGCTGCCTTTGCTCTCGCAAACGGCACTACACCAATGTGCTGGCTTCTCGCCGTTATTCACCGTGACGCCCGCACCTTTCCGAAACTCGCACACGATCCGCGGCACCTGGCCTGGCCACAATGCGTTTTTTTTTTTTTTCAGCTCAACTAGAGTGTACTATCTAGCTCAGCTACGACAGTGGCTAGATGAAACCAGGATGAAATCTCCAAAATTTAACGACCAGACAAAGTGCCGAGCTGCCGAGCATGGAGCCTAGCCGAGCATCGTGGATACAGTGTGCTAAAAAGGAGCAGTGTGCTCACTGCCGTATACCTACTCTGCGCCGCCATGGACCTCCCCGAGTCGACAGATTTGGCGCCCGCCAGAGGCGCTGCCGCGAGTTTCTGAAATTTTCTGGAATCGCTGCCGCGAGTTTCTGGAACAACCTCCGAACAATCCGGACTACGCCTGGGAATATTGTGATAGAACAGAAGGCAGCAGAAAGGGGGGTGGTATTGGGGCATTTATTCATAAAAGTACAGACTGGCAAAGGGTCAAGCAGTAGTGCAAGGAACATTTATGGCTAAAAGGGAAAGTGGCAGGTCAAATGACACTCCTTGGTTTCGTATACTTGTGGACGGGAGCAAAGGCCAGAGAGGAAAACCAGGCAGTGGTAGAGTGTATATCAAAGGACATTCAGGAGTTAGGAAGAGAGTGCGAGATAATTATACTAGGAGACATGAATGCGCACATAGAAGATATAGATGGGTATACCGACCCGACAGGCAAAATGATCATGGATATGTGTGAAAGGCTTGATTTGATCATTTGCAACAGTACCGAGAAGTGTGAAGGGCAAATAACATGGGAGGTAGGAAGGCTGCAGTCGACGATAGATTATGCACTGATGTCACATAGGATGTATGATAAGCTCAGGGGAATGCACATAGATGAAGGTGGCTCCAGAAGTCTGGGTGGTGATCACAAACGTATCAAGCTAAGTTTTGGAAGAGCAGTGAAAGTGGGAAGGAGACAAGAAGAGCACCTACAGGAAAATTTTTATCCAGAAAGGCAAATTGAAATAGCCACTAAACAAATTGAGAAAGTAATCACGGAGGATAATAAGACAGTGTGGACGTACACGAATCTAGTTAGACTCTTTGAGCTAGAGCTTGCTAAGACGCGTGACAAGTCACCCCGGAAAAGAAGACACAAACCCAAAAGTTGGTGGGACGAGGAAGTTAAGAGAGCCATAGCAAAACGTCAGGAAGCCTCTAGGGAACACGGACATGCTAAGCAGCGGGGTGAACCAACAGATGATGTTGAAAAAAAATGGGAAACCTTTCTAAGCTGTAGAAGGGATGCATCCCTTCTGACCAATGAAAAGGTTAGAAGAAATGGAGCTCAGTGGCTGGCAGAAGTACATAAAAAGATAGAAAGGCAGCTGCGAAATTTTGGAACCATCTAAACTGCCTAAGAAATGAGACGAGCCTAGAGCAGAGTTTTATAACTACAGCCCAAGGTGCTAGGCTAGAAGGGGACGAAGCTATTGAATATACAAGAACAAGGGTGACAGAAAAATTTCAACAAAGAAGTACTTTATGCACCACAATAGACAAGGACGAATCAAGTGGTGCAATGGCTCCATTTTCACAACGAGAGTGGGAAAGGGCTGAGAAAAGGGTTCCTAATAGTACATCAACAGGCCCAGATGGCATTCCAATTAGGCTGATAAAGACATTAGGTCCGAAGTCTAAGCAGGCTTTGAGAGAGGCAGTGAGCAAAATAATAATCGATGGTGAAGTTCCTGATGGATGGAAACTTAGCAGGATGAGCATGATCTATAAAGGAAAGGGGGACAAAGCTGACATAAAAGCTACCGTCCTATAACAGTGACATCAGTGGTCTACAGGCTGGCTATGCAGATTATAAAGGAAAGACTGCAGGCATGAATAGAGGATGAGGGGGTGCTGGGGGAACTGCAGAATGGGTTTCGGAAACACAGGAGGTTGTAAGACAATCTGTTCTCACTGACGCAGTGCATCGAAATAGCAGAAAAGGAACACATTCCCCTGTGGCTAGCATTTTTGGATATCAAGGGAGCGTACGATAGCGTGGTTTAAGAGGAATTGTGAGGAATACTGGACACGCTAGGTGTAAAACATGTAGTCACTAATCTTTGAAAGGATATCTGTAAAGGTAACAAGGCAGTTGTAAAGCGGGAAAAACAGTTATACCCAAGCCTGCGGAGGTAAAACGGGGGCTTAGGCAGGGGTGTCCCCTGTCACCCTTATTATTCATGATGTACTTACAAGGATTAGAGGCCAAATTGGAGGGAAGTGGACTGGGCTTCAACCTCTCTTTAGTCAAACAAGGAAAACTCATTGATCAGGCACTATTAGCAATAATGTGCGCAGATGATATAGTGCTAATGGCGAACAAAAAGGAAGATTTGCAGAGATTGATGGACATCTGCGGTAATGAGGGAGATAGGTTAGATTTTACATTCAGTAAGGAAAAATCAGCAGTCATGATTTTCAATGACAACTAAGGTAGTGAGCTTAGAATACAGGAGGTCACGCTAGAGATAACAGATAAATACAATTATCTGGGTGTATGGATAAGCAATGGAACCGAGTACCTGAGGGAAGATGAAATATACGTGACGACTAACGATAACAGGAATGCAGCAGTCATGGAAAATAGGGCACTGTGGAATTACAATAGGTATGATGTTGTGAGAGGAATATGGAAAGGGGTTATGGTTCCTGGGCTGACGTTCGGCAATGCGGTCTTGTGCATGAGATCAGAAGTTCAAGCAAGACTAGAAATTAAGTAACGTGGAATAGGTAGGCTTGTTTTAGGAGCTCACGGGAGTACACCAAATCAGGGAGTACAAGGTGACATGGGATGGACATCATTTGAGGGCAGGGAAGCTAGCAGCAGATAAAATTTGAGAAGCGATTGAGAGAAATGGGGGAGGAGCGCTGGGCTAGGAAGGTTTTCAGCTACTTGTACATGAAGAATGTCGATACAAAATGGAGAAAGCGAACCAGGAAATTGACTGCTAAATACTTAGAAAACAGCAGTTGGCCAAACACAAAAGAACAATCGGTTAAGAAGAAAGTGAAGGAAACGGAAACTGACATGTGGAGAGTTGGCATGATTAAGAAGTCCGCACTAGAGATCTAGAGATCTATCGAACATTTAAGCAGGAAATTGCCAAGAAAAGGATCTATGATAATACTCGGGGTAGTTCTCTAGGGTTTGAGGCCAGGACGGGAGTACTGCGAACCAAGACATATCGGGCCAAATACGAAAAGGTAGACACAGTATGCAGTGCGTGTGAAGAGGAAGAAGAAACTGCCGAACACTTGATAATGTTCTGTAAAGGGCTTCACCCTATAGTTCAGGATGATGGCGCAGAGTTTTTCAAAGCACTGGGGTTTAGGGAACAGGAGGGCAAAATAGACTTTAAGCGGGTAGACTTAACTAGAAGGAGGTTATCTGATTGGTGGCTAAAGCCAAGGCACGAGTGAAAATTAAACCCTTCACTTCAAAGTACGAACCCTCAAACTCTCTATTTAAAAAAAATAAATCTAGTTTTTGGTTCATTAAGTATTATGGCTTGTTGGCGCTAGCCACTAGCCTTCAAAGGGTAAGGCCATGTTCATCCAGCCGCCCATCCAGGGAGCTTCGTCATTTGCGCACGTAGTAGATCTACTAGCACAACTTTTAGCTGTGAAATAAGTTAGTGTGAATTTTCCCTGTTAGGGGCGCTCAACGCGGCTGAAGTTTTTATTCAAAATGCACCGTTGAAGAGTAGTTACTACGTCGTTTTTTATAAGAATTGATTACCATAACTTTGTTTTACTTTTACTAATAATACAAGAGCGGTGATTGTTTCAGTTCAAGTATTGAGATTATCCTGACGCTCGAAAAGCAGCAGCCCATTGGCATCGATTGCGTTTCTGTTGGTTAATTTGTTCAAATTGTCCGCGGTGAGCCAGTGGTCAGCCGCGATCACACCTTTCCTTCCTTCGTGGCCGCGATAATTTTTGTTGTTCGGCTTTGCAAAGCTCCGTTTTAATTCAGCTTTGATATATCAATGCGAGCTTGTGTGTCAGACTTTACGGGCTGCTACGACGAAGCTAACGTGTCTAGAGGCTGTGAGCCATGCCAGCTGCTGTGCTTCACCGACGTCCAGCTGTGCAGCCTCCAGCGTGAAAATTCAACGCCGGCAAATCGCTCGGAGATTGCCCACGAAGACGGAATAATCTTGCACAATGTGGGCGTGCTCGCCGGTGAGTGAAAAGGTGCTGCTTTGTATCTGAACATGGCCCTTTTATTTTGCATGCGCTACAGTTTTTGTCGTTTCATAAGGCTTTTCAACTTATACAGCTAATAAGATGCACACGTTGTAAATGTTTGAGATGTTCACTTCGTTGTCACATTCGCTGAATATATCTTTACTGCGAAAATTTGTAGCACAGATCACAGCATAAGTTGTACCTTTTTCTACTTAAAATGAGTCTGCTGCAATATATGCTCATAAATTCAATGCATAGTAGAGCCAAGTGACCCTTTAGTACATATACGCATTTGTACATTTTTCGTAAGAGAGAGAGAGAGAGAGAATTTATTTACAGAAAGGTAGAGAGGTCGGCCTGAGCTATACCTGAACTATAGTTTGTTCTGGCCTGCTACTCCACACTGGGGAAGGGTAGCTGGGGAGTGAAAGAGTGATGAATGACGATGGTAAGGTAGAGAGATGATATGTTCTTATTAGGCTGGGTAACTCTTCAGACGTGCATCCAGTCCAGTGGCTTCTAAGAAAGCGATGGCAGCTCCTATAACCACATGTGTGCTGCTGTCGTTAGGCCAAGGACCTAAAACAATCTCAACGGTTAATGGCGACTAATATATTGGCCAATCGAAGATATTAGTAGCTGACGTTCGCTTGCATATGCTGGACAGTCGCAAAATATATGTTCGAGTGTTTCTGGCAACCAACAGTGACCACAATTGGGACCTGTGTCATTACAGCCAATCAAGTGGGTGTAACGTCTCGTGTAAGCCACACCGAGGCGAATGCATGAGATGCTTCGCTTTAACTTGTGAGGCATACGGAACTTTATTTCCATGTCCCATTTGTGCAGCCGCTTGTGCTGGTGTTCTGGTTTCTGCCAGTGCTCTAAGATGGAGTTGCGCATTACGCGTCGAAGTAGGATGTTAGTATCTTGTCGAGAAAATGTGATGCACACTTCCGGGGCACTATTTCAGCTATCTTCATCTGCGGGATGACAAAGGCTGTGGCGGAGGTACGCGGCGTGGTAGATCCATCAGTATATATGTACGTCACACCGTCGTACATAGTATAAATGTGCAGCAGTGTAAGTTTCTTTAGGCCGATCGATGATACAAGGGACTTCTTCATAATCCCAGGAATCTGAAGTATGACAAGTAGTCTAGGCAGGAGCCACGGAGGTGTCTCCGGAACACGTGGGGGAGAGAATCTTGGCGGTATGATATTCTCGAGCCGCGATATAGCACTTGAATAACTGTAGTCTCGGTGCCTGACAGGGAGCGCTGATAGGGGATGTTGCCTGTGTTGAGTCAACAGGCGAAGGTGGACTCGAAGAGGCTCGCAGAGCACATATACTTTGATTGGACAAGCCCGAGCTTCGGTGAGAGTTCCCTTGGTTGATGTGCATTGAGGTAAGCCCGAACACGTGCGCAACCCTTGAGCTTGGATGCTTTCTTGTGTGCTCGCACAACTGGGCTTCATGCTTGAAAGCACGGGCATGCTGTATCGTAAGTACCCTACGAATAAAGATTGGTACAGTTGCAGGAGAGCTGCCTCCGAAGGGCCCCATCTTGCTTCGGCCATGACCCGAAGAACGTGGACAAAACTCTAGAGCTTTGACTTCAAGGCTGTGACGTGTTTTGACCACGATAGATTCCGGTAATTTGTGCTGCACAACAGCACGAATTTCTGTTCCATTCACAGTTAGTGAATTTTTCGTGAGTTTGCAATGAGGCACATTACATATGCATGAACCATATAGTCCATCCAGTTGGGGAATTACCTAGCTTTGTCCTCTGAAGAACGTCGCTAAAACAAATTCATTATAATGCCATCCACAAGACAAATTCACAAAAACAGCAATGTTATGTCTACACTACCTTTCTTGTATGCGTTCTTTTTAGTCTTGCATCACAAATCCGTTCATGCTTCTACCTGAGTAACCAGGACTGTTTTTTTTTTCTTACAAACCAACCGCAGCCTCCAAGGAACTGCTCATATCAGTGTACGCTTGGATGCCTCATCACTCTGAACCTACCTCAAGTCAGCGGAGAATGTGTCATCACTGGAAGCAAGCACATGGGCCAAAATCCTCGCAAGCTATTGTTGAAGACACTTTATTTATTGAACTTCATTTGTTCAATCATTTATGTCTTACCCAGCTCATGAGCCTGTCTTTTTTCTTCTCAGAAAACTGGACTAAAAAGAGACCGTGGATTTCCAAGCGACCCACATCCAGTCGTAAGAAGCTCTACAGTTGCCATAGTGACAACCCCATGCACCACCAATATGCCAGGCGGACAAATGAAAGCCTTATACTGAAAAGCAGTGATAGCGTACGGTATGTTCAAGCTGTATGAAATTGGGTGCACAGATTGTTTCTTATTTATGAATTATTCAGTTTACAGGAAATGTGCAGGCTTCAAAATTCTTGGACAGTGCATGTGATGGGGTTCACATACTGTACTTCACTCTACGTGTCAAACTTTGCATAGAGTATCAAATATAACTAGGTAACAAATGGACTTGTACTAGTGTATATTTAGCAGCGCTTCTTTTTCACATTGTGTGTAGATTGCTGTGAATGTAAAGACTGTTGCAAAGCAGTTGTACGTACAGCTATGGTAGTGTTGAAACAGTTACTGATAATGCCTCTATGTTGGGAGTGACACTATCAAAGTTCTAAAAAAAACTGTGCAAGAACTTGTGCCTTCATTAAGCAAGACATGTCCTGCAGAGGTAGCAATCGTAGAGCAGAACCATCAGAGTAAAATACCTAAACGAATAAGGAAGAATAAGAATGAGAAGATCACATTCGGCAAGCATTCTCAAATCATGAATGATAATCTGTCATCAACCCTCAAGAGGAAGGTATATAACAGCTGAGACTTGCCCATACTTACCTACGGAGCAGAAACCTGGAGGCTTACAAAGAGGGTTCAGCTTAGATTGAGGACGACGCAGCGAGTGATAGAAAGAAAAAAATTATAGGAGTAACCTTAAGACACAAGAAGAGAGCAGAGTGGATCAGAGAACAAATCGGTGTTAAGGATATCGTAGTTTAGATCAAGAAGAAAAAATGGACATGGGCTGGGCACGTAGTACGCAGGCTGAGATAGAATAACCACTGGTCATTAAGGGTAACTGACTGGATTCACAGAGAAGGAAATTGCATGAAGTGAAGACAAAAGGTTAGGTGGGCCAATAATATTAAAAGTTTGTACGTATAACGTGGCAGCAGAAAGCACAGGACCAAGTTGATTGGACGATCATGGAGAGGCCTTTGTCCTGCAGTGGGTGTAATCAGGTTGATGATATGCCAAAAAGAAGCACCGACTTGCACGCAAGCAGTGGGCCTTACTGTTTAAACATATGTCAATATTTGTGCTTCGAAACATGTTTGTTTGCATGACAGAGGTAATGCAATCAAAATAAGAAGTAATCAGTAATTTGCATTCGCTTGCATTTATTCCACTGTGACTCCATGACCATCATTCCTAGCTTGTCTAAGGCCTCCAGTTCAGCATCCGAAATCTCATCTGCTGAGAAATGCTGGTGTTCAGTTATTTTCCTCCTCTAGTTAATTTAGTTTGGTTTGTTTTTGCAAAATGCTGTGATCACTCTGGACAGAATTTTGTGAGCAGCAACGAAAACAAGGGGCTCCCAGTTTGAGTTAGCTGTTGTGGATACCAATGTGTTCAAATTGTCGAGAAATTTCCCCCAATAGAAATACACAGGGCTGTGCACTATTACTTAACTGAGTTCAAATAAAGACCTTTTACTGTAATATTAGTTGTTCTGTGTAAAATACCTGACGCATGACAAGGCATTTTTAAAGGTATGTTAATTTTTAACAAAACAATGACTCAATGCACTCGGTAGGTATAATTAAAGTTGGCCATTGTTTGTACACGTTGATAATTCGAATGGCTATTCACAGCTATTTCATTAATATTGCTGTGAAATATGTAGCCAAAAGGACTAGTTTTATATGATACCCGTGTTAAGAGTGAGGCAGACAGTTAGAAAGTAGTGAAGAATAAAAATGTAAATTCAGCGTCTGCCATTGTTCATCGTTTGAGCAGTGTCTTTGATGACTATGCATCATTAACACAAAAAAAAACAACTCATTCATTTGTCCATCCAAAGCATGACAATTTTATGAGGGTCATTCAAAAAGTAAGGGCCATTTGGTTCCAAGCAAGTAAATATTCATTAGCAAAAGTTTTTATTGATGGGCTTAGTTTTGCAAAAACCTACTTCACTTTTGTACAAAATCACTGCTAATTTTTTAGTGCTTCTCGTACCGTCGCAGTAGTTTCTTTAGTCAATCTCAATAAAAGATTGCCGCTTGTTAATTGAACTTGTTGCGAACGGTGATCTTGAATTTCTCACCGTATTCAAATCGTACCACGAGCTACTGTTTTGAGTGAAAGAAGAGCAAATAATCACACGGTGCTGGCGCAGGACAACAGGGCGAGTAATTAGTGTTCCTTACCAAAATATTTGATCTTCCCATTGGTTCAGATTGTAGTGCAAGGATGCATGTTGTCATGTAGGAGGCCGATTCCGGATGAGAATTAGTGATGTCATCAATGTTTATCGTACTTATTTCTGTGGTGAGTGTTTCACAATATACGTCAGCTGTACATGTGGCCCACATTTTATGAAATTAAACACTAAAAAATTTTGACTTGAAAAATATTAGCCGCCATTTTCTAACGGTAGTAAGTTAACTGCTTGAATTTTTTTTCTGTTTGTAAGAAAAGGACTAGTGGCAGCACTGTGGTGTTTTGCAATTGTGTACACTATGAAGCGTCGTCACCTGTGCAACAGTGTGCGAAAACAAATCATCCCTGTTTTATCAGTAGCAGTCCAAAAACGCTGATCCACTTGATGTCCTTTAATGTTGAGTTTGTCGATAAGCATTTTTGGAACCTAACTTTGTGATATCTGGGCATATCAGCTACCATTGTGCAAATTCTAGCGAGGCAAACAAGGGGAACTTTGCCTTACAGACCAGTAACTGTTAGTCTTCAATCTATTGCAATATCTTGTCCACTTGAACAGTTTGGTTGGCCTGGATGCTTGGCTTGGTGCTTTGATGCTTGGCGTGGCGTGGTACGCATTTGTGCAGTCATTTTGGAAGTCTCAACACCGTTTTCTGACACTTGTCTTACTCCTCACAGTTGTTCCTTGAAGTGTGTGCAACTCCTCGTAAATTGGAAAAGCTAGTGATTCTTTTGCATGCAAAAATGTAAATACAGTGTGCACCCCACAACAGGAGGGAGCAACAACATTTGCCAACATTGGTGTCTGCGTTTCTCGTCAAGCAGATGACTACTGAGACAGAACAATCACTTTAGTACTTTCGATGAGAAGTAGCAGATTGTGCTGTGCACATAACTCTTCAGTCTGACGTGCAAATACTTAAAGATTAGGAAACGGCCCTTACATTGGGAATAAACATGGTAGAAGATTTCATTATGCAGATTTGACTGCAATGATTATTCACTACCTATTTTTTTGACATTGCTACCGTGACTTCTAGCACTTCTCAACTGTCTAGTGTTCCATATGTCCCTATTGTATACGTATATATCATGTGTAGTGTATTGCGAGTACTATCAACTGGTGCATAATTTATTTTTTATGAATGAGTGCTTATGGGAGCACCAACAGGCATCCTGTATCTCGTGTGTCAGCTGATCTACAGTAGGCGAGCAAGGGCAAGGGTAGCTAAATCTCTTAACTTGTCATGGGTTACAACTTTCGCAAGAATGTTGACTTGCTGGAATGATTGACTCAGGCTTCCATTATTCGCCAACTGTTGCTCAATTAATGTACCTGTCACTGAGACCCTTTCACCTCTTTTGAAACGTAAACCAAGTTTTATTTTCAACATGATCCTGTAAATGGTGTTTTTCCAGGATGCACTTGCCTACCACAACTGGAAGTTGATCTAGTTAGTTGTAAAAAGGTCGGATGCGCAGTTAAAAACACAGATTCTGAACACATTATCGAGAACAATGAAGGGATACCTAGCACAACAGCGTGGCGTCATTTCTTTTTATTCTACGCGATGTGCTTCTCACCAATGCGTTGTAAGTACCATATTACGGCTCAGGCTAATTTTCACTGACACTGCACTTTTTGAGAGCATATGTGGTAAGAAAGCCAACGGGCAGCACAGTAAGAAGTACTGTGCAAGGGGTGTCCAGTGTAAATATCGTCTGACTGAACGAGCCAAGAGACAAAGTTGCACAATTTCAGCGGCTAATTTTATTGATCAGGATGGTTATCACTTTCTTTTATTTATTGTTCAACTCTGTGCGAGACAGTGTTCCTTGTTTACATGTATACTGCTCCATTCACGATTGTCAATAAACAGTGTAAGCTTACTTGCTTGGCGTGTTTTTTGCCAATTGAGGCCTCTCGGTCACCTGGCGGCATGGCGGAAATATTTAGAGTAATTTTAGGGCACCGTGTGCGCGAATACCACCTCGCAGTAGCAGCGAATAAACGCCAATAAATATGCGGGCGCGCACCGCGACCCCCCACACCCGCTACCAAAGCTGCCGTCATATTGCTTTAGCGCAATAATGATGATAGGCCTACCAGCACCGTCTTTAGGTCGGATAAGTTAGTTCACAACGCCACCGCTACCCTAATTTTCGTTGCACTGTCAAAGGTACAGTTTCCCTTCTCCAAATTGTAGTGTATAGGTGTTCTGTGGAATAGTGGACATACTAGGTGTGGAAAATGGAGTCACTAATCTTTTAAAGGATATCTGTAAAGGTAACAAGGCAGTTGTAAAGCGGGAAAAACAGGTATACCTAAGCCTGCGGAGGTAAAACGGGGGCTTAGGCACGGGTGTCCTCTGTCATCCTTGTTATTCATGATGTACTTGCAAGAATAAGAGGCCAAATTAGAGGGAAGTGGACTAGGCTTGAACTTCTCTTTTGTCAAACAAGGAAAACTCATTGAAACAGGCACTACCAGAATGAAGCACGCATATGGTAAAGTGCTAATTTCCAACAACAAGGAAGATTTGCAGAGATTGGTGGACATCTGAGGTAATGAGGGAGATAGGCTAGATGTGAGATGCAGTAAGGAAAAATCAGCAGTCATGACTTTTAATGATAATGAAGGTAGTGAGCTTAGAATAGAGGAGGTCACGCTTGAGATAGTAGATAAATACAAATATCTGGGCGTATGGATAAGTAATGGGGCCTAGTACCTAAGGGAACACGAAATATACGTAACGACTTAAGGTAAAAGCAATACAGCAGTGATGAAAATTAGGGCACTGTGGAATTACAATAGGTATGATGTTGTGAGAGGAATATGGAAAAGGGGGTCATGGTTCCTGGGCTGACTTTCGGCAATGCGGTCTTGTGCATGAGATCAGAAGATCATGCAAGATTAGAAATTAAGCAACGTGGAATAGGTAGGCTTGCCTTAACAGCTCACGGAAATACACCAAATTAGGGAGTAGAAGGTGATATGGGATAGACATCATTTGAGGGCAGGGAAGCTAGCAGCAAGATAAAATTTGAGAAGCGATTGAGAGAAATGGGGGTGAAGCGTTGGGCTGGGAAAATATTCAGCTACTAGTACATTCAGAATGTCGATACAAAATGGAGGAAGGAACCAGAAAATTGACTGGTAAATACTTAGAAAACAGCAGGTGGCCAAACCAAAAGAATTATCGGTTAAGAAGAAGGTGAAGGAAGCTGAAACCGATATGTGGAGAATTGGCATGATTAAGAAGTCCGCACTAGAGATCTAGAGATCTGCGAAACTTTTAAGCAGGAAATTACTTAGGAAAGGATCTATGATAATACTCGGGTTAGTTCTCTACTGTTTCAGGCCAGGACGGGAGTATTGTGAACCAAGACATATCGGGCCAAATCCGAAGGGGTAGACACGGTATGCAGTGATGCAGTGCGTGGGGAGAGGAAGAAGAAACTACCGAACACTTGGTAATGTTTTGTAAAGGGCTTCACCCTATATTTCAAGGTGATGGCGCAGAGTTTTTCATAGCACTGGGGTTTTAGGGACAGGGAGGACAAAGTAGACTTTAAGCGGGTAGAATTAACTAGAAGGAAGTTAACTGATTGGTGGCTAAAGTCAAGGCACGAGTAAAAATTAAGTCATTCACTGCAAAGTATGAGGTCTTCAACCTTAATATTTAAAGGGAAAAATTAATCTAGTTTTTATTTCACTAAGTATTACGGCTTGATGGTGTTAGCCACCGCCCGATCTAATGGATACAGCCATATCAATCCATCCTGCCTGATCGCCCGATCTAAAGGATACAGCCGTATCAATCAATCAAAACGTGCTGGTATACGGTTTTCTCCGATGGTATACGGTTTTATAGAAACACATCTTCGGGACAAGGAACAACCTACTAACAATCCGGATTACGGGCGGGAGTATTGTAATAGAACAGAAGGCAGCAGAAAGAGGGTGGTATTGGGGCATTCATTCATAAATGTACAGACTGGCAAAGGGTGTAGCAAGAGTGCATGGAACATTTATGGCTAAAAGGAAAAGTGGCAGGGCAAATGGCACTCCTTGGTTAAGCGTACTGTGGACGGGAGCCAAGACCAGAGAGGAAAACCAGGAAATGGTGGAGTGTATATCAAGGGACATTGAGGAATTAGGAGGAGAGTGCGAGATAATTATACTAAGAGATATGAATGCGCACCTAGAAGATATATATGGGTATACCGACCCAGCAGGCAAAATGATCATCGATATGTGTGAAAGGCATGATTTGATCATTCGCAACAGTACAGAGGAATGTGAAGGGCAAATAACATGTGAGGTAGGAAGGCTGCAGTACACAATAGATTATGCACTGATGTCACATAGAGAGATATAAAGAGAATAAAATGAGGGAAAGGCAGAGGGGTTAACCAGAAAATAGATTTATGATAAGCTCAGGGGAATGCACATAGAATAATGTGGCTCCAGTAGTCTGGGTAGTGATCACAAACGTATCAAGCTAAGTTTTGGAAGAGCAGTGAAAGTGGGAAAGAGACAAAACGAGCAACTACAGGAAAAGTTTTATTCAGAAATGTAAATCTACTGATACTGATCAAATTGATCTGATACTGATCAAATTGAGAAGTAATCACTGAGGATAATAAAGCAGCGTGGACATACACAAATCTAATTGTACTGTTTGAGCTAGAGCTTGCTATGGCACGTGACAAGTCACCTCGGAAAAGAAGACGCAAACCCAAGAGTTGGCGGGCTTAGGAAGTTAAGAGAACCATAGCAAAACGCCAAGAAGCCTCTACGTAACACAGACATGCTAAGCAGTGGGGTGAATCGACAGATGATGTTGAAAGAAAATGGGACATCTTTCCAAGCTGTAGAAGCAAAGCATCCCTTATGATCAATGAAAAGATTACAAGAAAGTGGGTGGCAGAAGTACATGAAAAGGATAAAAGGCAGCTGCGAAATTTCGGTACCATCTAAACTCCCTAAGAAATAAGACGAGCCTAGAGCAGAGGTTTATAACTACAGCTCAAGGTGCTAGGCTAGAAAGGGACGCAGGCATTGAATATATAAGAACAAGGGTGACAGGAAAATTTCAACAAAAAAATACTTTATGCACCACAATAGACAAGGACGAATCAAGTGGTGCAATGGCTCCATTTTCACAACGAGAGTGGGAAAGGGCTGAGAAAAGGGTTCCTAATAGTACATCAACAGGCCCAGATGGCATTCCAATTAGGCTGATAAAGACATTAGGTCCGAAGTCTAAGCAGGCTTTGAGAGAGGCAGTGAGCAAAATAATAATCGATGGTGAAGTTCCCGATGAATGGAAACTTAGCAGGATGAGCATGATCTATAATGGAAAGGGGGACAAAGCTGACATAAACAACTACCGTCCTATAACAGTGACATCAGTGGTCTGCAGGCTGGCGATGCAAATTATATAAGAAAGACTGCAGGCTTGGTTACAGGATGAGGGGGTGCGGGGAGAACTTCAGAATGGGTTTCGGAAACACAGGAAGTTGGAAGACAGTATGGTCTCACTGACGCAGTGCATCGAAATAGCAAAAAGGAACACAGGCCCCTGTGGCAAGCAATTTTGGATATCAAGCGAGCGTACGATAGCGTGGTTCAAGAGGACCCGTGTGGAATACTGGACACACTAGGCGTGGAAGATGGAATCACTAATATTTTAAGGGATATCTATAGAGGTAACAAGGTACACCTCTTCACAGGAGAGGAAGAAACGCCACCATGATGGGCTGTGCATGGAAGTACAAAGGCTAAAGGCACAGCATTCACAGTGAACTTTCGGGGTTTCACGTCAATATGCGAAGACTAAGAAGGGTTATGGTGGCGCCCAAGGAGCCATTTTAGAAAAGGTCTATAATGTGGGAAAAACAGGTATCCAAGCCCACAGAGGTAAAACGCGGGCTTAGGCAGGGGTGTCCCCTGTCACCCTTGTTATTCATGATGTAGGTACAATGATTTGAGGCCAAGTTAGAGGTAAGTGGACTTGGTTTCTGCCTCTCTTTCGTAAAACAAGAAAAAGCTATTGAAAAGGCACTACCAGCTTTGAGGTGTGCAGAAAATATAGTGCTAATGGCCGACAACAAGCAAGATTCGCAGAGATTGATGAACATCTGCGGTAATGAGGGAGATAGGTTGAATTTCAGATTCAGTAAGGAAAAATTAGCTGTCATAAGTTTTAATGATAATGATGGCAGTGAGCTTAGTATACAAGAGGTCACGCTAGAGTTAACAGATAAATACTGGGCGAATGGATAAGCAAGGGGACCGAGTACCTAAGAACACGAAATATACGTAACGACTTAAGGTAAAAGGAATACAGCAGTGATGAAAATTAGGGCACTGTGGAATTACAATAGGTATGATGTTGTGAGAGGAATATGGAAAGGGGTCATGGTTCCTGGGCTGACTTTCGGCAATGCGGTCTTGTGCATGAGATCAGAAGATCATGCAAGATTAGAAATTAAGCAACGTGGAATAGGTAGGCTTGCCTTAACAGCTCACGGAAATACACCAAATTAGGGAGTAGAAGGTGATATGGGATAGACATCATTTGAGGGCAGGGAAGCTAGCAGCAAGATAAAATTTGAGAAGCGATTGAGAGAAATGGGGGTGAAGCGTTGGGCTGGGAAAATATTCAGCTACTAGTACATTCAGAATGTCGATACAAAATGGAGGAAGGAACCAGAAAATTGACTGGTAAATACTTAGAAAACAGCAGGTGGCCAAACCAAAAAGAATTATCGGTTAAGAAGAAGGTGAAGGAAGCTGAAACCGATATGTGGAGAATTGGCATGATTAAGAAGTCCGCACTAGAGATCTAGAGATCTGCGAAACTTTTAAGCAGGAAATTACTTAGGAAAGGATCTATGATAATACTCGGGTTAGTTCTCTACTGTTTCAGGCCAGGACGGGAGTATTGTGAACCAAGACATATCGGGCCAAATCCGAAGGGGTAGACACGGTATGCAGTGCGTGGGGAGAGGAAGAAGAAACTGCCGAACACTTGATAATGTTTTGTAAAGGGCTTCACCCTATATTTCAAGGTGATGGCGCAGAGTTTTTCATAGCACTGGGGTTTAGGGACAGGGAGGACAAAGTAGACTTTAAGCGGGTAGAATTAACTAGAAGGAAGTTAACTGATTGGTGGCTAAAGTCAAGGCACGAGTAAAAATTAAACCCTTTGCTGCAAAGTACCAGTCCTCAGCCTCACTATTTGAAGAAGAAAAAAAAGATAAATCTAGGTTTTGGTTCACTAAGTATTGCTGCTTGGTGGCGTTAGCCACCACCCGATCTGATGGGTACAGCCATATCAGTCCATCCATCCTCCCATCCTGCTGTGCGTGGAGCGCGTGAAACTTTCCTTGCATGGAGGAAGGAAAAACTGTCCCCTTTCTGTGTGTGAAGCCAACGCATCTTTTATTAAGATGCCTGACGAATGGCTCGTGTTGCCGACAGAGTCGCCCTGCTAGGGTGTAGTAGAAGTGTCGAGTGGCGTAACCGCGCCTCGCCGCCTGATTCCTTCCGTGTTGCCCGCAGCGGCATCGCAGCAGTCGAATAGTACTGAAAGAGCCACGCGCCGCGTACAGGAACTGCAATGCGCTTCGGCTCCTCCATCGCGCTTTTTTGATACAGAATTCTCCATGCGTGCCCACCATTCATGTCTAGCACATGATGCCACAGCCCTTGAAGTATGACACGCCGATCTACTGAATTCGAAAATATTTCAAAAAGGGTGGGTCTTATACTAATTTCTTCTCTCTTGACTACTTCGTTGCCTAGGCGTCTACAATATTCAGAATAACTGAGCTGGTTTATTGGAAGTTATCTGTGCTCAGAAAGTCTAAAACAAATTCTGCGTCACACGCACGCATAACCAGAAAGCCATAAGAGGAGAGCGGAAGAGAATCTGAACCCCCTACACCACGAAACGTTTTCGTCATTTAACTTTTCACAGTACACTAAAATACTTACACGCATTCAGAGCGATCACCCAGCGCCAAAGTAAGGTGTTCTGCTGCACACCCAACCCCTTAAAAAAAAGAAATGTACCTTGGGTAGCCCTGCATAATAGTTTACAGTTGGCGAAGCTGAATTTAGCATGTCTTAAAGAATGCGCACTTTAGACTTCAGCTTTTCGACAGTATGATGTCTCATAACTAGTTCAAGTCTAACGCAGTCGAAAAAAAAGCACCACCTAAAAATAATAGCTGTGCTAAGGGGCACTTTATATATATATCTATATATATATATATATATATATATATATATATATATATATATATATATATATTTATGGGGTTTAACGTCCCAAAACCAACATATCATTATCAAAGACGACGTAGTCCGGAAATTTCAACCACATGGGGTTCTTTAACGTGCACCCAAATCTGAGCACACGGGCCTACAACATTTCCGCCTCCATCGGAAATGTAGCCGCCGCAGCCGGGATTCGAAACCGCGACCTGCGGGTCAGCAGCCGAGTACCTTAGTGACTAGACCACCATGGCGGGGCTATATATATATATATATATATATATATATATATATATATATATATATATATATATATATATATATATATATATATATATATATATAGGTTCGATTCCGGCTCACGGCTGGTTATTTTTTCATCCACTTTTCTTTCTTCTTATTTACATTCTATTGGTTCTAATAACTTCCCCTGTACATTGTACATTCCTTGGCATTACTGTCTGTTAGATCTCATTAATATTGTGTTAAAACACGAAGAACGAGCCCTTAGGTATACACTTCTTTCCCTTATTTCATTGAACGAGGGTCTCGTACTGGCAGACTTGGTGTGTTTAGGTTGTATAAGAGGGACAATTAATCAGTTGCCCGCTCATAATAAGTTCACGTGCTACGTGACGCCAAACATGCGAATAAGAGTGTTTTCACACTCGTCCTTTGGCTTATAGATGGCGCTGACTGTCGCTCCTACTTCTAAATTCACATATAAGCCCAAAAAAGTGGATGGAGGGAAGGCCGCTGTGATAGCTCAGTGGTGTTGCGCGTCGCGGCGACCGCAGTCTGCGGGTAGCGGGGCCGATCGCCGTCGCTCCGTCGAGCCAAGGACCAGGGGAGAGCTTTGAGCAAACTTAATGGATTTATTTACATCTTTTACAGTGAGTTGTCGAGATGACAGAAGAGAAGAGAAGAACGTTGGGCGAGGCACTCCACGCCCTTTTTGTTGACCCCCGTTCCCTAGGTCCCTAGGTTGGGGATCACTATATAAAACAATGCGGACCAATGGTGATGTGGCAGTTCCTCTCAATGAAGTACCGCCCATCATGTCTGTTCATAGAGGCACAACACAGGCTTGCACATACACACACACTCTTGCCACTAGTCGCAGCGTTGCCGTAGAACAGGGAGGGGGAGGGCGGAAGACGCACGGGCGCCTCGACCCCTTTGATGCCGGCCGCGGGCTGCGTTCCCACGAGGAGATCTTAGAGCGGCCTTTTGAGAGGTGCCAGGTTCGTGGAATTCTCTGGGGAGAGCCCTTTGACCAGCGCCGTCGTCGTCTGCCGGTTAACGCGCTAACGATGCGTGACTGGCCCAGGCGGGAGATAGAGTGGCGGCTCCAAAACCCTCTTTGGCGACATTCCACCCCGTTGGCGCCGCTGTCAATCAGTAGGCGACGTCTCGTGGGGCCGGCCTCTGTTGCTTCCTCCGTCCAGACGTGGCGAGACTGTCCTTTTTGCACTAATCCGGCGTGGCAAATGACTCGCTGGGTCAAGGCATAGCCCGATCGCTACAGCTCCTCCGCCGACGGGAAGATCTCGGACGTCGGGTAGTATCAGCTGCTCGACGGGAGAGATCACAGTAACCGCAGTCTCCCAACACCACTGAAACCACAAAGACCAACCACTAGAACCAGCAAGCGCCGGCAATGAGTTTTCGGCAACCAGGCCGGTCTTTCAAATGTGCCACAATGCACCTACGCTTTTTTTTCTTTTAAATGGCAACCACACTAATACTCTTGCCCATAGCTAAAAATTTCGATTGCTCCAAATACCCCTTAATATCATTACGGAAAACGTCCCTCAACGTTCCGTATAACACGACGCTCAGCTAAAGAATTCAACTGATCCCTGAGCACATACCAAAATAACAAAGGGTAATGCAATTTCGTATACTAACACGCTTATTTGCTGAATGTAGTTTCATGTCAGCCCATGGTTTTAAAGAACGCACAAGACTTTGCTGTGCGCTCTAGCCCGACATCTTACTCTCATCCAAAGAGCGCTAGCATACCTACACGCACCTAACCATAGGCGATATCTCTCTCACCTAGGTATCCTTAAACCCTCATCTGAACGTGAATTTTCTCAAGGAACAAACGCAAGGAACAATCACACTTGAGGTACATGTCAGGAGTGCGTAACAAAACAGGCGTTAATTTTGCGCCAAAACCCCTGTACCGAATGTTTCTCCCCCTGAGCATTTCGAAAATTGCTTTGTTTGGTTTTATTCTAAAACCTTCCCAAACATTGCTCATTTACTCTATTGAAGACGGCATGCGATGCCGCGCTTAACTAAAGGGCACGAAGCATAGAAACTCCGGCGCCGCTCGACTATACGCTACCGCGCTTTCAAAACTAGCGGGCGTACCAAATCTTCATTTGAGACTTGCGTGCTCGTATCTTAAAAAAAAAACTCCTTTCACGCAGTCGGTTGACTGATGCGGGCCACTGCTTTCTCATAACGCTGAACAATTCAACTCGAAATTTTGACAAAGCTTACACGCAAACAAAATCTAGAGGGAAGAAAAAAGTGTCCAAGCAAACTAGCTGTGGAGATGACACAGGAACACCACTTTAAAACCAAATATAACCAAACAAGTATGTTTCAAAATAAACTCCTGTGTCCGACTCTCCCTCCTACAACTGTCGCTCTCCTTTCAGCCGTACACGCGGTGGTCGTGGTCTTCAACTCTGAAAACGCGCGAGACTACAACGTGCACGAGCAACAAGCTGAACTGCAGCGTTACGCCTCATTCGCGATTTTGGCGGGCTTCTATCAGTTCGGCGTAGGAGACCGGAGCGATGCGTGGGACAGAGTGGCCATGCCTTCTTTGGGCTAGCTGGCATGTGGTGTTTAGCTATTGTGGCTTTTCCTTTTCCTCTAGGACCCCTTCTACAATCCCGCTCCCGCAAAGCTCTAAATCCCCTGCGTACATTTCGTCGCGAAGATGTGCCCTAGGTTGGGGATCACTATATAAAACAATGCGGACCAATGGTGATGTGGCAGTTCCTCTCAATGAAGTACCGCCCATCATGTCTGTTCATAGAGGCACAACACAGGCTTGCACATACACACACACTCTTGCCACTAGTCGCAGCGCTGCCGTAGAACAGGGAGGGGGAGGGCGGAAGACGCACGGGCGCCTCGACCCCTTTGATGCCGGCCGCGGGCTGCGTTCCCACGAGGAGATCTTAGAGCGGCCTTTTGAGAGGTGCCAGGTTCGTGGAATTCTCTGGGGAGAGCCCTTTGACCAGCGCCGTCGTCGTCTGCCGGTTAACGCGCTAACGATGCGTGACTGGCCCAGGCGGGAGATAGAGTGGCGGCTCCAAAACCCTCTTTGGCGACATTCCACCCCGTTGGCGCCGCTGTCAATCAGTAGGCGACGTCTCGTGGGGCCGGCCTCTGTTGCTTCCTCCGTCCAGACGTGGCGAGACTGTCCTTTTTGCACTAATCCGGCGTGGCAAATGACTCGCTGGGTCAAGGCATAGCCCGATCGCTACAGTGGTTAGAGCATTGAACGCGTTATTCGAAGGTCGAAGGTTCAATTCCTGCTCACGGCTGGTTATTTTTCATCCACTTTTCTTTCTTCTTTCTTCTTATTTACATTCTATTGGTTCTAATAACTTCCCCTGTACATTCCTTGGCATTACTGTCTGTTAGATCTCATTAATATTGTGTTAAAACACGGAAAACGAGCCCTTAGGTATATATACACTTCTTTCTCTTATTTCATTGAACGAGGGTCTCGTACTGGCAGACTTGGTGTGTTTTGGTTGTATAAGAGGGACAATTAATCAGCTGCCCGCTCATAATAAGTTCACGTGCTACGTGACGCCAATAATGCGAATAAGAGTGTTTTCACACTCGTCCTTTGGCATATAGATGGCGCTGACTGTCGCTCCTACTTCTAAATTCACATATAAGCCCAAAAAAGTGGATGGAGGGAAGGCCGCTGTGATAGCTCAGTGGTTAGAGCATCGAACGCGTTATTCGAAGGTCGTAGGTTTGATTCCTGCTCATGGCTGGTTATTTTTTCATCCACTTTTCTTTCTTCTTATTTACATTCTATTGGTTGTAATAACTTCCCCTGTACATTCCTTGGCATTACTGTCTGTTAGATCTCATTAATATTGTGTTAAAACACGGTAAACGAGCCCTTAGGTATACACTTCTTTCCCATATATATATATATATATATATATATATATATATATATATATATATATATATATATATATATATATATATATATTGTAGGCATCTATTATGCGCTTCATCCTCATCTGAACAGCAGTCAATCATCATCATATGTTCTGGCTGACAATCATCATCTGCTTGGCACGAGCGCTTCTTTGTCGGGTCCGTTGCGCTTGTTCGTTCCCGAGTTCACGGCCAATAAACCTCGCTACAACCGAGTCGTCATACGTGGTGGAGGTGGATTGACGTTCCCAGTACCTCTACTTACAACGCCTACTCGCTGGAGCTCCGTTCAGGCCGCCGCTTGGACCCTCAGTCCGCCAACATGTCTCAGAGTGAGTGGGTGGATGCCCTTCCGGCTCCCGTCTCTGCGCCGCAAGCCGTCACTGCGCCGCAAGCCCCTCCTCTTTACATCGTAAACCACCAGCGTGACCCTCCGATCTTCGCTGGTCTCCGCGGCGAAGATGTGGTGGACTGGCTCGATAACTACGAGCGGGTAAGCGCAACTAATCACTGGGACGACTCTAACAAGCTCCGCCGAGTATCGCTTTATCTCACGGGCGTTGCCAAGACATGGTTCTTGAACCATGAGATCGACCTCACCGACTGGCCTGCCTTCAAGCAGCAGCTTCGCCAAGTATTCGGCACGCCAGCCGTTCGATCCGCTCTAGCGAGGAGAGCCCTAGATACTCGCCAACAACATCCCGGCGAGTCATACACATCTTATATCGAGGATGTCCTTGCGCTTTGCCGGCGCGTCAATTCTTCGATGTCCGAGTCGGACAAACTGCGCCACATCCTGAAGGGCATCGGAAGCATTGCCTACAATGCCCTTGTTGCCCAGAATCCTTCTACTGTCACGGACGTCGTCTCTACGTGTCAGCGTCTCGACGAACTTGATTCTGTTCGCCTTCAGTCGGGCAATAGTGAACACCGTACCGCAGACCGGGAGCTGCGTGACATGATACGGGAGATCATACGAGAAGAACTTCAATCAATGGGTATCTCACAACCTTCTCCATCTGTCAAACAGCCTTCAAGCATGGCCCTCCGTGACATCGTAAGGGAGGAACTAACATTATTCATCGGTCCAGCCTACGTCCAGCCACCTCCGTCTAGCCCTCCAACGTACGCGCAAGTTGCGGCCGCGCCTCCTCGCAACGTAAACTCTACTTCACCGCTGCCATCATTCACGCCGGTTGCTGCTGCACCACCGGTCCACTTCCGGCCAATCCCACCCGAACCTCCGTCAGTCCACTTGAGTGCGCTATCTCCCGGTGTGCCGAAAACCCTCTACTACCCGCCTTGGCGCCCGTATATATATGTGTGTGTGTGCGTGTGTGTGTGTGTGTGTGTGTGTGTACGTGTGTGCATGTGAACGTTAAATTTTTCAAAACAATCTGCACCACTGCCTGCCTACATTTTTGACACCTAATAATAGAACTACGCCTATATTACAAAACATCGTCATAAATTTGCTCGCTTGCAATAGCGTTACGCCGATAGAATATTTGGAGAGCAGCACAATTTAAGCGGTCGATACAAAATTAGAAGTGGTTACAATGAATTTACGCACATTAACAGGAGGGCTATATATACAATTGACACTTTTTAATATGCGTTTTGTTTTTAATAAGTTTAATATGTAAGGAGCCTTTCTGAAACTAATAATTATTTTCTTCCGCAAAACTGCCCTGATAAAACAAAGTCTCCACCGATATAATGTTGGGGCAACCTCACTTATACTCGAGTTTCCCGTGAAACAATCAAGGGCATGTAGGCTCATATGAGGAACACTCTGCTCTGGATATCGGAGAGACTGCCGAAAAAACGAGTGTATGATTTAGTCATGGTTTTGATACTTTTTCTCCTTTTGTTGTTCACCAGTAGCCACTTATGATGTAACGCAGCTCAAAGTGCTGATTGAGTAAGAAGCTAGGTAGATCCGTGCAAAATCCGATTGACATTTATTTTTGTGGGTTGGCAGATTCTTGAAACAGTGAATGTATCAACGCAATTTCGGCCTGCCTGCATGCACCATGGCGCGTAGCAGGCGCGTCCTCTGGTAAAGGCTCAGAAACACATTAAACGCGCTAAAAAACGAGCAATTACACGCTTTCGCAGGCTCGGGCGCGCGCGTTCCCAATGCAGACGCTTCTGAGACCTTCAGTGGATGGATGGATGGATATGGCTGCACCCTTTAGATCGGGTGGTGGCTAGTGCCACCAAGTCGTAATACTTAATGAAGCAAAAACTAGATTTATTTTTTTTTTCATTTAGAAAGTGAGGTTGGGGAATCGTACTTTGCAGTGAGGGGTTCAATTTTCACTCGTGCTTTGACTTTAGCCATCAATCAGATAACCTCCTTCTAGTTAATTCTACCCGCTTAACGTCTATTTTGCCCTTCCTGACCCTAAACACCAGTGCTTTGAAAAACTCAGCGCCATCATCCTGAACTATAGGGTGAAGCCCTTTACAGAACATTATGAAGTGTTCGGCAGTTTCTTCTTCCTCTCCACACGCACTGCATACTGTGTCTACCCCTTCGTATTTGGCCCCTGTCCTGGCCTCAAACAGTAGAGAACTACCCCAAGTATTATCATATACGTATAGATCCTTTCCTTGGCAATTTGCTGCTTAAAAGTTTGATAGATCTCTAGTGCGGACTTTTTAATCATTCCAATTCTTCACTCATCGGTCTCAGCTTCCTTCACCTTCTTCTTAACCGATAATTCTTTCTGGTATGGCCCCCTGCTCTTTTCCAAGTATTTACCAGTCAATTTTCTGGTTCGCTTCCTCCATTTTGTATCGACTATCGACATTACTCTTGTACAAGTAGCTGAATACCTTCCTAGCCCAATACTCCACACGCATTTCTCTCAATCGCTTTTCAAATTTTATCTCGCTGCTAGCTTCCCTGCCCTCAAATGATGTCCATCCCATAACACCTTGTACTCCTTGATTCGGTGTATTCCTGTGAGCTCCTAAGGCAAGCCTACGTATTCCACGTCGCATAATTTTTAATCTTGCTTGAACTTCTGATCTCATGCACAAGACCGCATTGCCGAACGTCAGACCATGAACCATGAACCCTTTTAATAATCCTCTCACAACATCATGCCTATTGTAATTCCACAGTGCCCTCTTTTCATTACCGCTGCATTTCTGTTACCTTTAGTCGTCACGTACGTTTCGTTTTCCCTTAGGTACGCGGCCCCATTGCTTATACATACGCCCAGATATTTGTAGTTATCTGTTATCTCTAGCGTGACCTCCTGTCTTCTAAGCTCACTACCTTCGTTGTCATTAAAAATCATGACTGCTGATCTTTCCTTACTGAATCTGAAATCTAACCTATCTCCCTCATTACCGCAGATGTCCACCAATCTCTGCAAATCTTCCTTTTTGTTCACCATTAGCACTATATCATCTGCGCACATTATTGCTAATAGTGCCTGATCAATGAGATTTCCTTGTTTGACTAAAGAGAGGTTGAAGCCCAGTCCACTTCCCTCCAATTTGGCCTCTAATCCTTGTAAGTACATCATGAATAATAAGGGTGACAGGGGACACCCCTGCCTAAGCCCCCGTTTTACCTCCGCAGGCTTGGGTATAACTGTTTTTCCCGCTTTACAACTGCCTTGTTACCTTTACAGATATCCTTTCAAAGATTAGTGACTACATGTTTTACACCTAGCGTGTCCAGTATTCCCCACAATTCCTCTTAAACCACGCTATCGTACGCTCCCTTGATATCCATAAATGCTAGCCACAGGGGAATGTGTTCCTTTTCTGCTATTTCGATGCACTGCGTCAGTGAGAACAGATTGTCTTACAACCTCCTGTGTTTCCGAAATACATTCTGCAATTCCCCCAGCACCCCCTCATCCTCTATTCATGCCTGCAGTCTTTCCTTTATAATCTGCATAGCCAGCCTGTAGACCACTGATGTCACTGTTATAGGACGGTAGCTTTTATGTCAGCTTTGCTCCCCTTTCCTTCATAGATCGTGCTCATCCTGCTAAGTTTCCATCCATCGGGGACTTCACCATCAATTATTATTTTGCCCACTGCCTCTCTCAAAGCCTGCTTAGACTTCGGACCTAATGTCTTTATCAGCATAATTGGAATGCCATCTGGGCCTGTTGTTTTACTACTAGAAATCCTCTTCTCAGCCCTTTTCCACTCTCGTTGTGAAAATGGAGCCATTGTGCCACTTGATTCATCCTTGTTTTTGTGGTGGATGAAGCAATTTTTTGTTAAATTTTTCTGTCACCCTTGTTTTTATATATTTAATAGCTTCGTCCCCTTCTAGCCTAGCACCTTGAGCTGTAGTTATAAACCTCTGTTCTAAGCTCGTCTCATTTTTTAGGTGTTTAGATGGTTCCAAAATTTCGCAGCTGCCTTTATGTCTTTTTCATTTACTTCTTCCAGCCACTGAGCTCCCTTTCTTCTAATCTTGTTATTGATCAGAAGGGATGCATCTCATCTACAGCTTAGAAAGATTTCCAATTTTTTTTCAACATCATCTGTCGGTTCACCCCGCTGCTTAGCATGTCTGTGTTCCCTAGAGGCTTCCTGACATTTTGCTATGGCTCTCTTAACTTCCCCATCCCACCAACTTTTGGGTTTGTGTCTTCTTTTCCGGGGTGACTTGTCACGTGCCTTAGCAAGCTCTAGCTCAAACAGTCTAATTAGATTCGTGTATGTCCACACTGTTTTATTATTCTCAGTGATTACTTTCTCAATTTGTTTAGTGGCTATTTCAATTTGCCTTTCTGAATAAAAATTTTCCTGTAGTTGCTCATCTTGTCTGCTTCCCACTTTCACTTCTCTTCCAAAACTTAGCTAGATACGTGTGTGATCACTACCCAGACTTATGGCGCCACCTTCATCTATGTTCATTCCCCTGAGCTTGTCATACATGCTATGTGACATCAGTGCATAATCTATCGTCGACTGCAGCCTTCCTAACTCCCATGTTATTTTCCCTTCACACTCCTCGGTACTGTTGCAAATGATCAAACCAAGCCTTTCACACATATCCATGATCATTTTGCCTGTCGGGTCGGTATATCCCTCTATATATTCTACGTGCGCATTCATATCTTCTAGTATAATTTTCTCACACTCTCCTCCAAACTCCTGAATGTCATTTGATATACATTCTACCATTCCCTGGTTTTCCTCTCTGGCCTTTGCTCCCGTCCAGAAGTACACGAAACCAAGGAGTCTCATTTGCCCTGCCGTTTTCCCTTTCAGCCATAAATGTTCCTTGCACTCCTGCTTGACCCTTGGCCATTCTGTACTTTTATGAATGAATGCCCCAATACCTCGCCCCTTCTGCTGCCTTCTGTTCTATTACAATATTTCCACGCGTAGTCTGCATTGTTAGGAGGTTGTTCCATGTCCCTGAGATGTGCTTCTACAAAACCGTATACCATCGGCCTCTGCTTCCTTAGCTGTTCTATCTCTTCCCACTTAAGCCTGTTCCTACCACCCTGCACGTTATTATACCCCATGTCTGAATTGGGTCAGCGCTCGTGGCTACGTCTATTTCTGCCCCGGACTCTACCTATCTTAGATACTGGCGCCACTTTGGAATCGTATCTGTCCATACCACATGTCAAAGAGTCTCCCTGGTTGTTTTCCTCGTTACTAGCTATCCTGCACCCCGAAGGGCCCGCTTACCCCTCCCCCCCCCCCCCCCAAAAAAAAGCTACTGTGCGTCCTGCAAGTCGCCAACCCACCTCATGACCTAGCGGCCCATCAAAGTGAATTCTGTCCCGATGAAAACCGCCCCACCTATGCACCTCTCTGTTTATTTTCACCACCTCAAAGCCTTTCTCTCGACTCATCTGCCATATCTCTTGGTTTGCGTTCACAACCGCTCTTTGCAGGTTGCCATCACGCACCGGTACCTCCGGTATCGTGCATATCACTACCTGTACCTGAGGAGAAGTGGCGCGCATGTCATTGACGCCTTTCACCAGTGTGGTTGCTAGTCCTGCTGTATCTTCATTTAACACATCGTTTAAACCATCTGAAATTATCACGAGGTTTCGTCTATCAGCTGTAGTTTTGAGTTTTGCGCTCGCTTGCCTCATGACTGCTTCAAGCTTGCGTCTTGGGAACGCCCCTACTGCAACCCTCTTGTCACCTCTTACCCTCTCTTTGATGGCTTCTGTGCACCAATTTAAATTCGAGTCCCCGGCGATTATCACATGCTGTGACTTTTCAGCTGGAGCATCCTGCACCGGGGGGGGGGGGGGTTACTTGCACCTGTGAGGCCGGCTGCATTGTACCCTCCTAGCCCCACCACCACTTCGCTGAAGCTGGGCCTTGCGACAATTGAACCGGCTGAACCTGTTTTTTCCGAACTTGCTTGCTCTTTCTTCTCCGCCGTTCTGGTTGCCGGTTCCCTACTGTTCTCTCCTTAGGCCGCTTCTCTGTTCCCTTTCGCTAGTGCTTTCTCGGCGGACTTCAGCCTTTCTCCCATAGCCCTCGTTTTCTCTTGCTCTGTCGTCAATGCAGTCTCGAGCTTGGTGATTCTCATCAGCAGGTCACTCTGGGTAACCATAATTTTCTCCATTTTTTTCCTCGACCTCACATTGCCCACACTTCGCGTCAGCCTCTTCTCTTTCCGCTTCTACACTTAGGTCCACTTTCAAAGCTACCCCACATCCTGAATACTTTCCAGTATTTTTAACCACGTCTTTCCGACACCAATTGTCCATATGACTTGTCGCACTCGATAATTACAAAACTCGAGCCCTGCTGTACGAAAAAGAGAAAGTCTAAGCTCACCTACAAAAATTTGCGTGTTCAATGCACGTGCACCTCCCCCACGGAGGCAAAAGAAAAAAAACAACAACAAAAAAAACAAAAAATCAAACACACACACACACACGCACAAACTAATAATTACCTGGTGACTGACTCACGAAAAAGCCGCACAAAAAAATAAGTGCTACAGGGATTTTAACTGCTGCCTTATAATTATAAAGACACGCTCAAAACATGCAAAACAACTTATCTGCGCAGTCGATCGGGAGTACCATGGGACTACAGCACCGCCGCTACTGTCAGCTGCTGGAGAATCAGCCGAGATGTGGCGCGGCCGCCTTGTTCACTCCACTGCCCCCTTCTAGTACAATGTAGCTCTGCCCTCAGTTGTGAGCAAGCGCCGCGCAGCAGCGCTCGCGACCGACACTTATATTACGGCGTTTTTTTACTTATGGCCCCTAGGGGAGCGTCAGTCGAGAGTTATTCGAGATCTGCAACTATACATGACTATTTCGAATGCCATGCAAGATGTAGAGTTGTTGCACCATCCGCGACAGGTTACGCTAAAGACCGACAGTAATTATTTTCTTCTGCAAAACTGCCATGATAAAACAAAGTCGGCACCGAATAATGTTGAGACAAACTGGAGTTTCTCGTGAAACAATCAAGCGCATGTAGGCTCATATGAGGAACTCTGCTCTGGATATCGTAGAGACTGCCGAAAAACAAGCGTATGATTTAGTCACGGTTTTGATACTTTTCCTCTCTTTGTAGTTCACCAGTAGCGACTTATGATGTAATGCGGTTCAAAGTGCTGATTGAGTAAGAAGCTAGGCGAATCCGTGCAAAATCTGATTGACATTTATTTTTGTGGGTTGGTAGATTCTTGAAACAGTGAATGTATCAACACAATTTCGGCGTGCCTGCTTATTCACTCGTGCACCATGGCGCTTAGCAGGTGCGTCCTGTGATAAAGGCTAAGAAACGCATTAAACACGCTAAAAACGAGCAATTACACGCTTTCGCACGCTTGGGCGCGCCTGCGAAAGAGCGGCCGAGCCTGCTGCTGCTGCTGCTGGTAACAAGGTAGTTATAAAGTGGGAAAAACAGGTATCCAAACCTGCAGAGGTAAAACTGGGACTTAGGCAGGGGTGTCCCCTGTCACCCTTATTATTCATGACGTACCTACAAGGACTAGATGCTAAATTAGAGGGAAGTGGACTGGGCTTCAACCTCTCTTTAGTGAAACAAGGAAAACTTAATTAACAGGCACTACCAGCATTGATGTACGCAGATGATATAGTGGTAATAACCGACAACAAGGAAGATTTTCATAGGTTGGTGGACATCTGCGGTAATGAGGGAGATAGTTCAGATTTCAGATTCAGTAAAGAAAAATCAGCAGTAATGATTTTTAATGACAATGAAGGTAATGAGCTTAGAATACTGGAGGTCACGCTAGAGATAACAGATAAATACAAATATCTGGGCGTATGGATAAGCAATGGGGCCGAGTACCTAAGGGAACACGAAATATACGTGACGACTAAAGGTAACAGAAATGCAGTGGTAATGAAAAACCGGGCACTGTGGAATTACAATTGGTATGATGTTGTGAGAGGATTATGGAAAGGGGTCATGGTTCCGGGACTGACGTTCGTCAATGCGGTCTTGTGTATGAGATCAGAAGTTTAAGCAAGATTAGAAATTAAGCTACTTGGAATAGATAGGCTTGCCTTAGGAGCTCACGGGAATTAACCAAATCAGGGAGTGCAAGGTGATATGGGATGGACATCATTTGAGGGCAGTGAAGCTAGCAGCAAGATAAAATTTGAGAAGCGATTGAGAGAAATGGGGGAGGAGCGTTGGGCTAGGAAGGTATTCAGCTACTTGTACATGAAGAATGTCAATACAAATAGAGGAAGCGAACCAGTAGATTAACTGGTAAATACTTAGAAAACAGCAGGGGGCCAAACCAAAAAAGAATTATCGGTTAAGAAGAAGGTGAAACAAAAATACAAAAATATATTTTCGACGTTGCTTCTAACGGAGTCAAGGAAGTCACATAGCAGCTACCCCGTGGCAAACAGAAAATTACTGATTGCTCCGGTAACTGTGTGTCACTTTCGATAATCTATGCCAACGTGCGCAGTTTCCTTCCGAAGCGTGACTAGGTGTCAAGCCTAGTTTTATCAACCGGTAGCGATATACTGTTACTGACTGAAACGTGGCTGAGTAGCGATGTCACTGATCGCGAAGTTCTAACAGGCTTGCCAAATTTTTGCCTTTTTCGAAAAAACAGCACAGGTACTCGTGGCGGTGGTGTACTAATAGCATTGCGCGAGCATCTACCATGCTCGCCAATAAGCATTTCATGAAGCCTGGAAACATTATGGGTACTAATCCATACCCTTCCAAAAAAAAATTTAACTCGCTGTTTGCTACAGGCCGCCTAGTGCCACTACTGATTTCAGTTACCAGCTTAACGACATCGTAAGCAAGCTAGGGACAGAACACCCAACCGCACAGCTCGTCCTCTTCGGTGATTTTAATTTTCCACTCATTGACTGGTGTAATCGCAATCATCTTCAGTGCCAGGGAACACTGAGACGCGGAATTTTGTCAATTTTTGCTTCAACTTCAACCTTTCTCAGCTAGTATCAGAACCCACCCGGGTTACCCAACAAGTTGCTAACATTCTGGATCTTGTACTAACCAATTTCCCCGACACCCTTTCGTCCATTATGTGTTTATCCGAAATAGGCGACCACAAACCCATCCATGCTGTCTTCTCATTCACTCCGTCAGTGCGAAATACCTTCGAGAAAACAATACGTCTTTACGACAAAGGTAACTATTAAGAGATTAACGATGCCATGACTCGATTCCTTCCCGTATTCCAGTCAACCTTTTGTGAACATTCTGTAGGTAGCAATTGTACACGCTTCAAAAATAAACTAGCGGAGCTAACAGACAAATTTATTCCGAAAATCAGTTTTCGTTCCTCCCAGAAAAAACCATGGTTTACAACTGCTTTAAAACGCCTGGAACAAAGAAAAAAACGCCTTTATCGCTCCGCCAGGAAAAGTGGGCGTACTTGTGCAAGGGATAAATATTATGAAGCAAAAAAGAACTACCTGCACGCATTACGTCAAGATAAACACACATTTTACAATACCAACCTACCAAACCTATTAGTTACAAATCCAAGGCAATTGTGGAAAGTTGTAAACCCTAGTGACACTCAGGCCATTCAAATAAAGAACGAATCCAACGAAATTCTCAAGGATGCCGATTCCTCCAACGTGTTCAACTCCGCTTTTGCAAGTGTCTTTACTCACGAGTCAAACGCACATCTCGCTTCCCCATCGTTTTGTATAAGTTCTGAAATGCCAGCCATCACTTTTAATGTAAGCAGAATTAGCGCTATCATTGACAAAAGGAAGTGTACATCCTCCTCTGGTATAGATGAAATTAATGCGAAAATTTTGAAAAACACGAAGTGCATTGTCCCAGCCTATTTATCAATGCTGTTCACCCAGTCTCTTTCCTTAGGTCTTATTCCCGATGACTGGAGGGTTGGGAAGGTCGTTCCAGTCCATAAATCAGGTAACAAAGATTCCCCGCTAAACTACCGTCCCATCTCATTAACGAGCATTCCTTGTAAAATCATGGAACATGTCATCTATTCTCTTATCATGAAGTTTCTTGACTCGAACAACTTTCTTCATCCCGCTCAACATGGGTTTCGCAAGGGTTTATCTTGTGAAACGCAGCTTGCCATTTTTCTGCATGACACTCATACTAATCTCGATATCAACGTGCAAACTGACGTCATTTTCCTGGACTTCTGCAAGGCCTTTGATAAGGTTCCTCACAAGCGCCTTTTATTCAAGTTAAAAAAAAACTTAACTTACACCCAGATGTCTTCAATTGGATTACTGAATTTCTTAATAACCGCTCCCAGTCCGTAGCTATCAATAATCACTTGTTTAACCCAGTAGTAGTAACATCTGGCGTTCCTCAAGGATCTGTCCTTGGCCCCCTCTTATTCTTAATATATATTAATGACTTACCTTCGCATGTATCTTCTAACATTAGAATGTTCGCGGACGACTGTGTCATTTACCGTACCATTTATGACAGCCACAATCAAACTGCTCTCCAGCAAGACCTAGACAACATAACTACTTGGTGTAACGACTGGCTCATGACCCTAAATAGAGATAAGTGCAAAGCTATGCCATTTTCTCGCAGCAGTCATCCCATAGACCTTCTTATAAAATTAAAAACACGCTTCTCGAGAATGTCCATTCTTATAAATATCTCGGAATTCTAACGACCTGTCCTGACACGCTCTTATTTCTAATATGATATCATCAGCAAACCGGACGCTAGGTTTCCTGAGGCGTAATTTTCGTCAGGCCCCAAAACATGTCAAATTTCTCGCTTACCAATCCCTCGTGAGACCAAAACTGGAGTATGCATCAGCCATCTGGAACCCACATTAATCATATCTTATCGACCTACTTGAAGCTGTTCAAAATCACGCTACCCGATTCATTCACTCAAAATACTCGTACAGTATCAGCATTTCAGCCCTTAAGGCAGATTCCGGCTTAATTAAGCTTTGTGATCGTCGACGTATTTCCAGTATCATGCTCTTTCACAAGTTCTTTCACGGCACCTTCAGTCAAGCGCCATACAATGTGCCTGCTGAACGCATTTCTCACCGCACCAGTCATCGGCAGCAGGTCGCGCGCCCGCGTGCCCGAACTGCTCACTTCTCCGCCTCGTTCATCCCCCGAACTGCCAAAGACTGGAACGGCCTTCCTGCTGACATTGCCGCCATCACCTGCCCATCATTGTTTCAGCAGCATATCATAACTAATCAATATGAAATGTCTGTGTGAGAAATTGTAACCCACCCCTTATGTAATGCTTCCTTCGGGAAGCCCTTAAGGTTAATAAACTGAACTGATTGATTGATTGATTTGTGGGGTTTAACGTCCCAAAACCACTATTTGATTATGAGAGACGCCGTAGTGGAGGGCTCCGGAAATTTTGACCTCCTGGGGTTCTTTAACATGCACCCAAATCTGAGTACACGGGCCTACAACATTTCCGCCTCAATCGGAATTGCAGCCGCCACAGCCGGGATTTGATCCCGCAACCTGCGGGTCAGCTGCCGAGTACCTTAGCCACTAGACCACCGTGGCGGGGCGATAAACTGAACTGAACTGAAGGAAGCTGAGACCGATATGTGGAGAATTGGCATGATTAAGAGGTCCGCACTAGAGATCTATCGAACTTTTAAGCAGGAAATTGCCAAGGAAACAATCTATGATAATATTCGGGGCAGTTCTCTACTGTTTGAGGCCAAAACGGGAATATTGCGAACCAAGACATATCGGGCCGAGCATGAAGGGGTAGACACGGTATGCAGTGCGTGTAGAGAGGAAGAAGAAACTGCTGAACACTTGATAATGTTTTGTCAAGGGCCTCACCCTATAATTCAGGGTGATGGCGCAGAGTTTTTCAAAGCACTGGTGTTTAGGGATAGGGAGGGCAAAATAGACTTTAAGCGGGTAGAATTAACTAAAAGGAGGTTATCTGATTGGTGGCTAAAGTCAAGGCACGAGTGAAAATTAAACCCTTCACTGCAAAGTACGAGTCCTCAATCTCACTATTTAAACGAAAAAAAAGAAATCTAGTTTTAGGTTTATTATGTATGGCTTGGTGGCGATAGTGAACACCCGATCTAAAGGGTACAGCCATATTCATCCTGCCATCCATCCATCCGCGTTGGTGAAGCGCGTATGCGCCTGGCTGGTGTTTCGTTGGTTACGCTGGACTTCGGGTGATAATAAATACGGGGTTGGATGCAGGAAGAAGGCCTTCACTTTGACGCAACACACACACACACACACACGCGCACACACACACACACAGATATATATATATATATATATATATATATATATATATATATATATATATATATATATATATATATATATATATATATATATATATATATTTATATATAATTTAGGAATAAAGGAGCACACTTACGAAAATTTGATAATTGTTTGGCAAGGTATATATATATATATATATATATATATATATATATATATATATATATATATATATATATATATATATATATATAATTTAGGAATAAAGGAGCACACTTACGAAAATTTGATAATTGTTTGGCAAGGTCATGGCGAGAGATGCAGTGAATAAGTTGACACTAACAAAAAAGACATCGTCAAGCTGTGTACCTTCAACCAACGCAACGACAGGCCTGACAACGAGAAACAAGACACCGGCAAGGACAATTACCACGACGATGGCAGACAAAGCAGTGTCTTTTTACAGGGTTACGAACAATCCAGTGAGCAGCAAGGCAACACCGGCCGCTTCTCCGCCTCCCAACGATGCCACGTAATCCCAGTCAAGGTACCAATTCAGAAGCAAACGGCCTGATCCTACCCAAGCAACCGAATGACTACCACCTAGCCGGGGTAAGACTTCCTTTGGGGATGCGTCAGTGCATTTTTTGAAGCTTATAAAAGTAATAGAAAAGCGTATTCGCTGCGACCTGCATGCTTACACCTTAAAAATGTATATTGCTACATCAACAGTACCTAAAGGTTTAAGCCTTAACTTAAGGCCTGCTACGTCTGAAATGACTAGCAATAATCTCTCCAGGTGGGACAACACACTCAAACAAGCGTCTCTGGAACTCACACGCATTGCGACTAACCGATATGAGTCATCCGGAAAACAGCTAAGGAACAAAGAGAACCAACTCTTTGCTACGCGGAATTTCACTGCCGATGAAAGAGCATCGCTTGATAACTACAGGCAAGAAAAGATTCGCGAGCTCAGCGACAAAAAATATAAAAAGTTGATGCGCGATAACATTCGCACAAGCGTCAGCACTCTTGATGACGCAACGTCTGCAGTGCATTCGTCCTCCGCAGAAGCTGGAAATAAAGTAAATATTTCTAGTGCCAAGTTATCGGCTGAAGAATTGAGCGTTCTTTCCCGTGGTTTCAATTTTTGTCCTGCCACTGGAGGATACAATGAATTCCAACTAATCAGTGACTTACACAATTTTGAAAGAAGCATGCGTTTACGCGAATACTTTCATAATCGGCCTCCATCTATCAAAACAGCATTTTTTTCTACTAAGTACTGGACTCCCCCTTCCCAAAGGGATAAATGTCTCGATATTTACATCCGTGCGGTGCAGCGAGATGTACTCGAAGCATACAAAAAGCAATCACCGTTTCACCGCAACCTAAGCAACAAAGAAAAACAAGCGATCCAGACCCTGGCTTCCTGAGACCATCAAACCGGCCGATAAAGGGGGAGCAATCGTAATAACGAATAAGGCTAATCACCTTCGTGAGGCCCACAGGCAATTAAATGACCACACATTTTACAGAAATTTGAGCTACGACCCAACCGAGGAATTGAAGACCAAATTAACAGAAACTTTAAAAGAGCTTGTAAGAAAAAGTAAAATTTCAGAAGCTGTGCTTAAATCCTTAGTGCCCCTGCGTCCGGTAGCTGGTAGATTTTATCTGCTTCCTAAGATTCATAAACAAAATAATCCAGGCCGGCCAATAATTTCAGGAATAGGAACCATTACGGAAAGCCTGTCTCGATATGCAGACAGCCTAATTAGTTCAATTCCTCCTAACTTTTCTCCATATGTCAAGGACACTAATCACTTTCTGCGTGACATTGTAAATGTGCGTGTTCCGAGTGAGGCTCTTCTGGTCACACTAGATGTGGTGTCACTGTACACAAATATACCCCATGCGGACGGGATTCGTTCTGTACTCCAAGCATGCAATGACTCGGTAAATGACTATTCTATCGACGGTTCCACCTTGGGCACTATTTTATCACTGATACTCGAGCTTAACAACGTTGAATTCAACGGTGAACATTATTTTCAAACCAGCGGCACCTCGATGGGCACAAAAATAGGTCCCAATTATGCGAACATCTTCATGGGTATTCTAGAAAATAACTTTCTCGCCACTCGTGACCTTAAACCACTTTATTAGAAACACTTCATTGAGAATATTTTCATATTTTGGCGCCATGGTGAAGCTGCATTACATTCTTTCATTGCAGAATTCAACAAAGTAGAACCATTTATCTCCTTTTCCCACTCATATTCACCAGTCACCATACACTTCCTTGATGTCAATGTAGCTTCATTCAATGGTAAACTAACGACAAACCTATACAGGAAGCCCACTGACCGACAAAGATATCTTCATTTTAAAAGTAGCCATGTCAAACACTGCAAAACAAGTATCCCCTATAGCCAAGCTATCCGTTTTAAAAGAATTTGTTTGGACAACAGGGCTTTCACTCGCAACTGTGACCAGCTCCGTAAAGCATTAACCGAACAACAATATCCTTCACAAATAATTGACGACGCTCTCCAACGGGCCAAATGTCTCGATCGGAAAGAGCTCATCAGTAAGGACAAGCGATTAGCGCCACCTTCCCGAACCAACCTCGTTCTAACGCATTCTGCATCTATCCTAACGTGTCCCATATACTCAGAAAGCATTACAACTTACTGACACAGAGCGATCGGCTTAAGGACATCTTCACTGAATCACCGCGGGTTGTATATCGGAGATCAAGGAACTTGCGCGACATGGTAACTTCTTCCAAGACTAGATTCATTGCTCCCGTTGGTTGTCACCCCAGTAAAAAAAACGCGATGTAAAGTTTGTGCGCACATGACAACTGCGACTGTTGCTAAAATCACGGCATCTAACTTTACACTTAGGTATAAAGGGGACTTAAACTGCGATAGCAGCAACATCATATACTTACTTTAATGCTCAATCTGCCACTTGCAATACATCGGTCAAACCGAGACATCTTTTCGCATCCGTTTCAACAACCAAAAATCACACGTAAACAGTTCGCGACATCTTCCATTGTCCAAGCATTTTCATCTACCAGGTCATTCGTTTGACAAGATTATGGTGACACTATTAGAATCGGGCTTTAAATCGCACCATGATCGCGAAATTCGAGAATCGTTCTTGATTCACAAGTTCAACAGTCTGTTATCCAGCATTAACGATTGCGTAGGCAAAGTGTCATGCCTTTCTACGATGCCCTGACGTCAGAAATATCGAGAAATATTTAAAGAAGCATCCCTGACGTCTTATATACTTCCTAAAGGTTATCACATAATTTTTTTCATTCGTGATCCTCGTCGTCAATGGTAAATGATACAAATGCCTTTTATATGCCTACAATCTTGTCTATTGTATTACATTTTTTATTGTTTTTTAGTGTAGTCACGGCTGTTTCAAAGAATTTTTGTGACACTCACATGCTGATCGCACGTGTTTTGTACTGATGTGTTCATGCTTGCCTATAAAAGCGGCCACATACTCGTATTTCTGTTAGCCCTGACGAAGGCCGTGCCACGGCCGAAACGTAGAGGAGTAAACAATTATCAAATTTTCGTAAGTGTGCTCCTTTATTCCTAATTATATTTGCACCGGACCCACAGAATTTCTTTTTTGAATCATATATATATATATATATATATATATATATATATATATTGTTACGCCACGTATGTGCCGGACGAGGAAGGAAAAAGAAGCAAGGAGGGTGGAAGAAGAAGATCATCATCATCTGCCTGCGCCGATACGGCTCGTCCCTCGAACCGTGTATCAATAAACCCCAGACGCCTACTGAGGTCGTAACAGAGTGGTGGAAGGTGCTGGGTATAGGAACCAACGACGGGACCGCTACCCCTCGGATTTCGCCGGAGTCGTCGCCTCGCCGGCCTGCCTCCTTCTTTGGCCATCATGCCTGACGAAACAGAAGCTCGGGAACCAGTCCCCAGCAGTTCTTGGCCGTATCACAGAGAGCCACGAACCTTCTCCGGGAGGGCCAACGACGACGTGGACTCATGGCTCAAACATTTCAAGCGAGTAAGCAACTGCAACAAATGGGATGCTGCCTCCCAACTGTCACGCGTTGTTTTCTACCTCACTGATGTTGCCCTCGTTTGGTATGAGAACCATGAAGATATTCTGACAACATGGGAACGCTTTGTTGAAGAAATCAAGAAGTGTTTCGGCAACTCAGCTGCAAAAAAGAAGCTTGCCGAGCAGAGTCTTGCACAGAGGGCCCAGCTATCCGGTGAGACCTGCACCGTGTATACTGAAGAGATTTTGAGGCTGTGTAGGGAAGTCGATTCCAGCATGTCGGAAGAGGACAAGGTGGGGCATTTGCTGAAGGGAATTGCAGAAGATGTTTACAACTTCCTTATTAGCAGGGAAAGCCTGACTTCAGTGTCTGACGTTGTACGGCACTGCCGCACGTTTGAAACCCTGAAGCAGCGCAGAATAGCGCCTAAGTTTGGTCGTCTGGCAAATGTCACCTCAGTAGCCAGCATAGAAGCTGCCTCAACTGTTGACCTTTCGGCAACCATCCGCCAAATTGTTCGGGAAGAGTTACTCAGACATGGCGAAATGACACGTGAACGGGCAGCTGCCACGTCTCCATCCTATTTCCCGCAGGACACCACTGCCCCACAGCTTACAGTTTATGAACATCCATCCGTCAACGCAACGGAGGTTGCAGGGCCTCGGCGTATTCAGCAGTCAAGTCCGGCTTTTTACGAGCGATCACAGTACCCTCAACGTTTCCGTTCCGTACGCTCATACCACCCACCGACAACTGATTTCATTGAATCTCGGGCTTACGCGAACGCTCGCAGACGTGAACACTTCGAAGAACGGCGACGACCTCGTCCTGCGCCTGTGTGCTACAACTGTGGTCTGACTGGTCACATATCGAGGTATTGCGATCGTTCGCGCATACCACGCTATGATCAGTGGACAAGCTTGACCGATAAACCTGCTGTCCCACCTTTTCAAGGACACTGGCCCACCGACTCAAGACCCGGCAGCAGCTCCTGGCACGGACACTGGCGCAACAACTCCCCTGCCTCTGATCGAAGTGTGACGCCACCTCCTGCGCCTCGATCCCACCGGTCTCCATCGCCACGGCGCCGCCCATCGTCACCACACCAGGAAAACTAGACAGTGCGGCCGATGGGGGTGAGGTCGCTGGTGACTTGCTGCAAAACGAAATACCCCCGTCTGTGTTGATGTTCAAGAACAAGGTAGAAGTTTTTGTTGATGGTGTGTGTACGATGGCTTTGGTGGACACTGGTGCTACAGTTTCGATTATGAGTGCTGCTTTTAAACACCGTTTAGGACAAAAGGTGATGTTTTTGTGGGAGAAGGCAACAACATTCTGTGGCGTTGGTGGTAACTCGCTGTGT
This sequence comes from Rhipicephalus annulatus, assembly GCA_013436015.1. Lineage (NCBI taxonomy): Eukaryota > Metazoa > Arthropoda > Arachnida > Ixodida > Ixodidae > Rhipicephalus > Rhipicephalus annulatus. The sequence goes on along the minus strand of WOVY01011601.1, from coordinate 155,390 downwards.
CCCATTGGTGTCTGTACCGCAGAAGTGTGCTTGGGTGATCAAGTGTTTGTCACAGAGTTTACGATTCTTCCAAGGAGCACACACGACATAATCCTGGGGATTGACTTCCTTCGAATGTGTGGCGCCACTGTTGATTGTAGAAATGGAGAGGTGTACATATGTGATGCTGCCCCTGGAGAACTATTAGAGAATTCAGACAGGGAGCACGGTGCGCTCCGGGTCAGTGAAGATAGCATTGTGCCGGCATTCTCTGCAGTATGTGTTCCTGTATACTCTTCACGCATTGACAACAATGACAGTGCGTTCGACGCATTGGTGGAGCCCTTTCATCTCAGTTGCATTAAGAAGAACACATTGGTGCCGCATTGCATAGTGTCACTCGTTCAAGGACGCACAGGACTATGGGCGGTAAACTGTTCAGCTGAGTCGGTGGTTCTACCAGGAGGACTGAAGCTTGCCAAGTTCAAAACATACTCACCGATGGCAGTGGCTGCCCTCAGTGATGCTCCGGGTGGGGCCTCAGCCAATACTTCTACGGCCGATTCAAAACTTTTACCTATGATCGACAAGTCACTTACTACTGACAAACGCCGCATGCTTCTGGACGTTTTGTCAAAATACGTGACGATTTTCGATTTTTCCCATGACCATGCGCCCTCGATTCCCGCGTCTCGGATTCTCCACAGGATAAACACGGGAACAGCACAGCCCATCCGCCAGAAACCCTACCGAGTGTCGCCGTCTGAGCGCAAGATAATTGATGAACAAGTGCGTGATATGCTGCAGAAGGGTGTCATTCGAGAATCATCGAGTCCTTGGGCGGCTCCCGTGATTCTAGTCAAAAAGAAGGATGGTACCTGGAGATTCTGTGTGGACTATCGCCGTCTAAACTCCGTCACAAAGAGAGATGTCTACCCTCTCCCACGCATTGATGACGCTCTAGACTGCCTCCATTCAGCATCCTACTTTTCGTCCATAGACTTACGCTCAGGCTATTGGCAAATACCCGTGCATTCAATGGACAAAGAAAAGACGGCTTTCGTTACTCCGGACGGACTATATGAATTTAACGTGATGCCTTTTGGTCTATGTAACGCGCCCGCTACATTTGAAAGATTCATGGACACCATTCTGCGCGGCCTGAAGTGGAACATCTGTATGTGTTATCTTGACGACGTTGTTATCTTCGGGCGTACATTCAGTGAACATAACGAAAGGGTAGAGCTGGTTTTGAAATGTATTCGAAATGCTGGCTTGGTTCTTAATGCAAAGAAGTGTCATTTCGGAGCTCGACAAACACTGGTGCTGGGACATCTCGTCAACAAGGATGGCATCAGGCCCGACCCGAATAAGACAGCGGCTGTTAGAGCTTTTAAACCACCTGGCTCAGTGAAGGAGCTTCGGAGCTTCTTGGGCCTCTGCTCTTACTTTCGCCGATTTATTCCCGCCTTTGCAGAAGTTGCCTTTCCACTGACCTGTCTTCTCCGCCAAGGTGCTAGTTTTGAATGGACTCCTGATTGTGAAACTTCTTTCAAACCAACTGAAGTTCTTGCTCACGTCGCAGCCTATCCTGCGGCACTTCGATCCTTCTGCGGCGACTGAAGTTCACACCGACGCAAGCGGCATTGGCATAGGTGCAGTCCTGATACAGCGATGTAATCAAGTGGAACACGTGATCGCATATGCCAGTCGCACTTTAAGTAAGCCGGAACGCAATTACACTGTGACCGAACAAGAATGCCTTGCACTCGTCTTCGCTGTACAGCGATTCCGCTCATACCTGTACGGTCGTCCTTTCCAAGTAGTTACGGATCATCATTCTTTGTGCTGGCTTATCAACCTTCGGGATCCGTCAGGCCGTCTAGCACGCTGGGCCCTCCGGCTGCAAGAGTACAACTTCACGGTATCGTACAAGAGCGGCAGGAAACACGCGGACGCAGACTGCCTTTCAAGGATGCCAGTTGATGCTACAGTTTGCGACGCTGACGATTTCGATCATCTGATTGCGTCCGTAGCACCAGCGTTCCCGGATAAGGCCACCTTTGAAACTGAGCAGCGGAAGGACGTGAGTTTGAATCCATTATTCGTGATCGCACAAGCATCCACTCCGGAAAGCCGCTTTTGCGTCCGTGATGGTCTACTGTACAAGAAATCCATCTCCGGCACCGGTTCCCGCTTCCTGCTGGTGGTTCCAGAGGCACTACGGTCATCTGTTTTGTACGCCATGCATGATGACGCCACTTCAGGTCACCTCGGAACGACGCGCACTCTTCATCGTACCCAGGAACGCTTCTACTGGCCACGTATGCGCCAGTCAGTTGAGTTGTACGTGGCCAGTTGTGCGCAATGCCAGGCGCACAAATCTCTCTCAGCAGCTCCGGCCGGACATCTACAACCTGTGACGCCTCCCAGTTCTCCGTTCGAACAAATTGGCATTGACCTGGTGGGCCCTTTTCCGCGTTCATCGAAAGGCAACAGATGGATTGTGGTATGTGCTGACCATCTTACTCGGTACTGCGAGACTGCTGCCCTGCCATCCGCGACTGCTGGTCAAGTGTCGTCCTTCCTTCTCCATTCTATCATACTGCGTCATGGGCCCCCTCGCGTCATCATAAGTGACCGTGGACGTCAATTCACGGCAGACGTTGTCGAACAACTTCTTCGTATGTGTGGCTCAGAGCTCAGACACTCGACGCCTTATCACCCGCAGACGAATGGTCTCGTCGAGCGAACAATTCGAACACTGGTGAATATGCTTTCTATGTACGTTGCTTCGAACCACAAGAACTGGGACGATGTCTTGCCGTTCGTCACATACGCGTTTAATACTTCCCAACATGAGACCACCGGCTACAGCCCGTTCTTCCTCCTCTATGTTCGACCCCCCCGTTATACTCTGGATACAATATTTTCCTTCTCTGATCGGGACCAATCAGAAATCTCCCTAGCAGAAACTCTTTGTCTCGCCGAAGAAGCTCGTCGTCTTGCTCGTTTACGTACAATAGCCTCGCAAGACAGATCGAAAGTTCGTTATGACAGCAAGCACCGGCAGGCCACATATATTCCGGGAGATCTCGTGTTGGTGTGGAAGCCTTTACGCAAACGTGGCTTATGCCAAAAACTGCTCGCGCACTACATCGGACCTTTTGTTATCCTTGACCGCCTGAGCGCAGTCGACTACCGCATCGCACGTCTTACAGCTAGCGGGAGACGCTCCAGAAAGACAGAGGTCACGCATGTCGCTCGCCTGAAGCCTTTCAGTCAACGCGACACTGTATGAAACGCGCGGCGCGCTTTGTCTGCGAGGGGGGAAATGTTACGCCACGTATGTGCCGGACGAGGAAGGAAAAAGAAGCAAGGAGGGTGGAAGAAGAAGATCATCATCATCTGCCTGCGCCGATACGGCTCGTCCCTCGAACCGTGTATCAATAAACCCCAGACGCCTACTGAGGTCGTAACAATATATATATATATATATATATATATATATATATGACAGAGACTGCTTCGCCGTGCGGCGCACGAGCCACCACCACACAGTAACGACTGCTGCGTCGCACGGAAGGGACGTCATGCATTTCCGCTTAGGCACTTTGTTTGAATAGTCCGAGAGCACGGAGGAACGAAAGGTTACCTTTCTCCGTGTCGGAGAGCTTAGCGGTAGGCCTAGACGTAACGATAGAAGCCGTAAAAAATACGTCCAAACGTAGAAGTAAAAAAAAAATGTCAGTTAGGTTTAGCATGACAACAATACAAAATCAGCTTGTTAATCATTACGAACCAATTGGCAGCTGTCGCTTAGTTGGTTAGAGTGGCACAACAAGAAGTGGTGAGGTTGGTGGTTCGAGTCTTGGTGCAGTCTTTTATACTTTTTCGTTCGAGCAGGTATTGTTTTACCATTTGCACTTCCTCATCGGCCTCCCGTCCGCCTGACTTGCTGCTGGTGGTGGTCCTGTTCATAGGCTCTTTAAAAATGGATGTTTCATGACTCACGCAAAATTGGCTATATTTATTATGAGAAAGTGTTTTGCGAATTCATGCTCTTAATGGGCGAGACGCTAAACAACACGAAAAACTCATATGCAGCTGGCTGCTTTGGTTTCTCTGGCACACATGTCTGGACTGTTGATTTCCACGGTTTATCAAAGTTTTGATGACAGAAAGGCACACTGCAACGTAGTCTCAGGAAACTTTTTTATGCCTCGTGTGGAAGCTTGGGCAAGTTGGTAGGACATAACTCAATGCAGGAACAGCGCAATCTAGAAGTAGTTACTTCGTAACTACGGAAGCGAAAAAAACAAGGACAGAAAAGAGCGCTGACTTTCAACAAAGATTTAATATCGGAGTGGTGTACATATATAGGCGAAAAATGAGAAAATTGGGCATGTGTAGAAGGGTGCAGGAACAACCACTGCAATACAATGTCAGCAAAACTCTTGTCTCTTGTTGAATGGGCTGAAAACAAATACATATGTAACTTAAAAAAGATCGAGAAACGCAATCTCTTTTTGCAACAACGCAACCGATGGGCAACTGTCACAAAACGAGCGCTCAAAAAGGGCGCGCCGCCAAATTCTCGCGACAAAGCGCCAGAGTGACGCCGCAAGGTCAACCATTAAAAAAAAGAAAACAAACATCCAACGACTTCCCGGGCACGTGCTTCTCCTCTCAGAAGTGTTGGTTCGCCGACGAACCTCCTCACCCCACATCGGCGGCCGAGCAAGCTCTGGAAATTTCTAGATGGAAAGGGGCGTGGTGATGCCGGGTTGGGTCATCCGTCGCGGACGGCCTTTGAACCGTCTCGCCCTCTCCCCAGCCTTCGCTGCGCATCGCGCCGACAAAATGACGAGAACTTTCTGGAATCTCGCGCGGAAGGTATTTAACCGAGCAGCCGAGACGAGAGAGCAGGAGAAGATGGCCGTTAGCGACAGAGCGCGTTGGGTATACTGCCGTGTAGTCGGCGAAAGTTTTGTCCGTAGAGACAAAGCAGGAGAAGATGATTTCAACCTGAGGGGTGACGACTCGAGCTACAGGCAAGAGTGTGTGTTTACCGATATTGAGCGAAGATGCGTGGCAACAGCTGCGTGTGTGAAGCCGACTTGTTTTCCGGCGAAGAAGTTTGAAGCTTGGAGAGTGGCCAATTGAAGACGCGAGGTTTCCTGGAAGAGAAACTTCGGCGAGGTTTCCTGGAAGAGAAACTTCAGGGGCGAACCTGGGAAAGAAACTTCGGGGGCAGCAGAACGACAACAACTCTGGACTTTGAGTGAGTGATTCTCGGAAGAGTATCATCCAGACTTTTGTTCCAAGAACTTTGGACTGAATAGGTTTTCTATCTCTTTAGTCTTTAAGTGTCTTGGTTGTTCAATGCATGTGACTGCATTGTAGTGTGTATTGTTGTCTGTGTCCGTTGTTTCGGGTGTGGCTAATTGTACTGTGTAGTACGTTGTTTGATTGATGACATATTGTACTCAACTATTGGGGAGTGTGCATACTTGTGTTTCTTTTTCAATCTGCAATTATTGAGAATTTAATTTTGTTTGTTTATCAACTCTCGGCTCTGACTTGTTCTTTGGGCCACAGCCGGCGTCCGCTGGTGCGCCAAAAAGGACCACTTCTAAATTGTCCACGCTTTCGTGGTGCGGTTCGGGGGGCAGATACTTCGGCCCTTGAGATTACCCCGGCGATCGCCTCCCGAATCAACGGGACCTGTGACAATTAATCTGGCGTCCGCGACAGGACTTTTTTTTGGCGCACAGTGTGTCCAAAGTAGTGAGAAAGAGCCTCGAGTTGTTGATAGTGCTATCGGAACGATTTTGTGTGTTGCTCGGTGTTCTCGTTAACGAGTGCAGGAGAGTGTTCTGATAGGCTGATTTAGGCAGATACTTTTTGCACACGGCCAGACTTTATCTGCGAGACACCATGGATCTCGAAAAGTTAGTAGCTCTTGGTGAGAAGATGGGGCTTTCTGGCGCCGAACTACGGAAGTGGGTAAGCCAGAAGGAGAAAGAGGCGGTGGAACGAGAGAGGTTGGCAGCTGAAAGGGCCAAGGAAGAAAAAGCAGCTGAGTTGGAACGAGAGAGGTTGGCAGCTGAGAGGGCCAAGGAAGAAAAAGCAGCAGAAATGGAGAGAGAAAAGCTGGCCGCTGAAATGGCGAAAGAAGAAAGAGAGGCAAACAAGCGACCGCTGAAAGAAGAAAGAGAGCAGCAATTGAAGTTTGAGCTGGAGAGAGAAAAGCTGGCCACTGAGAGGGCGAGAGAAGAAAGAGAGGCAAGGGAGCGACAGCTGAGAGAAGAAAGCGAGCAGCAATTGAAGTTGGAGCTGGAGAGAGAAAGACTGGAAGCTGAGAGGGCGAAAGAAGAAAGAGAGGAAACGGAACGGCAGCGACAGCACGAGATAGACCTCGAGCGGCTCCGTTTGCAACAGCGAAGTGAAACTCCCGTCCAAGCTTGAGTTGAAAGTAGCGAACGGGAAGATCATGGCTTTCGCTTGAACCCAAGCAAGCTGCTCGTAGCGTTTGATGAAAGGAAGGACGACCTTGACGCGTACCTTCACCAATTTGAGACAATTGCAAGGAGCCAGAATTGGCCGGAACATCAATGGGCAACTGCTTTGAGTACCTGCTTGAGTGGTGAAGCGCTCAGTGTATACGGCAGGCTGGCGCCGACCGATGCAGCCAACTACGCAAAGGTGAAAGCTGCTTTGCTGAAGCGATTTAGATTTACTGTGGAAAGATTCCGGGACAGATTTCGGACAGGAAAGCCAGCTGATGGTGAGATGGCTACGCAGTATGCCGCCCGACTTTACCATTATTTCGACAGATGGATTGAACTTTCAGGGACAGCGCAGGAGTACGATGAGCTTAGAGAGCTCCTATTTAGAGAACAATTTCTTACTAGTTGCCACCCAAGCCTGTCGCTGTACTTGAAAGAGAGGAAGGCTGAGTCACTTGAAGGAATGCTTGAATTGGCTGATCAATTCTTGGAAGCACAAGGTGGAACTAATTTGGCCAAGGTCAAAAAGGAGTGTCCCAAAGACTCAAAAATTCGGCACCCGAACAAAAGAAGCGTGCACCGGAGAGTGTTCCGCGATGTTTTCTGTGTAACCGAGTGGGTCATCGCGCGAAAAACGGTCGAACAATCTTTGCGAGCCCTACGGTATTAAAATGTTTTAAGTGTGGTGAGACTGGGCACAAAGCAGACGCATGTCGAAACGGAGCGAGTCAAACTCGCTCCGTTTCGACATGAGGTACGACGCCGCATCTGGGATGGGTGACTCACGACCACTGCTGTTACAGGTTGCGGTCATCTGGGCTGCTTGCTCCTGCGTCCCCGGATCCTGCGAACTGGCTGGCACCGACCGCCTGCCTCTTCCTTGGCCTACCGAAACCCTTCTGAGGCCTAACTTGGATGAAATCGGTGCCTCAATCTGGCAACGCGGAACTTCCGTATCGCCTCATGACGTCAACTGGGGAGTATATAAGCGCCATCCTTCAGCCGCCTACTTTGGGTACGACGCCGCATCTTGGATGGGTGACTCACGACCACTGCTGTTACAGGTTAGTTATATGAGGGGTGCTGCCTGTGCCAAGTGTAGTCATTCCTGTCTCATTGCGGTGTCGTGCCCACCAGAGTTTTGCGATGTGCTGAAGCGAGTGTTTTGTTTGCCGTATAAGTTGTGCTCTGATGCCTTGAGGACATTGCTTATGCTTTCTGGTGACGTCGAGTCGAATCCGGGACCAATGAGCAAAACTGAAGCTGATTCGTTTGCTTCGGCATTAGAAACAATAAAAGAACTTGAAGCTGATCACACCGCGATGTCAGCTGACCTGAAACGACTAAGTGGCGAGCACGAGACTACTAAAAATGAGATCAAATTACTCCATGCTAAAATCGCTGCCCTCGAGGCAACACTTGCTTTGCGAAATAACGCAGGAGGACCCACTGACAATGCTCTGCTGCACGTTTCGGATCGGCTGACGGAAATCACGTCTAGATGCGAAAATGCTGAAAATAGGCAGCGGCGGTCAAACCTTCTCTTCTTTGGAATTGAGGATAGCGAACCAGAGGATTGGGCCCAGTCCGAGGAAAAAATAATTAACTTTTGCTCTGAACGACTCGACATAACAACAACTAGTGCACAGTTTGAACGGGTTCACAGGCTTGGCAGGTTGACCGAGGGAAAAAAAAAGACCAATAATTGCAAAACTAACCTTCTTCAAAGATAAACAGCAGATTTCGTCTTCTGCACGGAAACTGAAAGGTTAAACGTTTTCAATCGGCGAAGATTTTTCGCCGGCGACGCGACAGGCCAGGCGCAAATTAGTGAGCTTTGCCAAAGCCCAAAACAAGGCTTTCAAAGTGTCAGTTGACAGGTTGTACATTGATAAAAAACATACGTCTATGACATCAACACGGACGCCGTTGTGCTATCAAGCAGATAGCTAAAGTCGAACAAGTCCTTGCAAGATCCCAATGTGACTTCACTTCATACCATTCCTACACTATCGCTGTCATCTACTAATATCCGCAGCCTGGTGCCGAAACGGGATTTAGTCTGCTCATTTCTAGATGACAGCGACTGCGACATACTTGTCCTTACTGAAACGTGGCTAAACTCAGGTATCTCCGATATCGAAATTTTTCCCGATCGCAACAACTTCCACATATATCGAAATGACCGTAAAAATAAGCGTGGCGGAGGTGTACTTCTTGCAGTAAGAAAGACTGTGCAATCATATGCTATCAATGTTCACTCTGATTTAGAAATGATCTGAGTTGCCTGTGTTACAAAGTTCACCACACTACTTATCGGCAATTGCTACCGGCCCCCTGATTGTTCCCATTCATTTGTAGACGACTTGCGCAGTAGCATAACCCAGGCCACTAATTTATGTCGCACCGACGCCATCTACATTTTCGGCGACTTTAACTTTCCCGAAATAGATTGGATCCAATTGTCTTCCTCTTGCCGCAATTCCACGGAATTTATAAACCTTGCGTTAGATTTTAACCTATCTCAAATAGTAAACCAACCTACGCGCGGCTCTAACATCCTTGACCTAATTCTTACGACAGTTCCTGAAACAGTAGGTACCGTTCTTAACATAGATGGTTTTAGCGACCACAGCCTCCTCCAAGTAACTCTTAACATTCCGCTACCTTTCTCCGGCACCGACCACAAAAATATTCGCGACTATAGTAAGGCCAATTACAGCCAATTTAATGCCGAACTCGAAATTTTTTTCAACGACACATTCCTACCCCTTTTCGACCGTCGTTCAGTAAATGATAACTGGGTGCTGTAACGAGATAAACTATGCACACTAACTAATCAGTATGTCCCCCTCGTAAAAGTGAAAAACGATAAAACAAACCCATGGTTTACGAACTCTCTTAGGCGACTCAGAAATAAAAAGAAACGTTTATACCGCACAGCTAAACGCCATGACACGCCCTCCGCGTGGCAGACATACAATACTTTTATGAAAAGCTACTGCGCGTCAGTACAATCTGCTAAACTTAAATATTATTCTGTCGATCTACCTTCCCTCTTGAAATCAAATTCCAAGAAGTTCTGGTCACTTGTTTCTCCTCAACAACATGGCCAACAAATATCTTTGCTAGATGACGACCATGTCCCTCTTTCAGATAGTCATTGCTCATCAGCATTTAACGCATTTTTTTTTCATCCGTTTTCACCCTGGAAGACGATTCCGACGTACCATACGTTCCCGAACCTGACATTGCATACATAGAACCTATAGAAATAACTGCCGAGGGTATTGCTTTACTAGTTAATAACCTCAAGCTTTCCACTTCAGCCGGCATCGACAACATTAATTCTAAAATTCTCAAAAACACCGCCTCCGTTTCTGTTAACATTTTGTATCACCTTTTCAGGCAATCTTTAGCGACAGGTCAACTCCCTTCTGACTAGAAAATTGGTAAAATAGTGCCTGTGTTTAAAATCGGTAATAAGCATTTACCCGAAAGTTACCGTCCAATTTCTCTTACATGTATATGCTGCAAACTTCTTGAACACATAATCGCTTCCCATGTTTTCCGACACTTAGAATCAAATAATTTCTTCTTTCTGAACCAACACGGATTCAGAAAGGCTTTTTCTTGCGAAACACAGCTGATAGAACTACCAACCGAGCTGCATTCCAATATGAACAGTAACCTTCAGACTGATTGTATCTTCCTCGATTTTTCTAAAGCCTTCAATCGCGTAGCCCACTGCCGTCTGATTTCTAAATTATCTGCCCTCCGATTAGACTCTCTTACCCTATCTTGGCTTCGCAACTTTCTTTCACTTCGTCAGCAGTTTACTATAGTTAACAATTCCCCTTCCCCTCTTTCCCACGTAACTTCTGACGTTCCACAAGGGTGCGTCCTCGGCCCCCTACTGTTTTTAATCTATATAAATGATCTGCCAAATAACATATCTTCCTGCATGCGTATTTTCGCAGATGATTGCATAATTTACCGTCCTATATCATCCCCCGACGACCACTTAACTCTACAAAGCGACCTTCACCGCATTAATGACTGGTGTAACAAATGGTTAATGTCCCTGAACACGGAAAAATGTAAAATAATCTCCTTTACGCGCAAACAAAACGTTTGCACTTTCCACTACACTATCAATAATTCTGCACTATCACAGGCATCATCCTATAAGTATCTTGGTGTCCATTTCACACCCAATCTCTCCTGGTCTCACCACATCACCACCATTAGCGCGAAAGCCTCCAAGTCCTTAGGATATCTACGCCGTAATTTACATAGCTGTCCCGCTCACGTCCGTCAACTAGCCTATCAAACCTTTGTCCGTCCCCAGCTTGAATTTGCCGCTCCTATCTGGTCCCCTTATCACAACTACTTAACTAACATGCTTGAAGCTATTCAGAATAGGGCGGCCCGTTTCATTTCACGCAATTATGACTATCACAGCAGCATAACGCAAATTAAAAACAATATTTCTCTTCAACCCCTGAGCACTCGTCGCGACATTTCCCTTCTTTGCCTCTTTCACAAATACGTGTACACCAACAGACCCCTCCCACTCCACCTCGATGTTCCTTCCATTACTTCACGTAGGTTGCATAATCACTTCAGTTTCAAGCGATTATACGGGGCAACTGATTCATTCAACTCATCTGCTCTTCCTCGCGCCATACGTTTGTGGAATGGTCTTCCAGATAACATCGCTTCTGTATCAGACAATAATTCTTTCCGTCAGTTGCTGCTTACTCTCTTCTCACAATAGACTTGCCACTGTTCTGCACGCGTCGGATTTTGTGCCCGATTATGTTTGTTGCACACTGGAAATGTTTTCTGTATATGGGCATAGGTTCTGCGTTTTTTGGTGCTTTTTCTATTGTATGTTCTGCAACTTATAAACAAATAACGGCACGTCGTTGAGGTAAAGCCAGCTGGCTATCTTTGGTTGATGTCGACTTCATATGCTATAATGACTGTATTCAGTTCCCACTGTCATGTGTGCACTATGAAATCGCCTTTTTTTTCTTGTTATCGCCTGTTAACTCCAACTTATATTGCAATCCGCGTCATACTTTCATTGTGCTGATACGCTTTGTAACGCGTGAATTATTTTGTGTGATCTGTAAAACTTCACCAATTACCCCCCTTACTCAATGCCCTGTAAAGGGCCTGTAAGGATTTTTCAATAAATAAATAAATAAACTCACCAGGTATCCTGTGTGCAAGCGGCATCGAAATCCGGTAATAATGCCGTCACCGATGGATTCGTAGAGTTGAAAAACGGGGAGAAAATTCCTATTGTGGGTGCTGTAATGACAAAACAGCCAACCGGTGTTACGAAGGGAATGCCAACGCTGCCTGGAAAAGTTGCGGGCAAGAAGATTACGGTTTTAAGGGACACCGGTAGCTCCACGATTATCGTACGGAGAAATTTGGTACGGGAAAGTGAGTTGACAGGCAGCACGAAACCGGTTTGCCTAATTGACCGTACGGTTCGGATGCGTCCCGAAGCAGAGATTGAGGTTTAAACCCCGTACTTCAGCGGGAAGGTTACGGCTCTATGCATGACGACCCCCCTGTACGACCTCGTCATCGGAAACATCGACGGGGAGCGAGGGCCGAATAATCCAGAATGTTTGGGGGAAGACCCGAAGATGGAGCCCCCGCCGACACAGGGACCACGAGATACAGCGGAGAACAATCCCGCGAAGGATTTCACTCGAGCGCCAGGGGAAGCCTGGGCGCAAGAGACAGTGAATGAGAACATCATCGTATCGAATGAGTTCACGTGCTGGGCAGCTGGGCTTACTTCGGCTCGACCTCAACTGACCGACAATGTAAAGATGACGGTGTCGGCCAGCCAGGCCAAATGTTGGGACATGAACAAGCGGGTGATTAACCAGACAGGATCGGTTGAGCGTCATAACCCACTAGCGGTGTCGGAAGTGACAACAATGGCTGAGACGCCGCCTCAGATACCGTCGTTGGGAGGGGCTCGCCGGAACAAAACGAGCAAGAACAATAAGAAGAGATCGAGAGAGCACCGCAAAAAAGGGCGCAAGCGCCGCTCGAAATGCACCGGATAGGCGTCGAAGTCGATTTGGAATGCGTTTGACAGTGCTATATGTTAAGTTAATGTGATTGTTTTCCTGTGCCACAACTGTATGTCGAGTGAGTCAAAATGTTTGTTACGGTGATGTGATGTATAGTAATGATGTGAATATAGTAATTGTTGTAATGAGAGAACTTCGTACATTTGTATTGTCTGGAATATGTGATGGAGTGTTGTACTCATGCACCTGTGGTTATATTTCATGTGTTGTGAGATTGAGTTGCAATGTACATTTGTATTGAGTGATCTACTGTGAATGGGACGTGCCATGAGCAACGGACTATGTTACAGTCTCTAAGTGTGTGGTGACTGTTCGCGCTCGTTTGTGGGGTTTTGAATATTATAAGGTAATATTCTTAAAGTGGGGGCAGTGTCACAAAACGAGTGCTCAAAAAGGGCGCGCCGCCAAATTCTCGCGACGAAGCGCCAGAGTGACGCCGCGAGGTCAACCATAAAAAAAGAAAACAAACATCCAACGACTCCCCGGACGCGCGCCTCTCCTCTCGGAAGCGTAGGTACGCCGACGAACCTCCTCACCCCACATCGGCGGCCGAGCAAGCTCTGGAAATTTCTCGATGGAAAGGGGCGTTGTGATGCCGGTTTGAGTCATCCGTCGCGGACGGCCTTCGAACCGTCTCGCCCTCTCCCCAGCCTTCGCTGCGCATCGCGCCGACGAAAGGATGAGAACTTTCTGGAATCTCGCGCGGAAGGAATTTAATCGAGCAGCCGAGACGAGAGAGCAGGAGAAGACGGAAGTTAGCGCCAGAGCGCGTAGGGTATACCGCCGTATAGTCGGCGAAGGTTTTGTCCGTAGAGACAAAGCAGGAGAAGAAGATGATTTCCACCTGAGGGGTGACGACTCGAGCTACAGGCAAGAGTGTGTGTTTACCACTATCGAGCGAAGATGCGTGGCAACAGCTGCGTGTGTGAAGCCGACGTGTTTCCGGCGAAGAAGTTTGAAGCTTGGAGAGTGGCCAATTGAAGACGGGAGGTTTCCTGGAAGAGAAACTTCGGGGGCGAGGACGCGAGGTGTTCTGGAAGAGAAACTTCGGGGGCAGCGGAACGACAACAACGCTGGACTTTGAGTGAGTGATTCTCGGAAGAGTATCATCCAGACTTTTGTTCCAAGAACTTTGGACTGAATAGGTTTTCTATCTCTTTAGTCTTTAAGTGTCTTGGTTGTTCAATGCATGCGACTGCATTGTAGTGTGTATTGTTGTCTGTGTCCGTTGTTTCGAGTGTGGCTAATTGTACTGTGTAGTACGTTGTTTGATTGGTGACATATTGTACTCAACTATTGTGGAGTTTGCAGTACTTGTGTATTGTTTTCGATCTGCAATTATTGAGAATATAATTTTGTTTGTTTATCAACTCGGCTATGACTTGTTCTTTGGGCCACAGCCGGCGTCCACTAGTGCGCCAAAAAGGACAACTTCTAAATTGTCCACGCTTTCGTGGTGCGGTTCGGGTGGCTGCTACTTCGGCCCTTGGAATTAGCCCGGCGGTCGCCTCCCGACTTAACGGGACCAGTGACAGCAACTTACACATTTACCGTCAAACTTCTTTATTTGATAAGCTTCAATTATCTCACGCGTGGCCTGCGAGTTGTGCTTGCTTAATACCTCGCAACGCTCAAAAACTGGCACGCAGCCGCAGTCTCGGTAGTGGATTCCGAGGTGTCCTTTAACTACGTTGTGTACATTGTTATTGTGCTCTCTTAAACGGTCAATAAGGCACCTTTCGGTTTGCTCCATGTATACCATTCCGCACGAAAGTGAAATGAGATATGCGACACCAATACCACAAGGTACAAAGCGCGTTCTGTGTTTCACAGTGCATCTTCCTCTAATAGCAGCTGGATTATTCACCAGCTTACAAAGCTTTGCAAGCTTTTCTCAGGCGGAAAAAACAACAGTGACACCAGTGCGTTTACCGATTTCTTTCAGCCGATGCGACACATTATGCAGATAAGGAACTGCAACACATTTCGTGGGAACAGACGCGCTTTGAGGCTGAGATCACCCTCCTTGATTTTTAATTTGCTTCAAAAGTTTTTCCGCAACAGCAGAAATTAGGGCGCTAGAGTAACCAGCGCTTAAGAGGCGCTCTACCTGTGCTTTGAAACTGCTTTGCATCGAGTGCGGGCATGACCTCTTGAGAGCGTTTACCAGGCAACCTTTATTGATACCCCTTTTCACCAATTTTGAGTGAGCTGAGTGGAAAGGTAAAAGGGGTTTACCACTTCTCGGTGGAAACAGCCAGCAGTCTTAGAAGTAATCATTTGTGCTGGCTGTTTTCACCGAGAAGTGAAAACAGCCAACACTAACGTTTCGGCAGGTGAGCCTCCCTTCACTCCGACGAAGGCAGGCCCACCTGCCGAAACGTTAGTGAAACTTGTGTTTTCGCACGTTTGTCGACCTCTTTTTCTACCATATATATATATACATATTATATTCTATCGTCACAATATATATATATATATATATATATATATATATATATATATATATATATATATATATATATATATATTGTGACGACGAAGACCGAAACTGGCACTCTGGCTCAGACGCGCATGCTAGGCGAGCGAGAAGAAGCAGAATAAGGACAGCTCGAAGTTTTAATTACTAAATTTCGATGTCGTGTTCCCCCCCTCCCCCCTAAACCTGTATCTACACAGAGCTGGTCAGACAACATCACCCCTCTGCGCATTCTGTGGAGAAATGGAATCACTAGAACATTATTTTTTGTGTTGTCGCCGCTTTGCTATACTTCGAAAAAGGTTACTAGTTATGCCATTTCTTAAAATAGGCATTAAATTGACGGCGGAAACGGCGCTAAGCTTTGGTGCCTCAGTTTTGAGACATTGCCACAGGGATGCTTTCAATGCCGTTTGCGATTATATTCAGGCAACCAAGCGTATACCTTTGTGGTCTTCAATCAAAAAATTATGATTTATTACTCCCCAGGGCAAAGTGAAGTAAACGCAGCTGAGTGGTAATCATAACACCTCAAATCTCAAAATTGCTCAACTTGACTTTTCTATTTTTTTCTCGTTTGCTCTTTTTATATTGTTTTTTAAATTAGTCTTATTTTAATACAAATTCATTACACATAGTTAAATTGATCACAGAAAAACTGCACTACCCTTTCTTGACCGATTCTCCTGAGTGGGTATGAGCCATCATCCCAGGGAAACAAACAAACAAACAAACAAGCAGACAAACAAACAAACAGCTGGCCCAGAATCGGGTGTTGTCTCTTTTCTCTCCGTTACAATGGCGCAGTCGGCGAAGAAGAAGTCTTACGTCTTGGCTTCGTCATCCAGGACAGCTGCAATAAGCGCCACTTGAGGACGGCGTCAAGGCCTTCTCGGCAGCTGTTCACCTGCCGCCACCGCCACCACCGTTCGGGGACGGCGTCAAGGCTTCCTCGGCGGCTGCAGTACACGTTACCGGTATCATTTCACAAGGACGCCATCCACTGCGTCCTAGGCTATGGATTCTGCCGTCAGCGCAAGCCGACAAGTTAACCCTCTGCGGGTACCCAACGGTACGTGTCTTCGTGGTTCGTCGGCAGTGCGGGCTTCTCCATCGAGGAACGCCGTTCACGCTTCCTTGGCAATGGGGTCCCAACCACCGCTTCAGCTACCCTTCAAACCACCAGTGGACGGCGTCCAGGCCTCCCCTGGGGTTGTAGGGCATGACCTTATTGACACCCTGTCACCGTTTCGCGGCAGGGATCCGCACCGGCTCCTGTCCTTTGGGAATGCCGCTCACGCTTCCCATGGCCTACATTCCCGTTGCCGCACTCTTTCAACATACGAGCTGCCAGGGAACGCCGTCCAGGCTTCTCTGTTCGTCAACCTCACCGGCGTGAGTGCTGCAACCGCTACTCATTCGAATACCACGATCACCAACGCTTCGGACTTCACACACGACAGCGCCGTGAACCTGCGGCGTACCATAGCGCTACTCCACGTCAAGACTAACGAACTGACAGCGTCAATCTCCGAGCGAGCTCCTACAATGTTGCCAGAATTGCGTGCCACTAACGCCGTGTTGAATTTAGCTGCCTCGCACGACCTTGAGGCAAGCCCATTGGAGCAACGCAGGCATCTTTGGGGCACCCTCCTGCAGCTCTCAGACCAGCTCGACGGCGTTGCCTCAGTGAAATCTGCATTCTCACGTGCCGCCCCACCGTCGCTGTCTACCTACGAACTGCCGGAATACGACAGGGTCCGAAACGACGCCGACAGCTGGGTGGCAACCGTCAACGCGCTAGCAATGCGCGCGGCCTAGACAGAGAATCAGAAATGGTATGTGGCCATAGACAGTCTTCGGGAAGGTGCAGCGGCGTGGCACCGGTATGAAGGTTGGAAGCAGCAGTCATGGGCGGAGTGGAGCGTCAAGCTCATAGCTGCTTTCCGTCCGATTCCCTGTGCCACCTGCCCATGTAACTCGACCTTCTCTCAGGACGGAACTCAGGAAAAGCCCGACCTAGAGGATGCGATTCGAGCCCCTACCATCCTGTCATCTCTCGGTGACCAAGATGTAGGGAACAATCACGATCGTGTAACTCTGCCTTGCACAGGCATTTCTGCTGTCGTATTTAGAGCTCCTGAGGAGCACCGGCCCGACGGTGCAGCTGTGTCCTGGCGGGTCCCTGATGGCAAGCTTTGCGCAACGCTCCGCAAGAGGCCCCAACGCAGGTCGTCCGGACGACTTAGAGGCACCGGCCCCCATCCTACTGGACATTCTTACCACTAAATGAGACAGGTATTTCCGCTGAGTCTAATAACATCCCATCTGACGAGACGGAAAGGATATGCGTGCGACGCATGCACTGCCTAGTCTCCGATTTTCGTAACGGCTTCCGTCGAGGATCTCCCGCCAGTACGCAGCGTGGCTTCAAGAATCGCAGACTTTACAGCGTCCTGGAGCCCCATAGCGACAACGCTGCGCAGGCCACGGACTACGCAAGTCACGGCGCCGGAGCCATGCCACAGGTCAGCACGAGGACTTCACCCCAAGTTCGTGCAGATGTCTAATCCCACCGAAAACATCTCTTGATCTGCAGAAAATTGCGCAGACCACTGCATAAGATGCTACTCGTTTCGTTGCCGGATCCACAATTTCCTGCCCTGTTTTCTAAAATGTGGTGGGACAAAGGAAAGCGTTCTGTGACTAACCTGCGACCATGTCAATCCAGTCGGGGCCGCCCGCCAGAACCATCTCCAAGAAAACCACACCACCGCAGGAAACTTCTACCACGAGAATGCCTGATCGGTCCACCAAAGGAAAACCGGAGTCGAACTACTTTCTCTGAAAAGTCGCAGCGTGGCCGAGGCCGAGCACGACGATGCAGCCAACTCCGCCCACCTGAAGCAATGTCAACTGCTGCAGCTAGCCTCACCCACATGAACATTGTCGTGTGGCCCATCGACAATGCTTGCAGTCATGGTCGAGTGTGACGACGAAGACCGAAACTGGCACTCTGGCACAGATGCGCTGCGCATGCTAGGCGAGCGAGGAAGAAGCAGAAGAAGCAGAATAAGAACAGCTGGCCTTTTCTCTCCGTTACAATATATATATATATATATATATATATATATATATATATATATATATATATATATATATATATATATATATATATATGGAAAAGAAGTGTATACCTAAGGGCTCGTTTTTCCGTGTTTTAACACAATATTGATGAGATCTAACAGACTAATGTCAAGGAATGTACAGGTGAAGTTTTTAGAACCAATGGAATGTAAATAAGATGAAAGAAAAGTGGAAGAAGAAATAACCAGCCGTGAGCAGGACACGAACCTACGACCTTCGAATAACGCCTTCGATGCTCTAACCACTGAGCTACCACAGCGGCCTTCCCTCCATCCACTTTTTGGATTTACATGTGAATTTAGAAGTAGGAGTGACAGTCAGCGCCATCTACAAGCCAAGCGACGAGTGTGAAAACACTCTTTTATGTGCATGTTTGGCGTCACGTAGCACGTGGACGTATTATGAGTGGGCAGCTGATTAATAGTCCCTCGTATACAACCTAATGACACCAAGTCTGCCAGTACGAGACCCTCGTTTAATGAAATAAGGGAAAGAAGTGTATACCTAAGGCCTCGTTTTTCTGTGTTTTAACACAATATTAATGAGATATAACAGACAGTAATGCCAAGGAATGTAAATAAGACGAAAAAAAGTGAATACTAAAATAACCAGCCGTGAGCAGGATATATATATATATATATATATATATATATATATATATATATATATATATATATATATCAGTGGGTACAGCATCGAACGCGTTATTCGAAGGTCGTAGGTTCGATTCCTGCTCACGGCTGGTTATTTTTTCACCCACTTTTCTTTCTTATTTACATTCCATCGGCTCTAATAACTTTCACCGGTACATTCCTTGGCATTACTGTCGGTTATATCTCATTATTATTGTGTCAAAACACGAAAAAACGAGCCCTTAGGCACACACTTCTTTCCCTTATTCATTAACGAAGGTCTCGTACTGGCAGACTTAATGTCATTAGGTTGTATACGAGGGACCATTAATTAGCTGCCCGCTCGTAATAAGTTCACGTGCTACGTGACGCCACACACGCGCATAAAAGAGTACTTCACACTCGTCGCTTGGTTTATAGATGGCGCTGACTGACACTCCTACTTCTAAATTCACATATAGAACCCCAAAAAGTGGATGGAGGGAAGGCCGCTGTGATAGCTGAGTGGTTAGAGCATCGAACGCGTTATTCGAAGGTCGTAGGTTTGATCCCTGCTCATGGCTGGTTAATTATTCACCCACGTTTCTTTCTTATTTACATTTCATTGGTTTTAAAAACTTCCCCTGTACATTCTTTGGCATTACTGTCTGTTAGATCTCATTACTGTTGTGTCAAAACACGGAAAAACGAGCCCTTAGGTATACACTTCTTTCCCTTATTCATTAACGAGGGTCTCGTACTGGCAGACTTGGTGTCATTAGGTTGTATACGAGGGACTATTAATCAGCTGCCCGCTCATAATAAGTTCACGTGCTACGTGACGCCAAAAACATGCGCATAAGAGTGTTTTCATACTCGTCGTTTGGCTTATAGATGGCGCTGACTGTCACTCCTAGTTCTAAATTCATATATAACCCCAAAAAGTGGTTGGAGGGAAGGCCGCTGTGGTAGCTCAGTAGTTAGAGCATCGAACGCGTTATTCGAAGGTTGTAGGTTCGATTCCTACCCACGGCTGGTTATTTTTTCATCCAATTTTCTTTGTTCTTATTTACATTCCATTGGTTCTAATAACTCCCCCGTACATTCCTTGGCATTACTGTCTGTTAGATCTCATTAATATTGTGTTAAAACACGGAAAAACGAGCCCTTAGGTATACACTTTTTTCTCTTAATTCATTGAACGAGGGTTTCGTACTGACAGACTTGGTGTGTTTAGGTTGTATAACAGGGACAATTAATCAGCTGCCCGCTCATAATAAGTTCACGTGCTACGTGACGCCAAAAACATGCGCATAAGAGTGTTTTCACACTCGTCGTTTGGCTTATAGATGGCACTGACGGTCACTCCTGCTTCTAAATTCACATATAAACCTAAAAAAGTGGATGGAGGGAAGGCCGATGTGGTAGCTCAGTGGTTAGAGCATCGAACGCGTTATTCGAAGGTCGTAGGTTTGGTTCCTGCCCACGGCTGGTTATTTTTTTATCCACTTTTCTTTCTTCTTATTTACATTCCATTGGTTCTAATAACTTCCCCTGTACATTCCTTGGCATTACACTCTGTTAGATCTTATTATTATTGTGTTAAAACACGTGTGATGACGTTTATGCGAGCCGAGAAGTCGCAATGAGGTCGCAACGGAAAGTGGGCGTACGGCAAGTCTGGCAAAGGCGGCACAAACTCTCGCGCAAGCGGAGCACGGGCTTTTCGTTGTCTTCCGAAGGCGCATACGCGTTGGTGCGTCTGCTCCACTACAATACCCCCGGGGTGAAGGTTAGCCATCCTGGCGACTCAGGGAGTAGGCACAATGAGGGGGTCGTAGTAGCGCTTGAGACGGTCGACGTGTACGGTCTCGCGTCCTCGACGGCGCAAATCTGGTGATTGTGTTGATGGCTCGATGATGTAATTCACCGGGGAGGTCGCGTCAATGACACGGTACGGACCATGGTACCGGGCCAGAAGTTTAGAAGACAGGCCAGGAACGTGTGGGGGCACCCAAAGCCACACAAGGGAGCCAGCATGAAATGTAGGAGCTATGGGGTGAGCGTCGTCGTGTCGAGTCTTTTGTAGACCTTGAGCCTCACTTGTCAGAGACCGAGCCAACTGACGGCAGTCTTCAGCGTATCTGGCGACTTCCGAAAGCGGAGAGCACTCAGATGCATCAGGGCGGTACGGTAATATAGTGTCAAGTGGGTGGGAAGGTTCACGGCCGTACAATAGAAAGAACGGGAAAAAACCGGTAGTCGCTTGCGTCGCGGTGTTATAAGCGAGGGTAACAAAGGGCAATACAGCGTCCCAGTTAGTGTGGTCGGAGGAGGTGTACATCCTCAGCATGTCGCCAAGTGTTCGGTTGAACCGCTCAGTAAGACCATTTGTCTGTGGATGGTATACGGTAGATTTCCGGTGGATAATGTTGCATTCAGCGAGGATAGCTTGGATGACCTCCGACAGGAACACTCGACCCCTATCACTGAGTAATTCCCGCGGATCACCATGGCGTAGAATGAAGCTGCGGAGAATGAAGAGTGCAACTTCGTGGGCGGTCGCTGCCGGTAGAGCTGCAGTCTCAGCGTAGCGTGTCAGATGATCGACTCCGACAATAATCCACCGGTTTCCAGAGCTACTATATGGGAGGGGGCCCCATAGAGGTCTATACCCACGCGGTCGAATGGGTGAACCGGGCACGGGAGCGGTTGTAACATGCCAGTAAGGTGCCGAGGAGGTGTCTTGTTCTGTTGGCAAGTGGTGCAAGGCTGAACGTATTTCTGCACAAAGCGATACATTCCTCGCCAGTAATATCGTTGGCGCAGCCTTTCGTAGGTTTTCGGGACACCTGCGTGAGCACTTTGGGGATCTGCATGGAAATTCAGGCAGATGTCAAAGCGCATATGAGTTGGGACAGCAAGGAGCCACTTCCGACCACCAGGCATGTAGTTGCGGCGGTACAGAATGTTGTCTCGTAAGGAAAAGTGGGCTGCTTGCCGGCGTAGCGCTCTCGGGGAAGGGACAGCAGACGGATCGGTAAGGTAGTCGACTAACAAAGCAAGGTATGGGTCTTTACGCTGCTCCGAAAGCATGTCAGTGGTGTGGAGTGGTGACAAGGTGGTAAAAGGCGGTGACAGAGAAGCCACATCTGGTGTTAATTGCGATCGGGAAAGTGCATCGGCGTCCGTATGCTTGCGACCGGAACGATATACGACACGGATGTCGTATTCCTGCAATCGAAGTGCCCAACGCCCCAGACGTCCGGACGGGTCTTTCAAGGTGGACAGCCAACATAGAGCGTGGTGGTCTGCGACCACGTCGAAAGGACGGCCATAAAGATACGGGCGAAATTTTGTAAGCGCCCAGATTATGGCCAAACACTCCTTCTCTGTCACGGAGTAATTCAATTCAGCCTTCTTAAGAGCGCGACTTGCATAAGCGACTACGTATTCGGTTTGGTTGCCTTTCCGTTGTGCCAAAACTGCGCCAAGACCAACGCCACTTGCTTCAGTGTGAACTTCTGTGACAGCAGTGGGGTCATAGTGGCGAAGAATAGGTGGTGAGGTCAGCAGGTGGCGCAACTGGTGAAATGCGTCGTCACATGCAGGTGATCATGCAGATATACCTTTGCTGTTGGAAAGCAGACTAGTCAGAGGTGCAATGATGGACGCGAAGTTGCGCACGAAGCGACGAAAGTAAGAGCAAAGACCAACGAAACTTCTTAGGGCTTTCAGTGATGTGGGCATTGGGAAGTCAGCGACAGCTCGAAGTTTATCGGGGTCTGGAAGAACACCGTCTCTTGTGATGACGTGTCCCAAGATGGTTAGTTTTCGGGCTGCGAAGTGGCACTTCTTGGTGTTAAGTTGTAGGCCTGCAGAAGCTAGACACGTCATAATCTCGTGGAGACGACGAAGATGTGTCGGAAAATCAGCTGAAAAGACTACGATGTCATCTAGGTAACACAAGCAAGTTTTCCACTTGTGGGCCCGCAATATGGTATCTATTATGCGCTCAAACTTCGCAGGCGCGTTGCAGAGCCCAAATGGCATGACTTTGAACTCATATAGGCCATCCGGAGTTACAAAGGCTGTTTTAGGGCGATCGCTTTCAGCCACTGGCACCTGCCAATACCCAGAACGCAGATCCAAGGATGTGAAGTACTCGGCGCCTTGCAAACAGTCAAGAGCATCGTCTATTCGTGGTAGCGGGTAGACGTCTTTCTTTGTAATCTTGTTTAAGCGGCGATAGTCCACGCAAAATCGAACGGTGCCATCTTTTTTCTTTGCCAGAACCACGGGTGACGACGAAGCGCTTTGAGAAGGCTGTATGACTCCACGTTTAAGCATGTCATCTACTTGCTCCGTAATGACGCGGCGCTCTTCGGGAGAAACGCGGTAAGGACGCTGTCGCATAGGCGAATGTGAGCCGGTGTCAATATTATGAGTGACACTCGTGGTGCGGCCCAAAGCAGGTTTCTGAAAGTCGAAAGAAGAGCGAAACTTGTTAAGGAGAGCAACAAGTTGGCTGCGATGCGAGGGGGGAAGGTCTGCGTCAAAAGCATCGTCAAAGGCTGGCGAGCTTGATGGCTCAGACGCCTGAGTGATTGCGGCAATGTGACATGGCGTTTCGTCGGGAAGAATAATATCATTTATATGGTCGACAGGTTGCACATATCCTAACGTTTCACCACGAAGCAAGTCAATGGGGTAGTTGCAGTGGTTGGTAACCAGCATTACGGTTAAACCAGATGCAATCGTAAGAACGGCAAATGGGAGCACGATGCCCTTGCGTTCAGTAAAAACAGGGGATGGCGTAAACACCACCGTGGCGTCAGGTTGCGCCACACATGAAAGGCTAATAGGGACTGAAGCTTCTGGAGGCAAGGTGATGTCGTCGTCAGCGATGAGTTTGCAGAGCAGTGATGAATGGTCGGGCGATGGAAATTCACAGCTTGACACTAGGGACACTTCCGCACGGCAACAATTGATGATAGCTCCATGACCTGATAAGAAATCCCAACCCAGGATGAGGTCATGAGAGCAAGATGGTAGTACAAAAAATTGGGCGATGTACAAAACGTCTTGGATGACGACGCGTGCCGTACACACAGCCGCGGGCTGACTGGGTTGCGCGCTAGCCGTGGACAGCACAATGCCACAGAGAAATGTGGTCACTTTCTTCAGTTTGTAAGAAAATTTTGCGTTCATCACAGAAACGGCGGCCCCAGTATCAATTAACGCGTGTGTGGCGACTCCCTCAACATTGACATCAACAACAGTTTGCGGTGAAAATCGAGGCCTTGATAATTGCGCAGAAGTTGCAGTTCTTGCCTCTGGAACTGCACTGATTAGTTTCCCTCCTCAGGAGGTGGTCTACGACGCATAGGAGATGGCGATCGGCGACGAGGAGATGGGAAACGAGAAGTTCATGGGCGACAATCCGAGACAGAGTGCCTCTGTTCGTATGCAGACGTGGTGGCCTGCTGCGACGCATAGGTAGGAGTTCCAAAGGAGGCGTACGCAGGTGTGGGACGGCGGCGGCAGTAGCGTGCAATGTGGCCAGCGATGCCACACGCGAAGCAGGTAGGACGGTTGTCATGGGTGCGCCACTCATTAGAGGAACGGAAAAAGCGAGGTTAGGGCCTGTAAACCGAAGCGCTGCCGGAGGAGGTGGAGCCGAAAAGGATACGGGATGCGGTGGGGGCCGCGCGACCACAGCTGCGTAGCTGAAAGGTGAAGGTGGTGCTGGTGGTGCGTAGCTGACAGCTGAGAGATTAGATGCTGCTGAAGTGCATGCGTAAGGGGCCTGCACTATAGGTAGGACATCGCAAATGTCAGTGCGTATGGCCTGCTGCAGTGTCGAAGGCAGACTTGCAGTGGGCGCGTCGCTATGCGGCAGCAGGGAGAGCTGTCGGGCGACTTCCTCCCTGATGAAGTCTTTGATCTGGTTGGACAGACTTTCTTGGCGAACGTTGGCATTTGCGAGTGCGACGGCCGAGATCGAATCTGGTGGTGAGACACTCTGTCGGGCGATGGAACGCTGATGCCGTAATTCATCGAAGCTCTGGCACAGGCTTACGAGGATTGCCACCGAGGTCGGGCTTTTTGCTAGCAACATCTGGAATGCGCCATCCTCAATGCCCTTCAGAATCTGCCGAATTTTCTCTTCTTCGGCCATAGATGGGTTAACACGCCTGCAGAGGTCGAGCACATCCTCAATGTAACTCGTAAACGTTTCGCCAGGCTGCTGGGCTCTGTGGTGCAGACGCTGGTCAGCGCGGAGCTTGCGGACCTCTGGTCGGCCGAACGTTTCAGTTACGAGGGTCTTAAAGGAGGACCAGTTGGCGATGGCGGTTTTGCGGTTGGTAAACCAAAGCTTAGCTACGTCTGCCAAGTAAAATAAAACATAGGCGAGTTTAAAGTCGTCGTCCCACTTGTTGCTGGCGCTTACGCGTTCGTACAAGGAGAGCCAGTCTTCGACGTCTTGCTCACCACTTCCGCTGAAGATTGGTGGGTCCCGCTGGCGAGTAGCGCCGGGGCAGGTAGACGGGGCAGCCGATGGTGCTGGCTGGGCTGGGACGGGCTGGTTGGCGACTGCGTCAGTCATGTTTCGCGGTAGTCTTTCAGGCATCTTGCGAGAGCGGAGCTCCAGGTCTGCTTGGAGATCTCAGCAGCCTCCGCCAAATGTGATGACGTTTATGCGAGCCGAGAAGTCGCAACGAGGTCGCAACGGAAAGTGGGCGTACGGCAAGTCTGGCAAAGGCGGCACAAACTCTCGCGCAAGCAGAGCACGGGCTTTTCGTTGTCTTCCGAAGGCACATACGCGTTGGTGCGTATGCTCCAGTACACACGGAGAAACGAGCCCTTAGGCATACACTTCTTTCCCTTATTTCATTGAACGAGGGTTTCGTACTGGCAGACTTGGTGTGTTTAGGTTGTATAACAGGGACAATTAATCAGCTTCCCGCTCATAATAAGTTCACGTGCTACGTGACGCCAAAAACATGCGCATAATAGTGTTTTCACACTCGTCGTTTGGCCTATAGATGGCGCTGACTGTCACTCCTACTTTTAAATTCACATATAAACCCAAAAAAGTGGATGGAGGGAAGGCCGCTGTGGTAGCTCAGTGGTTAGAGCATCGAAAGCGTTATTCGAAGGTCGTAGGTTCGATTCCTGCCCACAGCTGGTTATTTTTTCATCAACTTTTCTTTCTTCTTATTTACATTCCATTGGTTCTAAAAACTTCACCTGTACATTCCTTGGCATTACTTTCTCTTAGATCTCATTATTATTGTGTTAAAACACGGAAAAAACGAGCCCTTAATTATACACTTCTTTCCCTTATTTCATTGAACGAGGGTTTTGTACTGGCAGACTTGGTGTGTTTAGGTTGTATAACAGGGACAATTAATCAGCTGCCCGCTCATAATAAGTTCACGTGCTACGTGACGCCAAAAACATGCGCATAAGAGTGTTTTCACACTCGTCGTTTGGCTTATAGATGGCGCTGACTGTCACTCCTACTTCTAAATTCACATATAAACCCAAAAAAGTGGATGGAGGGAAGGCCGATGTGGTAGCTCAGTGGTTAGAGCATCGAACGCGTTATTCGAAGGTCGTAGGTTCGATTCCTGCCCACGGCTGGTTATTTTTTCATCCACTTTTTTTCTTCTTATTTACATTCCATTGGTTCTAATAACTTCCCCTTTACATTTCTTGGCATTACTGTCTGTTAGATCTCATTATTAAGGTGTTAAAACACGGAAAAACGAGCCCTTAGGTATACACTTCTTTCCCTTATATATGTATATATATATATATATATATATATATATATATATATATATATATATATATATATATATATATATATATATATATATATATTATCAGCCTGACTACGTCCACTACATTACAAAGGCCTCTCCCATGTTCCGCCAGTTAACCAAGTCCTGTGCTTGCTGCTGCCAATTAATACCCGCAAACTTCTTAATCTCATCTGCCCACCTGATCTTCTGTCTCCCACTAACCCGCTTGCCTTCTCTGGAAATCCAGTCAGTTACCCTTAATGACCAGCGGTTATCCTGTCTACCCGGTACATGTCCGGCCCATGTCCATTTCCTCTTTTTGATTTGAGCTATGATATCCTTAACCCCCGTTTGTTCCCTAATCCACTCTGCTCTCTTCTTGTCTTTTAATATTACACCTACCATTTTTCTTTCCAGTGCTCGCTGCGTCGTTCTCAACTTAAGCTGAACCCACTTTGTAAGACTCCAGGTTTCTGCTCCGTAGCTAAGTACCGGCAAGATACAGCTGCTATATACCTTCCTCTTGAGGAGTAGTGGCAATCTACCTGACACACACACACACACACACACACACACACACACACACACACACACACACACACACACACACACACACACACACACACACACACATATATATATATATATATATATATATATATATATATATATATATATATATATATATATATATATATATATATATATATATATATATATATAACACTGGTTCGAAAACCCTGACGAAGACCGGTCCACTGGTCGAGACCGTTGGTAATCAGAATAAGACAACCTTTAAGTTGTGTTTATTTTCTCTCCCTCCCCCTCTCTCTCTTTATATGTATATATATATATATATATATATATATATATATATATATATATATATATATATATATGCGTCCATTCGTTCTTGCTTCCGTCCATCCATGCGTCCGTTTGTGTGACCGTCCATGCATCCATCCGCCCGTCCATGCGTGCGTCTGTTCGTGCGTCCGCACGTCCATCTGTGCGTCCGTCCCTGCGTTCGTCCATGCATCCGCCCCTTCGTCCGTCTATGCGCCCATCTGTTCGTGCAGCCATCCGCGCGTCCTTCCATGCATCGTCTGTGTGCCCGTTCGTCCATCTATTCAACACTCCAAGTACCACCATCTCGCATCTTTTGATCATATATTCCCCATATAGTTGCAACGCCATCCAGCGGACACTCCAAGCACTAAACGAGAGGTGGCACACGCACACTTTCTTACGGCTCGCGCTTCGTGTCGACTTCCCACCTTTAACCACCTCGAGTTCATGGTATATACTTCTTCACTGTATTCATGGCACTGCGGCCCAACGATCGCTAAACCTTTCTAAAACTAAGGAGCTTACGCCCAGCGAGTATAACGTAGCAACCCTTTCTTGCCAGATAGTGCTCAATGCACATGCCAATGTCCTCTAAGGGTGAATGAAAGGCAGGAGAATTCGGCTTTTATTTAACGCGCACGCTACGAATTTTTTATTGTTCAACAACGCGCAAGAAAAATATCTTACCGGCATCACCTTGCAGGTGAAAGCGTAAGACTGGTTACACGCTACGACTACGACTACTACGAGGGACGAACGGGTGCCGCTTTAAGGAGCTCTACCCTCGTGTGTTCGGCCACTCCTAGCCACTATAAAACCGCAACGGTAATGATGGCGCTTGCGATCGAGACCCTCCTCCCACCCCCTTTTGTTTTTCGCGATGTTTGTTTGTCTTTGGTTTTTTGTGCCCCCTCCCATCATTGTGGAAATCTCCTGGATTCAGAATCCTTGAAGTTGGCAGATATGCTCATCGTGAGTTCGAATTAACCGGAAGTACGAAATAAGCGTGTTCGAAATAATGAGATTTGAGTGTAATAGCCATAAAAACCACAGCATCCCACTGTATTCTGTTATATTACTTTTGGGTCCCTCGGTTGTACTTTTGTATCTCGTAACATTTTTTAAGAACAGTGAACTAAAATTGTAAGAAAACGAAATGAAGTGTGCCTAAGTACGTGACGTGCGTATTGGAAGTACAACCAACCACAAAAGTTTGCATACCACGCGAGCGCATGCCAAACTGCCTGTCCGCGCCACCTAGCGGTGCGTCATCTACCATCGATCGCAGTGCTGGGCCAGAAACTGCTCTCGTTATACACGGGCCTCTCAGTTTTCTATTGCGACAGAGTGCGTTCCTCTTTCGCAGTTTTCACATGAAGCGCTTATACGCACTGTTACTCACTTTTTTATTTTCATAGCAGGATCGAACGTATCAAGGTGTACCTTGAACAACATTCATATGACTAGGTATCATTTCTAGATTAAGATTGCGACTGATAACAGTTTTGCCCGCAGACAATTCTTGACGCAGAAGCAGGGGGACGCTGGTGCCAAAGAGCATGTCGTGTTAAAAAGTGAAAGGTGAAAATTTTTTCTATCCAGTCCAAAAACAGACAGGTGACATATAAAGGGAGGGATGCTACCGCAGGGGCGTCTGTTTAAGCAGGCGTTTGGTGTGTAGTGACACCACGGACCCCAGCTAACCGGGGGGGGGGGATGTTCTCACCCGAGTAGGATTGGCCACCCTGGTGCACTATCTGGCCACTACCTCCAACATTCAAACGTCAATTATTTCACGGCCCTCAGACCCCAGCAGCTGCGAAGCAACTGACCACGGTGGTGGTCAGATCTGCAACGCAGCAGAGGGTGCTTAGAATCTCTGGATCCGGACAGGCCGCCATTAGAGCTTGAACTTGGCAACGTTTAACGCTAAAACCTGATCTAGTGAGGCAAGTCTAGCTGTACTATTCGAGGAGCTAGAGGGTGTTAATGGGATATAATAGGGCTCAGTCAGGTTAGGAGGATTGATGGGGCCTATACGGTGCTACAGAATGGGCACGTCCTTTGCTATCGAGGATTGGCTGACGAGAACTAAGAGTGGGGTTCCTAATTCACAGGAACATAGCTGGCAACATAGAGGAATACTATAGCCTTAATGAAAGGGTGGTAGGTATCGTAATTAAACTCAATAAGAGATACAAGATGAAGGTGGTACAGGCTTACGCGCCTACATCCAGCCATGATGGCGCTTCAGTTGAAAGCTTCTATGAAGACGTGGAATTGGTAATCAGCAAGGTAAAAACACAGTATAATATATTGATGGGAGACTTCAATGCAAAGGTAGGGAAGAAGCAGGCTGGAGACCAGGCAGTAGGAGTTTATGGCATCGGTACTAAAAATGCCAGAGGAGAGCTACTAGTAGCATTTGCAGAACGCAATAATTTACGGGTTTTGAATACCTTCTACCGAAAACGAAAACGAAAAAACGGTGATTGGACATGGAGGAGCTCTAATTGCGAAAATAAGAAGGAAATAGACTTTATAGTGAGTGCACACCCAGGCATCGTGCAGGATGTGGAAGTGGTTGGCAAGGTACAATGCACTGACTATAAATTGGTACCGTCTCAATTTCGCCTAGACTTGAAGAAAGAACGACAGAAACTGATACGCGAGAGTTTAATCATTGAGCTAGCACTCAGAGAGAAAGTACAGTAATTCAGAGTCTCACTTCAGGACAGGTACACGGCTCTTATTGAGGAAACTAACCTTAGCGTAGATACAATGAACGATAATCTGACGAGTATCATTACGAAGTGTGCAGTGGAAGTTGGAGGCAGGGTAGTTAGACAGGACACTGCAAGCTTTCCCAGCAAACGAAGAATCTCATTAAGAAGCGTCAAAGCATGAAAGTCTCAAGTACAAGAGACAAAATAGAACTGTCAGAGCATTCGAAGTTGATTAATAAGCGTAAAGTATCCGATGTAAGAAGGTATAACATGGAGAGAATTCAACACGCTCTGAAAAACAGAGGAAGCGTCAAAGCAGTGAAGAAGGAACTTGGGATAGGGAGAAATCGAATGTAGGCATTAAGGGACCAAGAAGACAAAATAACTACCAATATGAATAGGATAGTTGAAATTGTGGAGGAGTTTTACAGAGATCTGTACAGTAGCCGGAACCACGACCTTGATACTATACGAACTAGCAGTAAACCAGATGATACCCCCCCCCCCCCCCAGTGTTGATAAGTTAAGTCAGAAAAGCCTTGCAAAGCATGAAAAGAGGCAAAGCTGCTGGTGAGGATCAGGTAACATCGGATCTGCTGAAAGATGGAGGACAGATTGTGTTAGATAAACTAGCCGCTCTGTTTACGAGGTGTCTCCTGACGGGGGGAGTACCAGAGTATTGCAAGAATGCTAACATCATCTTAATACATGTGGAGATGACAAGGACTTGAATAATTACAGGCCGATCAGCTTGCTGTACGTGTATACAAGCTATTTACAAAAGTAATTGCTAACAGAGTTAAAAAAACATTAAATTCAATCAACCAAAGGAACAAGCAGGATTTCGAACAGGCTACTCAACAATTGACCACAATTATACTATCAGTCAGGTAATAAAAATGCTCAGAATATCTCCAACCACTATACCTAGCCTTCATAGATTACGAGAAAGCGTTTGATTCAGTAGAAATATCAGCAGTCATGCAGAAACTGCGGAATCAGGGCGTCGATGCAGCATATTTAAACATCCTGGAAGAATTGTACAAGGGATCAACTGCTACCATAGTGCTTCATAAAGAAAGCAACAAATACTAATCAAGAAGGGTGTAAGGCAGGGGTATACAATCTCCCCAATGCTATTTACCACGTGCTTACAGGAGGTTTTCAGAGGCCTAGAATGGGAACAGTTAGGGATAAGAGTTAATGATGAGTACCTTAGTAACCTGCGCTTTGCCGATGACATTGCATTGCTGAGTAACTCAGGGGACGAATTGAAACTCATGATTATGTAGTTAGACAAGGAGAGCAAAAAGATGGGTCTTAAATTTAATCTGCAGAAAACTAAACTAATGCACAACAACCTCGCAAGAGAGCAGCGCAACGAGATAGGTAATAGGGCACTTGAAGTTGTAAAATACTATGTATACTTAGCCCAGTTAATAACCGTGGAGCCGAACCACGAGTTTGAACGAGAAGAATAAGAATGGAGTGGAGCACATTTGGCAAGCACTCTCAAATTTTGACAGTTACATTGCCACTATCCCTCAAGAGGAAGGTATATAACAGCTGTATGCTGCCGGTAATTAGCTACGGAGCAGAAACATGGGGACTTGAGGGTGCAGCCTAAATTGAGGGCGACGCAGTAAGCAATGGAAATAAATATGGTAGGTGTGACCTTAAGAGGCAAAAAGAGAGCAGAGTGGATTAGAGAACAAACGGGGGTTAAGGATATAATAGTAAATCAAGAAGAGGAAATGGACATGGGCCGGACATGCAGCGTGTAGACAGGACAATCGCTGGTCATTAAGGGTAACTAACCGGATCCCCAGAGAAGGCAAGATAGTTAGGGGGAGACAGAGGTTAGGTGGGCAGGTGAGATTAAGAAGTTTGGGGGTCTAAATTGGCAGCAGCAAGCACAGGACCAAGTTAACTGGCGGAACGTGGGAGAGGCCTTTGTTCTCAGTGGATGTAATCAGGCTGGTGATGATGATGATATTTATAGGTTGTATGCGAGGGACTATTGATCAGCTGCCAACTCATAATAAGTTCACGTACTACGTGACGCCAAAGACGCTCATAAAGAGTGCGCCACCCTCGCCGCCATGACTACTGGCGGCACTGACTGACACTCCCACGTTTAGATTCACATAGACACCCAATAAAGTGGCTGGGGAGATAGCTGCTGTGGTAGCTCAGTGGTAGAGCATCGAATGCATTATTTGAAGGTCACAAGTTCGGATCCTGCCCTCGGCAAGTTATCTTTTTCCCGCTTCTTTTTCTTCACACTTACATTATGATTGGCCTAATAACTTCCCCTATACTTACCTTGGCATGATTGCATGTTCGATATCATGAGTATTGCTTCTAAACATGAAAAAACGAGCGCTTAAATATACACTTGTTTCCCATATGTATACATATATAAGGGAAAGAAGTGTATACCTAAGGACTCGTTTTTCCGTGTTTTGACTCAATATTAATGAGATCTAACAGATCTCATTATATATATATATATATATATATATATATATATATATATGTATACACACACACACACACACACACACACACACACACATATATATATATATATATATATATATATATTGTGGGCATTCATTATGCACTTCTTCTCATATATGCATTATCATCATCCGTCTGGGTCCCTGTCCTCATCTTCACAATCATCATCGGGTGTGTGCGCGCTCAGTCCCAGACTGCCCGTTCGCTGCTGAGCCCTTGGCTGAATAAAAGCTGTCCCAACCCAGAGGTCATACGTGGTGGAGGTGGATTTTCGGTCCTCGGTTCTCGGTCCTCTCCCACCTCGCTCGTCTCTGTGGAGCTGCGTTCAGACTGCCGATTGCCCCCCCCCCCCCCCTGTCTGGCAGCATGTCACAGAACGAGCCTGCCGGCGCTGCTACCATCTGTCCCCCACCGTCTTCAGGCGCGCTTCCCGTTTACGTACACAGCCACCAGCGTGATCCCCCTCTCTTCGCCGGTCGTCACGGGGAAGACCTGGAGGACTGGCTGGATGAGTTCAGCCGCGTGAGTGTTGCTAATCGCTGGGACGATCGCACCAAGCTCCGTTACGTCTCTTTCTACTTGACTGGTGTGGCTAAGACGTGGTACTTTAACCACATCATCTACATACCCGACTGGGCGACCTTCGAGCAGCAGCTCCATTACGTTTTCGGCACACCGGCCATTACGTCCGCAGTCGCAAAGGGAACCCTCGACACTCGCCAACAACATTCCGGTGAGTCGTACACGTCATACGTCGAGGACGTTACTGCGCTCTGCCGGTGGGCCAATCCATCTATGCCGAAGTCAGACAAAGTACGCCACATTTTGTAGGGTATAGGGCCTGTTGCCTTTAATGCCCTGGTTGCTCAGAACCCGGCTACCATAGCCGACGTCGTCACAACATGTCAGTGCCTGGATACTATGGACTCGGTTCGTCTACAACCAGACTTAGGCGAACCATCTAACAGACCTCTCCGTGACCTAATAAGAGACATTATATGTGAAGAGTTGCAGAACATGGGTTTCTCACCTTCTCCACCATGTTCGCCACAGTATACTGGAGTGGCATTACGCGACATCATCAGGGAGGAACTGACATCTCTGAACTCTCCGGCTCACGTCCAGTCACCCTCGTCTCGGCCCACACGAACCTACGCGCAGGTCGCTGCTATGCCTATCAGCGAGGTAAACACGACGTTGCCGTTTGCAATGCCCCAGAACGAAGAGTGGTAGAGACGACAAGCAGGTAGGTGGACCCATCTGACCAGAAGTTCATTTTGTAAAGGACATTGTTTCGCAGACAGAACGATGATAGTCCTCTTGCAAAGGCTTTGGGCGCGTTCTGGCTTCGTCCTTCTAAATAATTAATCAAGCCAAGCAGCTCAGGATCGTCATGCTGGTGATCTGCAATGGTTGACGTGTCGAGGATTCCGAGGAACGCTTTCTCTTCATCAAAAGAAGCAGCCGACTCTATTGGTGATCGAGATAGGCAGTCGGCGTTCGTGTGTCCTTTCCCCGACTTATACACCATTGTTATATCACACTCCTGTAGTTTAAGGCTCCAGCGTGCCAATCACCCGGAAGGATCTTTCAGATTTGTTAAACAACACAACGAATGGTGGTCATGGATAACCTTGAATGGGCGGCCGTACAAGTATGGGCGAAATTTCATGACTGCCCACACCACAGCGAGGCATTCATTTTCAGTGGTCGTGTAATTCGCTTCTGTGCATGACAGAGTTCTGCTTGCGTAAGCGACCACTCTTTGCTCGTTGTCCTGGCGCTGCACAAGCACAGCTCCGAGGCCAACACTGCTGGCGTAAGTATGGAGCACTGTAGGGGCTGTTTCATCAAAATGGGCAAGCACGGGGGTTGTGTGTCGACGGTGCCGCAAGTCATTGAAAGCAGCTTCCTGTTCGTCGCCCCAAACAAAAGCAACCTCATCCCTCGTTAGACGAGTTAAAGATGACGCAATGCGCGCAAAATCTGGAATAAACCACCGATAATATGCACAGAGATTCAGAAAACGCCTCACTGCCTTTTCATCTGATGGTGTTGCAAACTGTGCGACGGCGGCAACTTTCTCGGGATCTAAACAAACTCCTGCGTAACTGACGACATGGCCAAGAAACTGCAGTTTCTCAAAGAAGTGACATTTCTCCGGCTTGAGTGTCAGGCCTGCGTTCCGTATGGCCTGCAAAACCATTTGCAATAGTTCGAGGTGTTCGTCGAACGTTGCAGAAAACACAATGACGTCGTCAAGGTATACTAGGCAGGTTTTCTATTTAAGCCCAGAGGGAACGGTATCCATGAGGCGCTGGAAAGTAGCGGGCGCGGAGCACAAGCCAAATGGTAAAACCTTGAATTCGTACAGACCGTCTGGCGTCACGAAAGCGGTTTTTTCATGATCCCTGGGGTCTACTTCAATTTGCCAGTATCCGCTCTTTAAGTCCATGTAAAAGAAGTAACGTGTGTTTCGAAGCCTGTCGATCGAATCATCTATGCGGGGAAGCGGATACACGTCTTTTTTTTTGTAACCTGATTCAGCTTTCAATAGTCCACACAGAAACGCAGGCTGCAGACCTTCTTTTTCACTAGAGCAACAGGTGATGCCCAAGAGCTTTTCGACGATTGAATGACGTCGTCTTCAAGCATTTTTGTAACCTGCTGTTCTATCGCTTCTCGTTCTTTTGAAGCCACATGGTATGGATTTCGATGGATTGGTCTAGCCGTGTCCCCTGTGATGATTCGGTGCTTGGTCAGGGACGTCCGGCCAACTTTCGAGGTCGACGCAAAACAGTCGTGGTACTTGGCTATCAGCACAAGCAGGCGTTCCCGCTGTTGCTGAGTTAAGGTAGGGCTGACGTCAAGGTTAGGTGCTAGGTGATGTGGGCCTTGTGCAGGCGTTGCTTCGAGTGCTAAAAAGCAGTCACAAACATCTGCGATCTCGTCGAAATGTGCCAAAGTTGTGCCTTTTGGAAGGTGCCGTCGCTTGGAGGTGAAATTTGTCAACAGCCAGTTCGCTCGGCTGTCAGTGACATTGACTATTCCTCGTGCTACGGAAATAGCGTGAGTGAAAAGCAACGAGGTTAGTTGGTCGGCGACTACTTCACCATCGAACGGTGCGTCACATACTATTGAAACGAGGATACATGATTGAGGTGGCACGACTATATTGTGGTCTTTGAGACGAAAGGATTTGTGCTCTGGTGATGTAGGATCAGTCAGACGAGCATTCTTGTAAAATGAAACCAGGCGGTCCGGAATGTTCGTTATTGCGCCATGATCCCTCAGAAAGCCCATTCCTATAATTAAATCTTTGCAGCACTCTGGGAGAACGATGAAAGTCGCGACGAAAGAAGAATCTCCTATGCTGATGCTTGCTGTGCATCTTTCAGTAGGGAGAAGCAATTGACCACCCGCTGTTCTTATATAGGGTCCTGTCCTTGACGTTTTTACTTTTCTAAGATCATCAGCCAGCTTGTGACGTATTGTGGAAAAACTAGCACCCGTATCGACTAAGGCCGTCACTTGCTCTCCATCAATAATTACATTGAGGTCGGCACTTATGATTTCGTCGTTGTTAATATTCATCGGTGTCGAGTCGTTCTGTAGTGGCAGTACTGGGGACTTTTTATCGTCTCGTGGTCGGGCTGCGACCTTACCCCGAGAGGTCACCGCCTTTAGTTTCCCCGGTAAGGGTTAGGCGACCTTGTTCTCCGAAGGTCAGCAAAAGTACGTCGATTCGGTTATGATGCCTGAGCAGAGGATGGAGAGCGTGACCTGTGGGCGAAATTGGGCTAGCGATTAGGAAGCGACTCGTGATAGGGAGACCACGTTGTTGAAGGTCCTCGAAAACCAGGGTCGTCATGGCGAACAATGAAGTCGGCGTTGGCACGGTGACCGTCGTACCCTGGCCGAGACGGGCGAAGCGATGTGTCGTGGTACCAACAATAGCGAGCTATATGGCCGGCACCACCACAGTTTAAGCAGAGAGGGCGCCGATCAACAGTGTGCCAAGCGTCCGTTCTGCGAAATTGTGGGCGTCCCATGTCCTCTCGTGGTGGTGAGTAAGGCGCGGCAAGTTATGGCTGGTGGCATGGAGACATCGGTGAAATGGGCCGACGTCTAAAAGCCTCCTGCAATGGTTGTGACGAAGATGCGGCTGTAGGTGGCTAGTAGTATGATGTAATAGGCGGGAGGGGTGGTGGACGACGGACAGCGTCGGCGTAACTCAATCGACGCTGCTCGCGACCGAGATCAGCTGCTCAAAAAGCGTGCCGAAGTTCGTCACGAATGACTGCGGCAACGGCGGTCCCTGGTGTATCCACTGGAGGAGTCCAAAGCTCCTGAATTTCTTCTCGGACAATATCTCTGATCAGGTCACATAGGGAGCCTTGATTGTCCAGAGTCACTGAAGCGGCGTTGATGGGGGTGGTAGTGGACGAGGGATTATACTGCCTCAATCTTTGGTGCAGAGAATGCTCAATGGCACTGGCTTCTGTTATAAAATCGGCCACGGTAGTTGGGGCATTGCGCACAAGTCCAGCGAACAGTTGTTCTTTCACGCCACGCATAAGGTAGCGCAAATTCTTTTCCTTGGACATATTGGGATCAGCCCGACGGCATAGGCGCGTCACGTCTTCTGCAAACATTGCCACAGTTTCGTTAGGTTTTTGAAGCCTTAACTCGAGCAACTGCTGAGCCCGCTCTCGATGGTCGACGCTAGCAAAGGCGTCAATCAGCTGCTGACGAAACTCATCCCATGCGAATATACGGCCTTCTCGATTCTCAAGCCACGTGTGAGCGCTGTCATTGAGAGTGAAGTACGTGAGGGCGAACTTCTGTTGAGCATTCCACTGGTTGATGTCGGGAACGCGTTCGTAATGCTCAAGTTAATCTTCAACATCTTCATGTGGGGCACCACTGAAGCGATCAGGCTCAAGTGGCCAAAGAAGTGTTACCTGGGCTGGATTGGAAATGGGGCTACCTTGTATCCCTTGGACCAACTGTGGCTGGCTGGCGCAGGCCATTGGCAGAGGTACGTAATGCCTGGTAGAATGTTCGTCGAAGGAGGTCAGCTCAGGAGAGAGGCCTAGCAACCGCTGAGTGTCGGGACTTGACGAACGGCTCCCAGATGGGGTGTTGAGCATCGGCAAGCTTGCAACCGAGCACCTCCACCAGTGTCGCGGTTCAACGTAAGCAGTTCACCGAGACGTTGAGTCCGAGAACCGACGGCGTGTGTTTTTATGCAGGGGCCAAGAGCAAGAGAGCTAAACAAAAGCATGTCGTCTTCTTCAGTGTCCCTCTTCACGAGGCTGTTGGCGCGCACATCATCTTCGTTCTTTGTTTCGAGCTATATATATATCTATCTATATATCTATATATATATATATATATATATATATATATATATATATATATATATATATATATATATAGTATGATGACTCTGGCTGTGACAACGGCTGGTCCACCAGCCGAAACGTCAATCACAATATACCGTGCAAAACCAACGTGCGTCGTACTCTACTTTTCCTTATTCTACCGGGGCCAGCGTTACTTTCTTGCTGCAACTATATATATATAAATTTAATTATTTATTTATTGTTATGAGACAATGTCCCACAAAAGCGGTTAAATAGGTGCGGAAAAAGACGACGTGATTTTGGTGTAGGTCACAGAACTCATTCTCCATCTTGGCTTGCGCATTAGCACTGTGTAAATATATCTTCAAACGCCTAGTTTTTCGTGTACCTTCACGTTACATTTTGGTCGAAGGTGCTCGGTTACAACGCATGACGGAGTTACGCAGCGCACGCCTATCGCTGCTTCCGACATGCCTATCGGCAGCAACGCTTCGTCAACGGCCACGCCCAATGCATCAAGGTGCCGACCTCATCTGTTTTCTTCGCGGCCGCTCCACCCCGCGTTCCCGGCAACTTTTCGTGAACGGAAGGCGAGGACGTGGATGGGCGGATTAAACTCTACGAGCTTGTCAGCGAAAACCACTGGTGGGACCCAACCTTGATGCTGGCAAACATCATCTTTTATTTGCAAGGAACGGCCAAGGCATGCTTTAATAACAATGTGGACGTGATCACGAGCTGGGATGAATGCAAGACCAAGTTACGCGAGTTGTTTGGTCAATCTACCGGCTGCCAGCAGGCCGCTAGAAAAGAACTTGGTACACGTGTTCAGACTTCCACGGAGTCCTACCTGGCGTATATACAAGATACACTGACCCTTTGGCCTAAAATTGACCGAACCATGGCTGAAGCAGACAAGGTAGCGCACGTGCTCAATGGCATCGCAGATAATTAATTTTACCTCCTTGTGTGCAGAGGCTGTTCTACCGTGCAAGATGTTATTTCGGAGTGCCAACGCTTTCAAGAGGCTAAAATACGTCGCATTGCCCACCACTTTACGCATCTTTACAACACTGGTGCGACGTCAGCTTGCAAGGATCTTCGTATAGCGACCCAGCCCAATTCACACTCCGGTAACATCATGAGAATCGTACACCGCGAAATCTAGGCCATATCACCCGCATTCTTGAGAGCACTAGCACCGAGTGAGGATCCAAGAAACCAGCATACATCAGCATTATTTATTACACGACATATACATAAAAACAATAATGTCTAAGTTTAGAAAATTGCAATCCTTTGCAGAGACAAAGAAAAAGAAAAATACCGCATTAATCTACCTCCAGCCATCCACAGCATTATCGCCGCCCTGCTCCACGTAACTGTGACCCAAATGCGTGGAGGATGCCTGATGACAGGCCGATTCGCTTTCGACGTGAACAAGTGGGACACATTTCCCGCCATTGCCGCAGCACGTGGACCTCACTGTAGCGGGCAAACTCAAGCTTCTCCAACCTCCACTCACTAGCCAATCTCTATGGCCAGGAACTACCACGGCGTGATGGCTCAGCTAATTACGACCCGACCCCTACGACCACTGCCCAGTGCAGTCACTTACCTTCACCTCGACGTAGATTTTCCCGGTCTCCGACGCCGCCCCGTTCCCCGTCCCCATCCTCTGCCTGGCGTTTTTTTCGGAAAACTAATGGCTGCCGCTTCAGGAGGCGACGCTGCTGATACGACTTGCTCTCCGATTCCTCTGTTGACGCTGCCGACCAATCAGAACCTGATCGACGTTGAAGTGAACGGTTTAGCTGTTGAAGCCTTGGTGGACACTTGCGCCCATCACCGACTCGCTTTGATGAGCTTGCACATTCGTGACCGCCTAAAGAAAGTCCTTACTCCAGCCCTTTCACGCAGTGTTTGTGTTGCTCATGATGTTACGGCTTCTGTTATTGGCGTCTGTACTGCACGCGTCACTATCGACGGCCGTCGAACTTTAGTTCTCTTCACTGTTCTCTCTCACTGCACCATTGATGTGATCCTCGGTCTTGACTTTTTCTACACTCATTCCGCCCTCATCGACTGCTCAGCAGGTACTGTGCAACTTGACCTACTGTGTCCGATTAATCCACCCCGTCCACCCAAGCTCGTATGCGCTCTGCTGAGCATGTCCGTTTGTCACTGCAAAGTGTGAACTGCATCGCCGTAATGCCCTCACCACCAGTATCCGATGGTGACTATGTGCTCGCGCCCATTACATCCATTCGTTTGACTCATAGTGTTACCTTACCACACACTGCTATTCAGTTACGTGCAAAGTGTGCCTTGATTCCTGTGCTCAACTTTGCTCCGTGTCCACAAGTGCTCCCGCGTGGAATTGCCCTCGTCATGCTGACTCCCTCTGACGAATGCGTCATCTCAGCTCTGTCTTCGAACGATGCTGGATATTGTAGCTACACGCATGCTCGATCTTCGCAACAAGCCTGTCTGCTGACGTTAAAAAAATGATCGCGTCAGACCTTTTGCCGCATCAAGCTGATGCACTCTTTCACGTCCTTGATTCATACTGGGACGTATTTCACTTTTTTGATCGCCCGCTAGGTCGAAACCACTGCTGTAAAGCACCGCATTGACACCGGCGATGCGTCCCCTGTCCATCGTCGGCCATACTGCGTATATCCAACCGAGCGTAACATAATTCCAGCAGAATTCAACAAAATGCTCGCCAGAGACATAATTGAGCCATCATGTAGTCCATGGCCTTCCCCTGTAGTTCTTTTTAAAAAGGACAACACTTGGCGATTCTGTGTTGACTACCGACATCTGATCAAGATTACTAAAAAGAACGTCTACCCGCTACCGAGCATAGACGACGCCCTGGATTGTCTTCATGGCGCCAAGTATTTTCGTCCATTGATTTAAGATCAGGGCACTGGCGAATTGCTGTTGACGACATGGACCACGAAAAGACTGATTTTGTCACGCCCGATGGTCTTTACCAGTTTAAGGTCATGCCCTTCGGCTTAGGCAACGCTCCGGCCACCTTCGAGCGGATGATAGACTCTCTTTTGCGTGGGTTCAAATGGTCAATTTGTCTCTGTTACCTTGACGACCTTATCGTCTTTTCTCCGACCTTTGAGACCCACCTCAACCGCCTATTCTAAATACTAGCTGTTTTTCGCAATGCCGATCTCCAACTGAACTCGTCAAAGTGCCACTTCAGATGCCAGCAACTAACAATGTTGGGCCACCTTGTCGACTCCTCTGGTGTACGCCCGGATCCCGATAATATGCAAGTCGTGCGGAACTTCCCCATTCTAACCTGCACCAAGGAAGTCCGCAGCTTTTTCGGTCTGTGCTCGTACTTTTGACGTTTTGTGAACAGCTATGTGGAAGTAGCCCGTCCTCTCACAAACTTACTGAGAAAAGATGTGTAATTCACATGGGGTGCTGCGCAGGCTACGGCATTCTTTACACTTATTTCATTGCTAACAGAACCACCTGTTCTGGCCCTTTTTGACAATGCCGCCCCTACAGAAGTCCGCACCGATGCCAGTGGCCACGGAATTGGTGCTCTTTGGTCCAGCATCAAAGCGGCTGTGCCCGCGTTATCGCCTATGTCAGCCGTCTCCTCCCGCAGGTGGAAAGGAATTACTCAATCACCGAAAGGCAATGCCTTGCTTTCGTTTGAGCAGTAGCTAAATTTCGGCCCTATTTACACGGTCGACATTTCCCCGTCACAACCGATCACCACGCACTTTGCTGGCTCGCATCCTTCAAGGACCCCACTGGGCGCCTTGGTCGATGGGCATTACGACTCCAAGAGTATAACTACTCGGTGTACTGCGAATCTCGCCGCTTACACCATGACGCTGACTGCTTATCTCGGAATCCAGTGGACCCACCTGAGGCGTTTGATGAAGCGCCACGTGACAATGACAATGACTTTACTTTCGCATCAATACAATGAATGATACGGCGGAGCGGGCGGAAAAAGCTGTCGTTTGGACAGCTTGACGAGGCCACTGGCCCCCTCATTGGCGCTTAACAGCAGTGATGCAACAACAAGAAACCAACGTAAATCAGCATTATATAATAGATGACATGTACAAAAAAACAATAATGTCTAAGTTTAGAAAATTGCAATCCTTTGCAGAGACAAAGAAAAAAAAATGGCA
This sequence comes from Rhipicephalus annulatus, assembly GCA_013436015.1. Taxonomy (NCBI): domain Eukaryota; kingdom Metazoa; phylum Arthropoda; class Arachnida; order Ixodida; family Ixodidae; genus Rhipicephalus; species Rhipicephalus annulatus. The sequence goes on along the minus strand of WOVY01011601.1, from coordinate 113,072 downwards.
GCATATCCACGGAGTGAATGATGGAGAGTGGGGCGAAGCATTCGTCCGTCTATGCGTCCGTCTGTGTGACCGTCCATGCGTCTGTTTGTGCGCCCGTCCCTGCGTTCTTTCATGCATCCGCCCCTGCGTCCGTTCATGCGTCCATCCATGTATCTGTTTGTGTGTCCGTTCGTTCATCTATTCAACACTCCAAGTCCCACCATCTCGCATCTTTTTATCATATATTCCCCATATAGAAGCACCGCCATCCAGCGGACATTCCAAGGACTAAACGAGAGGTGGCACACGCACACTTTCTTACGGCCTGCGCTTTGGGTCCACTTCCCACCTTTAACCATCTCGAGTTCATGGTATACTCTAGTTCACTGTATTCATGGCACTGCGACCAAACGCTCGCTAAACCTTTCGAAAACCAAGGAGGTTACGCCCAGCGAGTATAACGTAGCAACCTTTCCCTGTCAGATAGGGCTCAATTTACATGCCAATGGCTGCTAATGAGAAATGAGAGACAGGAGAATTAGGCTTTTACTTTCTTACGGCTTGCGCTTCGTATCTACTTCTCATTTTTAACCACCTTGAGTTCATTCATGGTATATACAAGTTCATTGTATTCATGGCACTGCGGCTCAACGCTCGCTAAACCTTTCTAAAGCTAAGGAGGTTACACCTAGCGAGTATAATGTAGCATCCCTTTCTTGTCCGATAGTGCTCAATGTACATGCCAATGGCTGCTAATGGGGATCGCAGCGTGCGCGTTGACTAAAAGCCGAATGCTCATGTCTCTCATTCCCCATTAGCAGCTATTGGCATGTACATTGAGCACTATTTTTTATTGTTAAACACCGCACAGAAGAAATCTCTCACTGGCACCACCTTGGAGGTCAAGTGTTATACCTATTTCGGGTATGTGCCACTGGTGGTTACATACGAGGGACGCCCAAGCCACGCCATAGGGGCTTCGCCCCTAAAAGAAAAATACCGCATTACAATAACGTTCTTCCTAGGTGACCTTAATTATTCGTGCGTGCGAGGTTTAGAAATGAGAGGCATCAGAAGAATGCTTTTCAAGAATTATTTGTCTTGAGTTCAAAATAACTGTATATGGCTTTAAAAGACATGTTCTCTAATTGTAGCCCTTCGCAAATTAATATTTTTAATAACCTTGGTAAGTTGTTTCCGAGTGTTTGTTTTCCATATAATGTTCGCACTGTCGGTATTTTCCAGTACTCCCTTTACGTGTTGCATATACAGGAGTGTTGTCTTGTAACCTGGAAAAGCACTTAAGGAAATCTGATCTGGTTTCTAATTCTTGTTTATACGCCTTACACAAACGGTAATCATATAGTGTTGTGGCTTGAAGTATCCTGTATTTTAAGAAATACTCACGCGTGTGGAAATGTCTTGGGACATTTTCAATTGTGCGTAAAAACGTTCTTTTGTAGGTCGTGTATTCTGTGTATATTTCCTTGTGTAGTGGTGCCCCAAACTAAATGACAATAGTTCAGTCTGAATTGAAACAACTTGTTAAAAATTAGCATCATAACGTTCTGTGACAGTACATGACGATTGCGGTAAACATTACTAGTCACTTGAGAGAGCTTTGTTACTAGACAATCGACATGTGCATCCCAGCACAATGTTTCCTGAAAGACGACGCCTAATGTTTTAAAACTGGATACGTGGGCGATAGTTGAGGAGTTTACTGTTAAAGTTTTATTAACTATAATTTTTTATTTTTACTGCGAAGTAACTCAACTTTTGTTTTATTTGTATTTATTTGAAACTTTTGAGATGCCCATTTGTCTAACTTTTGTAAGGTTAGGTGGGCTTCTTCTATTAATTCATCAGCCGAATCCCTACTAAAAGATGCTAGTATCATCAGCGTAAATTATATATTTTATAATATATATATATATATATAATTATATATATAAATATCTAATTATATATAGAATATATTTTATAATATAAAATATTATAAAATATAATAAAAATATTTTATATTTTTTAATAATTAATAATTTTATATTATAATATAATATAAAATATTAAAAATATTATAAAATATAATTAATATTTTATAATATAAAATATTAATTATATATATAAATATATAATTATATATATTTATAATTATATATTTTATAATTATATACTTTTCCTGAAGGATTATGGCAATATCATTAATATAGAGATTAAAAAGGAATGGGCCTAAGATACTGCCTTGTGGCACACCTGAAGACACGGCAAGGGGACTAGAGAGATCCTGGTTTATGTCGACTTGCTGAATACGATGTTGTAGATAGGATTCTATGAGTTCGGTCGCCTTGCCGCGGTAGCCATAGCGTAATAGTTTCTCTAATAGAAGGGTATGATTTATAAGATCGACTGCTTTAGTGAAGTCAACAAAAATTCCTAGGACTAATTTACTTTCGTTAAGTGCTGTTAATATTAGGTCTTTTTGAGCCAATAACGCCCGTTCAGTGCTAAGACCTTTGCGGAAACCAAATTTGACTGGTGTTATAAAGTTATGTTTTTCAGTAAATTCAGTAAATCGATTCAAATATATTTTTTCTAGTACTTTTGAATATACTGAAAGAATAGATATAGGGCGATAGTTACCCATGTCATTTTTATTACCCTTTTAAATAACACCGTCACACGTGCAGCTCGCATTCTGCAGGGAAAGACAGCCTGGTTTAGACACAGGTTGAAAATGTAAGAAAAAGGAGGTGCTAATAGATCAATTACATGCTTTATGGGTTTAATCTGGAAGCCATCTATATCTTTTGCTTTACTGGTATTTAGGTTATGAATTATATAAATTACTTGAGGCTCATTTACAGGGTTCAAAAAATTGTGTTTGTAACGTAAGGAAGACTATTTACATTGTATTGCCAAACGGGAATGTTTGCAACGCTAACAAAATGCTTAATAAAATCATTTGCAAGCAGTATGCCGGAGAGCTGTTTACCATTTATTTCTAGTTCCGTAATCTTTTCAGGAGCGGTGTTTACTTTTAATACAGTGTTTAGCCTTTTCCACATAAGCTCAGAGCATCCAGAAGCGGTGGTGAAATAGTTTACAAAGTAGTTACGCCTAGCTTTCTTTATATCCTTATCCAAGCGATTATGACATGATTTGAATTGGTGCAACAGCTCACAGGCTTTTGTTTGAATCAATCTGTGGTATAATTTATTCTTCTCCTTGATTCTAGAAAGAAGCTCGGAGCTTATCCAGGTCTTTTGAATTTTCCGCCTTTGCTTCATGCAAATGGCCGGAAAACTAGTTTCATACATAGGTTTAATATGAAGAAAGATTTCGATCGCACTATTTGCGTCACAACAACTCAACACTTCCTCCTGTCTAGGCTCCGCTTTAAGCATCATCCATGAGGAACAGCGCCGAGACCCTGTCTTACGTAACGTCATCGAGAAGCTTCATTCTTTGGCACCCGATTCTTTGGTACTCAACTGTTCGTGCTCAAGAATGGCACATTGTACCGTTACAACGTCCGCCCTGATAGAAACGAACTGCTTGCTCTTTGTGGTACCTTCCCACTTATGTGCGAGCGTGATCGGCCAGCTCCACGACGCTCCCTCTGCCAGTCACCTCGGACTGTCTCGGACTTATGACCGTGTATAGCGTCGATTTTACTGGCCTAGTCTTTATCGCTCAGTCCGCAACTACGTCGCCTCATGCGACCAGTGTCAACGCAGAAAAAAAAAACCTTCGGTCAGCCCTGCTGGGTTCCTCCAACCACTTAACGTTCTCTTTGATCCGTTCTTTCGACTTGGTCTTGACCTCTTAGGCCCTTTCCCTGCGTCCACTTCTGGGAATAAATGGATAGCTGTTGCGACGGATCACAGAAACCGGTACGCCATTGCACGGGCTCTACCAACCAGCTGTGCCACGGACGTTGCCGATTTTCTCCTGCACGACGTCATACTTCACTATGGCGCACCATGCCAACTCCTCACAGATCGTGGGCGCTATTTCCTTTCCCAAGTTATCGACGACCTGCTTCGCTCCTGCGAGACAAAACATAAATTTACGACCGCCTACCACCCGCAAATTAACGGACTGACTGAGCGATTCAACCGGACATTGACCGATATGCTCGCCATGTACGTATCGTCTGAACACCAGGACTGGGCCGTTGCATTGCCTTTCGTTATGTTCGCCTATAATTCCTCACACCACGATGCAGCTGGTTTTTCACCTTTCTATCTCGTGTTTGACCGTGATCTAACTTTACCGTTTGACACCATCTTTCCAACAGCCGTCGACTCGATGACTGAATACGCCCGCGATGCTATCACCAGAGCACGAAAAAAAAAACGAAAAGTTGCCCGTCAGTGCCTCTTAGCATCGCAAGATCAGCAGCGGCAGCGTTAAAACTCCCATTATCGCCTAGTTTCCTTTAGTCCGGGCTCTATTGTGCTATTGTGGACTCCGACCAGGTGTGTTGAACTTTCTCAAAAGCTGCTTTCTCGCTACTCGGGACCCTACTGCGTATTCCGCCAGGTGACAGATGTCACCTACGAAATAGCCCCGCTCGTGTCGTTTTCCTCCTCCCCAATGTCCTACAGACATGATTCATATATCTCGCCTTAATCTTTACTACTCGGCAACATCATAGAAAGCACCGAAACGGTGCTTCAGCACCCGGGGGTGATGTTATAAGACAATCTCCCATAAAAGCGGTTAGATAGGCGCGGAGAAAGACGACGTGATTTTCGTGTAGGGCACAGCACTCGTTCTCCTTTTTGGCTTGCGCGTTGGCGCTGTGTAAATATATCTAATATATCTTCAAACGCCTAGTTTCGTGTGTACCTTCACGTACCAGTTTATATATATATATATATATATATATATATATATATATATATATATATATATATATATATATATACACATAGACACAACACCCGTTCTTCGGGCAAGCTGTTCTATTCTGTATCAGCTTTCTCCTCCACATCAGCGCCAGTTTCGGTCTTCGTAATCGCACTCGGCCATGACTGCAAGCGTTGTCAATGGGCCACACGACAATGTCTCGGTAGGTAAAGCTACCTGCAGCAGTTGACAGTGCTTCAGGTGGGCGGGGTAGGCTGCACCGTCGTGGTCGGCCCCGACCCCGCTCAAGATTGTCGAAATTGGCTCCGTCGGCCAACACTGGCTATGTCGCCTGGGTCGTTCACCGTGTCCTGATGGGGACTGGGTTCTGGTTGGTCCTTTTGTTGATGATGACTCTGCGGGGCGACGTTGACTGTCGCGTGGCGGTCTACAACTTCGACCACGCTGCGGTTTTTTAGAAAGCAGGCATTTTTGTGGTAGTTGAAGTTTCTTTCGGTGGCGTGGTTTTCTTGGAGATGGCTCTGCCGGGCGGCCCATACTGAATCGACATGGTCGCAGGTTGATCACAGAATGTTTACTTTTGTCCTGCCACATTTTGGAAAACAGGACAGGAAATTCTATATCTGGCAATGAAACATGCAGCATCATACGCGGCCATCTGCGCATTTTTCGACGTATCAAGGGATGTTTTCCGATGCGATCAGACATCTGCCCTAATGGGGGGGTGAAGACCTTGTGTTGATCTGCAGCGTGGCTTCTGCGTCGAGATGCGGCTAGTCCATGACTTGCGCTGTGTTGTCGCTATGGGGCTCTCGGACACTGTCAAGTCGGTGATTCTTGAAGCCGTGCTGCGTACTGGCGGGAGATCCTCGATGGAAGCTGCTTCGAAATTGTAGACTCTACCAATTTGGGCAGTGCTTGCGTCACACGTATATCCGCGTCCTGTAGTGTTTTCAGTTTCGGTTTCCATTTAGTTTTTGTTGTTTTTACTTGCGACCAGGTGACCTCTGTATATTTATGCATACATCTGAGTAGAACTTGAGTTCTGGTTTGTGATCGCCGAGGACAGTTGTCGCTTCGTCGTTCTTCCGCGGATTCCGCCGCGATACAACAATGGCGACGAGGGCGCGTCTTTTTTGGGGGGCATAGCCACGCCTGCACCTTTTCGATGCCATGAGCTGCATCGGGCTTGCTCCGCCGCCCCCTTTCCTGCCCGAACCAGGCCGTCCTACCATTCCGTGGACGAAATGGCACCAAATATTCGAAAGCTACCAACTGGTATCCGGAGCGTCCGACTTTCCACCCGAACGTTGCAAGGCCCTCCTGTTACACAGCCTCGGCGTTGAGGGTCAACGTGTCTTCTCCAGCATACCGCTTCCAACGGATGCTTCTCAGATCAGGGAGTCAACTGCCACCGACAAACTTACTGAAGCTAGCAAGGCCGCCATCGTTCAGCCTTCTGTTACGACGAAGCTGTAGCGACTTTAACGCAACATTTCACAACTTCAAGCAATGTCGTCGTAGAAAGGCACCGCTTTCGCCGTTGCAATCAGCACCCAGGGGAGTCTGTCCAGGAGTACGTTGCCGCACTACGTTCGCTCGCCGCTGCATGTTCCTTTGCTTTCCCCGAAGACTCGCTTCGTGACCAATTCGTGGAAGGGATCTCGTACCAGCACATTCGCGAACGCCTTCTTCTTGAGGGTTCCAACCTTTCGTTCTTCCGAGCAATACAGTTAGCGTCACAAATCGAACAGGCTAGTGAGGACCTTCGAGAAATTGCTTCAAACACCGTGCAGCGTAAATCAAGAAGCTCTCGCTCAACGCTGCACGACCGCAGTTGAAATGAACACTGCCACCGTCCTTCGCGTAGCGACACGCCTCTGCCTGCACCTCGTACCGAAACGCGCCTGCATCCCGACACCCACCAACCTGCTTCCTGTGCGCGCCCACCCACTTCATCCTCTTATTGCTACCGTTGCGGTTCCCGCGAGCACCATGCCGCGTCATCCCGCTACCCAGCGAAAGGCCAGCGTTGCTATAATTGTGTGCTCATTGGGCACTTTAGTTCAGTATGCAGAAAGGAGCAACAGGGCGTTCTTGTTGGCGAGCTTAGCGACCAGAATTTTCCCGACGAAGCTATGAGCATTATGTCCGTGACCGCATCCAGCCGCGCCGGTATTCATGTCGAGGTAACAGTTGGGCATGCCCCGCCGTGGTGGTCTAGTGGCTAAGGTACTCGGCTGCTGACGCGCAGGTCGCGGGTTCAAATCCCGGCTGCGGCGGCTGCATTTCTGATGGAGGCGGAGATGTTGTAGGCCCGTGTGCTCAGATTTGGGTGCACGTTAAAGAACCCCAGGTGGTCAAAATTTCTGGAGCCCTCCACTACGGCGTCTCTCATAATCATATGGTGGTTTTGGGACGTTAAACCCCACATATCAATCAATCAATCAATCAATCAACAGTTGGGCATGCACTGTTACCATATCTTATCGACTCTGGCTCCTCGGTTTCCATTCTGGTTGGTGATCTTTTCGATAGGCATTTTCTGGCCATACGCTGCTGCTAAATTTCTCGAAACAGCCTATCCCTGTGCGAGGATGCTTTCTATCGATGGTCGTATACAAGGAACGCGAAGCATCCATTCTGTTCTACGTTGTTTCGCAAGGCACATTGCTGCTAGGTATTGACGCCATGAAGGCCCTTAAGCTCCTGATTGACGGCTCGTTCCTCCGCTGCCTTGAGACTACCGCGTCAACTACCATTGCTACCAACGTACATGCCCCAGGTCATAAAACAGTTTCAATTGCATGCCTTCCAGCAGAGTTGCGCAATGAGTTAGCGTGCCTTTTCGACTCCAGCCTCGGCCTAGCAAAGGGTTTTGTGCATCGTGTCTATGTTCGGCTCTGAATTCCATCTACTGTAGCAAAACTGCGCCACCTTCCCCTTTCACTCCAAGCTTCGGTATAGGATGAACTTCGTCAGCTCGAGCAGTTGGATGTAATAGAGCGCATTAATGCGTCCGAATGGGTCTCCCTGATTGTTGTTGTTCAAAAGAAGAATGGGGGCATTCGTGTTTGTGTCGACTTACGGGAGCCTAATAAGGCCGTAGTTACCGATAGCTTTCCTATTCCACACACTGAAGAACTACTCCATAGTCTCGTCGGGCCAACTCATTTCTCGAAACTTGACTTCGCATCAGCCTACCACCAGGTTTTGGTCGATTCTGAAAGCCGTGGTTTGACCGCTTTCATTACTCATGATGGCCTCTTTTGCTTTAAACGAGTGTGCTTCGGGTTGGCATCCGCGCCCACTGCATTTCAACAAATGATGTCCAAAATACTTCAAGGATGCTCCGGTGTTCTCTTCTACATAGATGACATCATTGTGTTTGGGAAAAGTGAAAAGGAACATTTGACCAATCTGATCGCTGTACTATGGCGCATTAAGGAATTCGAGCTCAAGTTAAACAAGTGCGTATTTGGCGTTCAGGAACTTTCCTTTTTGGGACACAAGATCACAGCACAAGGCATTTCTCCACTGCCCGAAAAAACTACTTCCATTATAAATACCCCTGCGCCGACTGATGCTACTAGTCTCCGTTCCTTTATTGGTCTGGTCGAGTATTACGCCAAGTTTGTTCCCAGTCTCGCTGACGTGGTAGAACCTATGCGAGCTCTTCTCCAAAAGAACCAACCATTCATTTGGACGGATGCGGTAGACGCCAGTTTCGCCGAAATAAAGTTTCTGCTCTCACCCGGCCAAGTTCGGCAGATGTTCGATGCGTCCCTTTCGGTCGTAGTGTCCACTGATGCATCTGACTGCGGACTGGGTGCTGTTCTCCAACAAGTAGATGGCCGTAGGTTGCGAACTGTTTTCTTTGCTTCCAGAACGCTTTCACCTGCGGAGAGGAAATACGGAGTGGAAGAGCGTGAAGCGCTTGCGTGCGTTCGGGCATGCGAGCACTGGCATACGTACTTGTTAAGACGGCATTTCACCTTGCGCAGAGACCACCAAGCCTTGGTCTCTCTCCTATCTTCGCAAGGCACTGGCTGCCGCCCTCATCGCATCGCACACTGGTCCGAACGGCTGCTGCGGTACAACTATACTAAAGAGTATAGGAAAGGGTCCGAAAATCAGGTGGCAGACGCCCTTTCCCGCCTTCCAGTTCCGTGTCCGTCAGAAGATGCTTAATTCGAGGAGGTTGTGTGTTTTGTTGAGTCACCTTGCCTCACCAAGGAGCAGTTTAAATAGGCCCAGCGTGAAGACTGCAAGTTGGAGCAATTCGCGACTTATGTCGCCATGTCTTGGCCTGCACATAAGACGCTCTCAAGTGAACTTCAGCCTTTCTTGGTGCGTGAAGAATTGTTGGTCGTTGACAACTTGCTCCTGCGCGGAGAACGAATCGTCGCTCCTTTGTCTCTCACGGCGCAAGTAATCGGTGCTGCCCACGAAGCTCAGCCGGGTATAGTTCGGACAAAAACTCGACGAAGAGAAAGGTTCTGGTGGCCAGGCATGGATAGACAGGTGGAACGTTTCATTGAGAACTACAGAATATGTCAGATGGCTGAGAAAAGTGTGACAACTGCTGCTACTCCTTTGAGGCCAGTGCCCTTGCCAGAACGCCCATGCGAGAAGCTGGCTATTGACATCGTCGGCCCTTTGCAGAGGGCACCGCACGACTGCAGATAGGCCATTACCCACATCGACTACATTTATAAATGGCCAGAACTTCAATTCTGCAGTGAAGTGTCATCCCGCACTGTCATAAACTTTTTGCTTTCGGTGTTTTCCCGTGAGGGTTACCCGGACGTAATAGTATGCGACAATGGGCCCCAGTTCGCCTCTGCGGAGTTCACAAAGTTCCTCAATGATCGCGCCATCCGCCTCGTGCACTTTTCCATTTACTATCCTCAAGCGAACGGACTTGTAGAGCAGTTCAACTGTACCTTTAAGGATTTCGTGCAGGTTGCAACGTTAGAGCAGGATTAGCTTCGTCAAGCGGTAACAGTTTATTTGGCTATATATCGCTGCACGCCACATGCCACTACGTGTGTTGCACCATCCGTTCTCCTACACGGGCGGCTACCGAGAACACGTCTTGACGTTGTGGGCCACCCATCACCAACCTTCTTCTTTAATTCTGCTTCCGAACTCAGTCTTCTACGCCAACGCGTGAAGAGCAAACAAAGGTACAGCAAAGAGTACACATACCATCGCAGGACCAGGAAGAGGACAACAATGTCAGTGAGTGATTTTGTGCAAGTTAAGAAACCCGGAATATCCGCTAAGGGCAACCTCGCGTTTAGCCACCCAGAGAAAGTTGTCCACCAACAAGGCCCATCCACATTCCGGCATGACGATGGACGAACTTTGTGGGGACGAACTTTGTGGCGAGCGCCTCACCATGCTCTTGGCGTGAACAGACACAGCAGACGCGGTCGGTACAAACGAAACAACATACATTTATTAACTAATTTACAACGACGATAACGTCCGCCGAATTGATACATAACCCGTTATGTCATGCGCTAGGACATCGTTACACAATAACATGACAAACACACAACACGACAAACACACCCAAGGTGGCGTCGCCAACGCTTGACTTCCCACGAGGGCCCGAGGTGCCCCCCACGCTGGAGACAACCGTTCACGGCCACCGCCACGCGCAGAAGAGACTCGCTCAACTCTCGCCTGCCTCCAAGGCCTGCCTTCCTCCAGGGGTCTCCGTCGGCGCTACCACTTTACCAACAGTGGTACTCAACGCGAACACAGCGCCATCCATCGTCCGGCGGCTGTCACCTCCGAAATACGGCTTGTGTGCGAGACACATGCGACACGCGGGGCGAACAACTTTACAGGGACTGTCAGCACTTCCACATCCCCACAACCTTAATTAAAACCATACCCAGAAAACAAAGATCAGCTACACAAGCTTAAACAAAAAATTACGTTGCATGCCCATAATGTCCTTGCACCACGACACCGCCGCTGATCGACACTGCTGCACTGTCCGGTTCGACTTCACCTCCGTACCGGCCCCACAACAGCAACGCTGCCTTCGGCGCGACGAGCCGTCGCCAGTGACGACACGTCCTCCAGTTGCGACCAGCACTCACGAGGGCGCCGGACTGCAGGCAGTTCCGCAGGTCCCAGGCATCTCCATCGCCGACCTCACGACCGCATTCCTGGCCAGCGACGCGGACGATGTGCAGAAGACAGCCGGCCGTGGACGACATCCGTCCCGCTGCATACATCAACAAAAAAAACTTGAAAGAAACAATGAAGCAGAGACTGGGGATGGAAACTTCGGGCTTTTCTGCCACGTGGTACGATGGTAAGTATTGCTAGCTAATACACTGGCGGCGGCTGAGACGCCCATCAAAATAAAACAGAAATCACTTTTCGCTAACTCGTGCATCGCAAGATAAAAAGAAGTGAGAGAAACAGAGCGCGACACCTCAACGCCACGATCCACCTAGTTGGGCCACGTGCGACAGGCAGCTGCGCAGAGCCTTAGGCCTAATTAGTCGCTCGGCAATAACCGCATCCACTCATTTTAGGCGTAGAAGAGGTAGCCGCGAGAAAACATCCACGCTGTGAGGTGGCCCTATCGCTCGCCGCACACAGCAGCGTATACCGAGCGATCGGCGTTTAGCACCCCGGGCGGTGTCACGACGCCCCGGCGTTGAGCCGCAAAACAAGTCAGCAACGACGCCCGGCTCCCTGAGCCCAAAGAGATAGAAGAAGCTATTAACAGAATATTGGACCACCCACGAGGCTTCCGTACTCACTTGCTTCGGGCCTGGCCTACAAAACACGTGCTCTATGCCTTGCTCACCCCAGGATGCGGACCGCATGACTCTCGTCCTAATTCAACAACGTTTTTGAAAACTAACAATAACAAAAAGAACAATACTTGCGAGCAAAAAATAAACACTCAACCTGCCGACAAATTCAAACGTCACAAAACCAATCTCCTCACTTCTCAACAGATCACACCCTCAACGCTAGCAATGAGAAGTCCCCCCTAGGCCTACTCCACCCCGGCTCTAACAAAAGCTTGTACCGAACCGCAAAAACTGTCGTCCGATACTCCAAGAGCTCCACGTTGGGCAGCCAGTGTGGGGTCTCGATTTGGCAAGTGAGCGATACGCCACACTCCATGGAGTGAACGGACACAGCAGACACGGTCCGGTACAAACAACATACATATTGTTACGTGAAAATGACACGAGGCGTGTCTATTTAAAATCTATATTTAAACTGATGCGTATGGCGTCGGCTAAGATGGAAGCAGCACGCACAACCAACAGACCACTTCCTCGTTGTCGTCTTCTGACTGCTGATACTTCAGCTACGTAGCATTACCCCCCCCCCCCCCGGCGGTAAAAGCGCCGTCTCGGTGCACATTAACTACGGTCTTCAGTAGGCAGGTGGTAAGGTTTTAGCCTGCTGACGTGCACAACATCACTGTGTGTGGTTGCAGGCAGACTTGTGGTCTCAGATGCAGGTATGATCTCATAGGTGACGTCGGTTACCTGGCGGATGATACGGTAAGGACCCATGTAGCGAGACAATAACTTCTCTGATAAGCCAACTCGACGAACTGGGCACCACAGGAGAACAAGAGAACCGGGTGAGAAGTGAACGTCAGCATGCCGGCTGTCGTAGATGGCTTTCTGGGTGGCTTGCGAAGCCGAAAGTCTGGAGCGGGCAATCTGACGTGCGTGGTCGGCACGAGCAATAGCGTCGCGTGCATATTCGGTTGAAGGCGTCGTAGCGGTTGGAAGTACGGTGTCGCGTGGTAACGTCGGATCACGGCCATAAAGCAAATAAAAGGGTGAATAACCAGTGGTGTCGTGGCGCGAAGAATTGTACGCGAAGGTCACGTGAGGTAGCGCTAGGTCCCAGTCATGGTGGTCGGAGGACACATACATCGCGAGCATGTCCGTTAGGGTCCGATTTAGCCGTTCGGTAAGGCCATTTGTTTGGGGATGATAGGAAGTGGTCAGCTTGTGGTGCGTCGAGGAAGAGCGCAGAAGATCGTCGATCACACGGGACAAAAATGCGCGGCCACGATCCGTGAGTAATTGGCGAGGAGCGCCATGGTGTAGGATGACGTCGTGGAGCAAAAAGTCCGCAACGTCTGTAGCGGTGCTGGTGGGGAGCGCTCGAGTGATGGCATACCTAGTCGCGTAGTCTATAGCAACGGCGACCCACTTGTTGCCCGATTTCGACTCGGGAAAAGGACCGAGAAGATTTATACCAACACGGAAGAAAGGTTCGGTTGGGATGGAGATCGGTTGAAGAAGTCCAGCCGGGGGCGCAGTAGGTCGCTTCCTACGTTGGCATTTATCGCAGGAGGACACGTACCAGCGAACCGACAGGGCGAGACCGCGCCAAAAGAAGCGGCGACGCACGCGGTTGTACGTCCGAGATACACCCAGATGACCTGCAGTTGGTTCATCGTGAAGCTCGTGCAGCACGGTTGAACGCAAATTTTTCGGCACGACAAGAAGGAACTCAGGGCCATCTGGCTGGAGGCTACGACGGTACAGCGTGCCATTCAGGAGGACGTACATGCGAAGTGACGTGTCGTTCGGAGCAGATTCGAGACGGTCAATAAGTAGTCGCAGAGAAGCATCACAACGTTGTTCATCACGTATCTGAAGAAACTGGGACATTGACATGACGCTGAGGCTAGGCTTGATGTCTGGTTCGTCGGGCTGATCAACAGGGTAGCGGGATAAGCAATCGGCGTCCAGATGGAGACGTCCAGACTTATAAGCAACCGAGTAGGAATACTCCTGTAGGCGTAATGCCCAACGACCAAGTCGTCCAGTGGGGTCCTTCAGAGAAGAAAGCCAACACAGCGCGTGATGATCTGTGATGACACGGAAAAGACGGACATACAAGTAAGGACGGAATTTCGAAACCGCCCAAACAAGAGCGAGACATTCCCGTTCTGTTATAGATTAATTGCACTCAGATTTAGAAAGCAGACGGCTTGCGTACGCGATTACACGGTCGTTGCCCCGCTGAATTTGCGCCAAAACTGCACCGATTCCGTGACCACTCGCGTCTGTTCGCACTTCTGTGGGAGCATCGGGGTAGAAATGTGCAAGAATAGGAGGTGTCGTTAGAGCAGTGATTAGCTGAGAGAAGGCGTTAGCTCGAGGAGGGCCCCAAGAAAATGGAACGCCTTGTTTGAGAAGGTCGGTGAGTGGCCGGGCGAGTGCCGCAAAGTTTTTCATGAACCGGCGAAAGTAGGAGCAGAGGCCCACAAAACTGCGAACATCATGGACAGAGCGTGGGACTGGGAAGTTTGTTACAGCGCGTACTTTCGCCGGGTCTGGCCGTACGCCGGCAGCGTCAACAAGGTGACCCAATACGGTAATCTGACGAAGACCGAAGTGGCACTTGGAGGAATTGAGCTGCAGGCCGGCCCGTCGAAATATGGATAGAATGGTCGAAAGGCGTTCAAGGTGGGTTGCAAAGGTAGGTGAGAAAACGATCACGTCGTCCAGGTAACACAAACATGTCGACCATTTAAATCCTTGTAGGAGCGTGTCCATCATTCTCTCAAAGGTCGCTGGAGCGTTGGAGAGCCCGAATGGCATGACCTTGAATTGGTAAAGACCGTCAGGGGTAACGAAGGCGGTCTTTTCTCGATCCATTTCATCTACAGCAATTTGCCAGTAGCCAGATCGGAGGTCGAGAGATGAAAAGAAGGTGGCGCCATGGAGGCAATCAAGGGCATCGTCAATGCGTGGTAGAGGATACACGTCTTTTTTGGTAATTTTGTTGAGGTGGCGATAATCAACGCAGACACGCCATGAGCCGTCTTTCTTTTTTACTAATACCACGCGAGATGCCCAAGGGCTCGTTGATGGTTCGATTACGTTTTTCGTAAGCATTTTGGCCACTTCTTTCTGAATCAGTTCTCGCTCAGACGCTGACACGCGATACGGCCGACGGTGAATGGGCGCAGAGTCGCCAGTGTTGATTCGGTGAGTGACAATTTTAGTCTGACCCAATGGACGATCGTTAGTGTCGAAAATGTCACTGTATGAGGCCAAAACTTGGCAGAGGGCGTCGGCCTGGTGAGGCGACAGCTCCAATCCAATCATGTTTCAAAAAATAGCATCGTCTGATCTGGGTGACCGTGAGACTGCGCTTTGATCAAGAGCAGATACAGCGACAACACTGACATCGTCCTCTGTTGTGGCAGTTAGCTGGGCTAGAGACATCTGGCAGGGCGACACTTGAGGGGTGAAACCAAAGTTAAGGAGCGGAAGTAACACACAGTTATCCGCTATGGTCGCGACGGTATAGGGCACAGTAACACTGCACGTCAGCCGAACGTCAGTAATTGGCGTAACGATATTGTCACGACGTCAAAACAGAGGTCTTGCCGTAGAGACTGAGACACCAGAAGCAGGTCGATCTTCTTAATTAGAACGCGCAAGCGAGTTCTTCTTCTTCGTCCATTTCGTAGTCCTTCGTGGCACATGCACAACTGTCATCGTCTTTCTTGGGCAAGCACGTGACATTTGCCTCCCTCCGAAAGAAGCATCGTCCTGATGCGCAACTTAGGTGCTCTACCAGGCGTATGAAGTGGTCGTACGAAAACGGTAACCGGGAGCTAATTAACTCGATAAATATGGTTTCATACGCACGACGTGCACGACTTCGGGCAAACGCTTTTGGCGCTTAGAACTACAATTAGTGTCGGGAACAACTTCGTAGTTCACGTCGTTCAAGCGTCGCATGACGCTGTATGGACCAAAGTACCGCCTTAGCAGTTTATCAGACAGTCCACGTCGACGTATCGGAATCCAGACCCACACTTTGTCGCCTGGTGAGTAGCTAACAAACTTGTGTCAGTTGTCGTAGCGTTGTGCATCTTGATGCTGCTGATGACGGATGCGCACGCGCGCGAGCTGTCTGGCTTCTTCGGCACGCTGAGTAAATTCTTCGGCGTCTACATGGATGTCGTCACACTCATGCGGCAACATGGCGTCCAATGTTGTCGTGACTTCGCGACCATAGATCAGACTGAACGTTGTCATTCCAGTGGTTTCTTGTCGAGCGGTGTTATAAGCAAAGGTCACGTACGGCAATATCTGATCCCAGTTTTTATGTTCTGTGTCAACGTACATACTGATCATGTCTGTGAGGGTCCTATTGAGGCGCTCCGTCAGTCCGTTTGTCTGCGGATGGTATGCTGTTCTTCTCCGGTGAGCTGTACCGCTGAGTCTGAGAACCGACTCTAAAAGCTCTGCGGTGAAGGCAGGTCCTCTGTCTGTGATCACTGTTGTCGGAGCGCCATGCCGAAGGACGATGTTTTCGATGAAAAACTGAGCGGCTTCTGCTGCTGTGCCACGATGCATAGCTTTAGTCTCCGCATAACGGGACAGGTAATCAGTGACCACAATAATCCATCTGTTCCCTGTTGTGGAAGTTGGAAAGGGACCCAGGAAATCCATTCCAATCCGGGTGAACGGCTTTTCTGGTGCTTCGACTGGATGTAAAAGACCGGCTGGCTTGCTTGGAGGCGCTTTGCGTCTTTGGCAGTCGGTGCACGTTCGCACGTGCTGGTTAACAGCAGCAGGTAACTTTGGCCAGTAGTACTTGCATCGTAGTCGGCACAATGTTCGGGTGTAGCCTAGATGACCAGAAGTTGCTTCATCATGGCACGCTTCCATAATTTCTTTTCGAAGAGAAGCAGGCACGACGAGCAAGTGCGGGTTACCAGTTGGTGAGAAGTTTTTCTTATAGAGAACATCGTTTCGCAAGCAAAAAGATGGCAGTCCTCTTTCAAATAACCGCGGCACGTCTTTACGTCGTCCTTCTAAATATTCAATGAGTGGTAACAGCTCAGGGTCACTGCGCTGCTCTCGTGCAATAGTGGCTGTGTTGACAACTCCCAAGAATGCCGCGTCGATGTTTTCGTCATCAGGAGCGACAGTTTCCACTGGCGACCGTGAGAGACAGTCGGCGTCGGTGTGCCTCTTCCCAGATTTGTAGACGATGGTCATGTCAAACTCTTGAAGTCTTAGGCTCCAGCGCGCCAAACGACCAGATGAATCTTTAAGGTTGGTGAGCCAGCACAAAGAGTGATGGTCGCTAACAACCTTGAAGGAGCGGCCGTACAAATACGGACGAAATTTGATGACTGCCCACACCACGGCGAGATACTCCTTCTCGGTGGTCGAGTAGTTCTCCTCCGTGCGAGAGAGAGTTCTGCTGGCGTAGGCTATTACTCTTTCACAGCCGTCTTGCCACTGCACCAGAACGGCACCTAGACCTACATTGCTGGCGTCAGTGTGAAGTACTGTAGGGGCGTCCTGGTCGAAGTGCGCAAGGACTGGAGGTGTTTGCAAGCGTTGTCGCAGTTCATTGAATGCCATTTGCTCCTGTTCACCCCAAAAGAATGGGACGTCCTCAGGTGTGAGTCGTGTCAATTGCGCCGCACTAGACGAAAAGTCCTCGATAAATCGCCGGTAATAGGCGCACAACCCTAAGAAGCGTCTCACAGCCTTTTTGTCACGGGGTGCAGGAAATTGCGCTACGGCGTCTATTTTGGCCGGGTCAGGTCGAACACCCTCGTGACTGACGACGTGGCCTAGGAAGCTGAGTTCGTTGAAACCAAAATGATATTTTTCTGGTTTTAAAGTCAGGCCGGCCGAGCGTATGGCTTGGAGTACGGTGAATAGACGGCTGAGATGTTCCTCGAATGATGCAGAGAATACAACAACATCGTCCAGATAGACCAAGCATGTTTGCCACTTCAGGCCCGATAGTACGGTGTCCATGAGACGCTGAAAAGTGGCTGGCGCCGAGCACAACCCAAAAGGAAGCACCTTAAATTCGTAAAGGCCATCAGGCGTCACAAAGGCCGTTTTTTCACGATCTCTTTCGTCGACTTCTATCTGTCAGTAGCCGCTTCGGAGGTCCATTGAAGAGAAATAGCGCGCATGACGCAGCCGATCGAGTGAATCGTCTATGCGAGGCAGTGGATAGACGTCTTTCTTCGTGACTTGGTTCAACTTGCGATAATCAATACAGAAACGCAAGCTGCCGTCTTTTTTCTTGACCAAAACTACGGGGGACGCCCAAGGACTTTTCGAAGGTTGTATGACGTCATCCACGAGCATCTTCTGTACTTGCTTCTGAATCTCCTCGCGTTCTTTCGGAGCCACACGGTAGGGGTTCTGCCGAATCGGTCGCGTGTTGTCTTCGGTGATGATGCGGTGCTTGGTCAATGGTGTCCGCTGGACCTTTGACGTACGCGAAAAACAGTCTTCGAATTGGTGTATAAGTCCAAGCAGACGCTTCCTATCAGAGGACGGTAGCGTGGAGCAGATGTCCACCGACAAAATTGTCGAGGCAAGGACTGTCGCGTCATCTGGTTGCAAAGCACAGCGATCCCCGGCTTGGTCTAAATCGTCGAAGTAGGCAATTGCGGTACCCTTCTAGATTTGACGGCGCTCGTTGCTGAAGTTTGTAAGGAGCACTTGTGCCTGTCCACCAGTAAGCGTTAGGATGCCTCTCGCGATGGAAATGCCTTGAGTGAGCAAAAGAGCGACTATGTGCTCCACTATCACATCCTTATAGGAAGGCCACCCACTGGACACAGACACAAGGCAGCAGGATCTCGGTGGGAGTGTCACATCGTCGGCTATTCGCAAACTGCCGCGTAGTTCGTCGCTGCTGTCGTCGACATACGGATGTGTGCAAAACGTCACCATACGTTGAGGGATGTTGATAATAGCGCCATGATCTCGAAGAAAATCCATGCCCAAAATTAGCTCTTTACAGCAGTCTGGCAACAGGACGAAAGTGGCCACGAAGCTAGAATCCCCAATGCGAAGTCGAGCGGTGCATTTACCCGTGGGAATCATCAGCTGACCACCAGCACTCCTTATGTGTGGCCCTGTCCACGGTGTCTTGACCTTTCTAAGGCGGTCGGCGAGTTCTTTTCGCATGATTGAGAAGTCGGCGCCAGTGTCGACCAGTGCTGTAACGTAATGTCCGTCAATGAAAACGCCAAGATCAGCACGTACAACTTCACCGGCATTAGTATTCGTCGTCGTATTCGTCGTCGTATTCGTCGTGGTTGTCGTCATACCTTCTTGCGATGATAGGGGGAACTTTTCGGTGTCTCGACGATTGGCAACCTTGCCCCCGGAGGTCGCAGCAGTTAGTTTCCCCGGCGCGGGCTAGGCGAACGGCCCCTGGTGACGTCCGCGTAGCTCTGAGAGGAGTCACGGTGACGCGCAGGAGATGGAGATCGCCAGCGACGCGGTGTAGTTGCTTGGCCAGTCGACAGTTGATCGGCATCGTGGGCACGACGGTCTTCAGAGTGGAAAGAAGCGGGACGAGAAAAGTTCCCGAAGCCGGAATCACTATGACGGCAATAGCGAGCAATGTGACCTGGTTCTCCGCAGCGGAAGCAAATCGGTCGATGGTCGGCCATGCGCCACAAGTCAGTTCGGCGAACTGGTGGTCGTCTCATGGAATCCCGTTGCCACCAAGGTACGGCCGCGGGTCGTGGCTGGAAGGATGTCGCCACAAATGACGGTGGAGGACGACGGACCACATCAGCGTAGCTCACTGGATGTGGCTCGGGACTTGGCGCCGGTGGTGTAACGGCTCGCCTCAACTCCTGGCGGACAATTTCGGCAACAGATGCGACGGGCGGTTGGGTAGGAGGGACCCAGAGGGCCCGAAGTTCCTCACGCAGTATTTCCCTAATCATTTGTCGCAGGGAACTTTCACACACGGCAGTATTCTGAGCTGCAGCACTTACTGCCGTGTGGTTCGGCAGGTGGTCAAAGTGTCGGTATCGTTGTCGCAGTGCGCGCTAGATGACAGTCGCCTCTCTTATGAATTCATCTACTGTTGTAGGTGGATTTCGCACGAGGCCCGCAAACACTGGTTCTTTGACACCCTACATTAGGTGACGCACCTTCTTCGCCTCGGGCATGTCAGGGTCAGCTCGTCGAAACAGACGGATCATACCCTCTGCGTACATGGCGGCTGTTTCGTTGGGTTTTTGTGCGCGAGCCTCAATCAGTTGCTGTGCGCGATCCCGTCGGTCCGTGTTCAAAAATGTGGCGAGGAGATTTCGGCGGAAATCTTCCCAAGATTGGAAAGTAGCCTCATGGTTCTCGTACCACGTGCGAGCGCTATCTTCCAGGGCGAAATATGCACGGCCAAGTTTGTGCTGTTCGTTCCAGTGGTTAGATACAGCGACCCGTTCGAAGTGTTCGAGCCAGTCCTCGACATACTCGTACTCTTCCCCATGGAAAACTTCAGGAACGCGAGGATGTTCAAGAGTCACCTGGGAGGGAAGTGTGGTCTGCGATGGAAGGGTAGCCGTGGATGTGGTAGTAGCTGCCATGCTGGTTAGAGGCGGAACAGGTACGGACTCCGGACTTAGGCCTAGTAGGCGCCGACTGAATCGGTGCACCGGAGTCGTGACGAGGGGCTGGGTCTCTGGACTAGATGAACGGGTCCGAGCAAGACTGTCCTGCATCCGGTTGTACCCAGCACGTCCACCAGTGTCACGACGTCAAAACAGAGGTCTTGCCGTAGAGAATGAGACACCAGAAGCAGGTCGATCTTGTCTTGTCTTGTCTTGTCTCATAGAAGATTTTGGCTCATACCCAAGGTCGATCTTTTTAATTAGAACGCGCAAGCGAGTTCTTCTTCTTCGTCCATTTCGTAGTCCTTCGTGGCACATGCACAACTGTCATCGTCTTTCTTGGGCAAGCACGTGACAATATAATCACCGTCAGGAACGGGAGGGGTCGATGACAAGGACACGTACGTGACGGCTCGAGGTGGCCGGCGAACGAAAGTGGTTGGGCTCAAGCGGCTGGTGGGCTTTGCAGAGTAGTCGGCAAAGATTGGTAGATCAAGGCTGAGGGTACCAGACGAACAATCATTTAAGGCCGAGTGTGCCGAAAGGAAATCAAGGCCAAGTATGAGGTCATGAGGGCAGCGGGCTAGCACGGCAAAAAGAAGCACGGCGTGACGACCGGCAATGCTGACACGAGCAGTGCACATTCCGATTACTGGTACGGTACCACCATCGGCCACACGTATTGCCTGCGTCGTAGATGGCGTCATAATCTTTTGTAAGCGGCAGCGTAGAGAAGCGCTCATAATAGACAGGTGTGCACCTGTGTCAATGAGGGCGGTCACAGGAAAATGGTCGACTTGTACTTCAAGCAGGCTATGGTGCGTGGGAAGCGTCAGTAGAGGATTTTCGGCCGTCATTGGTATTGCAGCTTCACCTCTATAAGCTGCAATATCCAGTTTTCCTGCTGCGGTCGTCCAGAGAAGCTCGGCGAGGAAAAGCGCCGAGGTGGCGGAGAGCGGGATTGGCGACGTAGCGGCGACGGGGAGCGAGAACTGCGGCGACCGGGCAAAGGGGCGTCAGTGGAAGGCTCGTAAGATGACCACGAATAGAAATTGAAGGGTGTGGCGACTGAACGTCGAGGGGTCGTCGGATGCATGAGCGCCGAGGTAGAGAAAGTCTGACGTGGTTGGTTTGACCAACGGCGGCGGCAATAGCGAGAAACGTGCCCAGGCTGGTGGCAGGAAAAACAAATAGGCCGGTCGTCGGGTGTTCGCCATTCCGAAGGGTTACGGAAGGGCATTGTTGGAGGTGAACGGCGAGCGTGTCCTCGAGAGTAGGACGGGGCTTCAGGGCGAGTCAAGGGACATGCTGATGGAAGTCCGAGATTCGCAAACTCCTGCCTCACCACAGCTTGTATTAACGCCACTGACGGCTGTTGTTGGTCAGAGGTGAGCGTTGCGGAAACGGGTGGCTCAAGAGGAGCCGGACAGGCGGCTTCGATTTCCCGACGAACAATGCGTGTGACGTTGTCATACGTTGGGGACTGGCGGGCGGCTTCACACGATGAGGTCGCGGCCATGTTGGGCAGCCGGGTGAATCGCTGAGTAATGCGGCGGCTCTTGGCTTCTTCGAACCGCCGGCACTCTTTAATGATGGCGTCGATGGTGGCAACGTTGTTGTAAACTAGAAGATTAAATGCGTCGTCTGCTATGCCTTTCAGCACATGGGCCACTTTCTCCGACTCACTCATGTGCTCGTCAATCTGGCGGTATAGGGCGATGACGTCGTGAATGTACGCGACGTACGACTCCGTCGACGTCTGTGCACGAGCCGTCAGTTGATTCCCCGCTGCGATCTGCCGCCCAACGGTGTCGCCAAAAAGGTCGCGGATCTTCTCTTTAAAGGAGTCCCAGCTCGTAATCTCCGTTTCGTGCGTCTCGAACCACACTCGCGGTGGGCCATCGAGGTAAAAAAGCACATTGGCAAGCATAAGAGTCGGGTCCCACCTATAGCTTGCGCTGACGCGTTCGTACCGGTTGATCCATTTGTCGACATCAACGCTATCCTGACCGGAAAATACACCGGGATCACGAGCAGGAGGTAGAACCACGCATGTAGAAGTCACGGTAGGGGCAGGTGGCGAAGACGATGGTTGTTCAACCTGTGACATGGTTGGACCTATGATGATGCGGCCGTTGCGGAGCTTCGTGATGAAGACGGGGAAGTACCCAGCACGTCCACCACAAAGATGTTACGTGAAAATGACACGAGGCGCGTCTATTTAAAATCTATATTTAAACTGATGCGTATGGCGTCGGCTAAGATGGAAGCAGCACGCACAACCAACAGACCACTTCCTCGTTGTCGTCTTCTTACTGCTGATACTTCAGCTACGTAGCAATATTATTATAACTAATTTACAACGACGATATCGTCCGCCGAATTGATACATAACTCGTTATGTCATACGCTAGGACATCGTTGCACAAAAACACGACTAACACACCCAAGGTGGCGTCGCCAACGCTTGACTTACCACGAGGGCCCCGGACGCGCAGGCCCGAGGTGCCCCGCGTTGAGGACCCACGCTAGAGACGACCGTTCGAGGCAACCGCCACGCGCAGAAGAGACTCGCTCAACTCTCGCCTGCCACCAAGGCCTGCCTTCCGTCAGGGTTCACCATTGGCGCTACCACTCTACCAACAGTGGTACTCAACGCGAACACAACGCCATCTATCGTCTGGCGGTTGTCACCCCCGAAATACAGCTTTTGTGCGAGACACAGGCGCCACGCGGAGCACACAACTTTACAGAGACTGTCAGCACTCCCACAACTTGAAACGCTTCAAAGTTATCGAAGGTACCTGCGCCATCAGCCGCGTGGAATCCGTATCAAAACGCTGCCTCCGAAACTGTAACCCCGCCTTCGGCGCCTGAGCGACCCAACAATCGCTCCTCAATAGCGCAGTCCGAAGCTTCAACAGATACGCCCAGCCTACATGCAACAGCGCCAGTTGAATTGGAGCACCGGGTACCTCAACGTCGGGCCCAGCCACAGAGAAACAGAAGACCTCCGGATCAATACAGACACAGTGCGTAGCTGGTGTTTGCTTGTAGACTGGTGCAGTGACAACTTGAGTGTTACGTTCACTTTGTGCAGACGTTTCAGTTGTACTGCAAGCGTTTTTGTTTTGATTCTTGAATTGGTTTGTTATGTAGCAGTCGACGAATGTATGCCGCACAGTTATCAATCAGACATTATTGTGAAGCGCACATGCCATGTGTGGTTGTATATATTTGTAAGTATTGTGTATTTTCATACTAATAGTAATAAACTAAAATTACTAACACTGTTCTTTTGAAGAAGGGGGAATACGTAGTGTTTTCAGTTTCGGTTTCCATTTAGCGTATGTTCTTTTTCCTTGCCACCAGGTGACTTCTGTACATATATGCATACCTCTGAATAAAACTTGAGTTCTGGTTTGTGATCGTTGACGACAGTGGTCGCTTCGTCGTTCTTCTGCGGCTTCCGCTACGCTACAACACTTCCGTCTGGTCAGATGGGATGTCATTAGACTCACTTGAAAGACCTGTCTCATCAGGTGGTAGAATGTCCAGTAGGATAGGGGCTGGTGCCTCCAAGTCGACCGGATGGCCAGCGTTGGGGCTTGTTGTGGAGTGTTGCGCAAAGCTTGCCGCCAGGTCTCGCCGGACACAGCTGCACCATTGGGCCGGTGCTCCTCAGGAGATCCAAATACGACAACAGAAATGCCTATGCAAGGCAGTGTTACATGGTCGTGATAGTTCCCTTCACATTGGTCAACGAGAGATTACAGGATGATGGGAGCTCGAATATCATCCTCTAGGTCGGGCTTCTCTTGAGCTCCGTCCTCAGAGAAGGTTGAGTTGCATGGGCAGGTAGTACAGGGAATCGGACCGAAAGCAGCTATGAGCTTGGAGCTCCTCCCTGCCCATGACTGCTGCTATCAGCCTTCATACCGGTGTCACGCCGCTGCACCTTCCCGAAGACGGTCTATGGCCACATACCATTTCTGATTCTCTGTCTAGGCCGCGTGCATTTCTAGCGCGTTGACGGTTGCCACCCAGCTGTCAGCGTTGTTCTGGAACTGTCGAGTTCCGGCAACGGTGGTGCAACATTGAGAATGCAGATATCACTGAGGAAAAGACATTGAGCAGGCCTTAGAGCTGCAGGAGGGCACCCCTCAGCTCACTGCGTTACTCAGATCAGCAGGCTTCAAGGTCTTGCGAGGCGACTGCATCGAACATGGCGTTGCTTGCGCTCAGGGCTGGCAGGATTGCAGGGAGCAGTGCAGAGCTCATCGCAGTCACGGCGTCGACCATGAGGTGGAGTCGCGCGATGGTATGCCTCAGCTGCGGGGCGCAATCCGATCACCCGCACGCGAAGCCAGTGGCAATGTTGGGGAAGTCAGAGGTGATGGTTGTGGCCATGGTAGCGAGTTGCTTGTTTGAGGGAGCTTGTACAGCATTCGAAAGCTGATGAGGGGTTGATAGAGCTTTGTAGGAGAGGTTGTCGTGACGGGAAGCATGAACAGCGTTCCCGGGCAGCGGGAACGCTGCATGCTGTCTGCATGCTAACTTGGCGACGTCGAGGTACGCCAAGAAAGCCCGATCGCTGTCCCTTGGATGCTCACCCATTGGAAGAGTGTTTGGCACGAGATTCATATCACGGGAAGTGTACGTGACATTTCCGAACAACAGGAGCCCGTGCACCTTCTCCGATGAGGGTGGTATTGAGGTTCCTGTCAGGTGGTGTCCTGGAACCACCGAAGAGGCATTGACGCCGTCCGCGGATGATTCGTTGGGTAGATGCGGCCGTGGTCGGGTCGTTAAGTCCACGACTCAGGAAGCGTGGATGGCGTTCCTGGATTGAGAGACCCGAGCTGCTGACTACCCGCGAGGTACAGGTGGCTTCAGCCGTGAGGTTCAGCTGTAGAACTGCGCCATTGGTTGGTTCGTTCCTCAACGCCTTGGAGCAACCCACCTAGGGGGATAGGCCATGAATAGGACGGTGCCTTGCTTTTTAAATTGCGCCATCGTAATGAGCGAGACAGACACAACTGATGATGATGTGATGATGATTCCACAGCCATAGCTCGTACCCACTTAGGGGTGATCAGCCAAGTATCAATGACTTAATTCAGTAAGATTTTATTATTTTTTATATTCAATATCGAAACCACCCACCGGAGAAAAAAACAAAAAAAAACGAAGACACCCTAGGTAGAACGAAAGGAGAGCAATAGTTGTTTGTCACTCGTTCAGATCAGACAATCATTCATTACCTTGAATATGAATTAGCGTGGTTAAACAAAGCTCCTGTTGTTGGAATAATTTTGTTGGAATGTTGGAATATTTTTGCAGGAATAATAATCACGCAATTTAAAGCGCAATTCTTTTACTTTCATTAAGGTACTTGCAAACTGCATCAAAGTATTGTTGTGGCTGAAGCCCAGATCGGATGCACCGAAGGAAAGTATATTTTTATTGTCAAGTTCAGCCCCAGGCTAGCGAATAGAATGACCAAAATTCTTTTTTTGAGCAATTCCTATCGGTGACATGATAAAAATACTGGTGTTTTGTTTCTGACTCTGAACAGTAGTTGCATAGCGGTGATATCATTAGACCAGCCCTACGTGAATAGAAATATAACGAGGAGACACGACATCGAAATCTGGTTATTATGGTTTCCAGCTGCTTTGTAGGGCACCAATGAATTTTCCACGGTAATCTTGAGTGAGTAAATTCTGGAGTTGACATTGTTGCTTCCATGGCGTCTGCACGAATCGCAAATTTTCTGCATCTTGTCGCAGTTATAGTGGCCACTTCGGGAAGGACTGATAGTACTGGCCCTTCCAATGCTGCTCGTGCTAGAGAGTCGGCGATTTCATTTACTTCTAAGCCGCAATGACCAGGTACCCGTACTAATTTCAGTAGCTGCAGCTGAGGAGGGACTAGCATAAGAAGCGTCTTTAAGGCCATCGATTTTGTTGACGCCGTAATCGATGTACATACTGACAGAAAATCCGTGATTATGATCGCATTATAGGCATTTAAAAGTAGTTTTCACAGCGCTGGAACTATTGCCAACAGTTAAGCTTCAAAAACTGGGGTGAAATCCAGTAATCCTAATGAAAAAGACAAAACAAGCGAGTGGGAGTATATACCTACACATGTCTTTTCATCCATTACTGAAGCATCTGTGCCTATAATATTATTCGTTTCTGTGGGTGCAAGATAATCCTGCTGTCGGCTATTTAGGATCCCATAGGATTGCAAATTGGGCTTAGAGAAAAAAATCTCATCGAATTTTATCTTAAGATTTTGATTTGTAGCTGGCGCCGCAAACACATCTCGAATTTTTACATTTATCCTATCTAGTTGTATCTGGACAAATGCAATCTGAGGTGTTCTAAACCATGGCCAATGGGCAAGAAAAAGACACGACACCTGATCTTCTTCTCATCTTATGGCTCTTACCCAATGCTGGGGATCGGCCGAGTGTTAGGTGAATTTTTTTAGTTTCTTCACAATTGTACTCGTATATGCTAGGAATAGGTTACACAATAAATAATACTAAATAATGATACATAAATGCTTGAAAGAACGAAGAATGTATCTCTATATTCTTTTAGTCTGACTGATAAATTTCTCTATGGCGTAGTAAACATCCCTGTGACTGTAGCCCAGGGCAGAGGCGCCGAATGATAGAACAACTGATGCGGATATTTCCAGACCCAAGTTTCGAAGAGGTGGTGCTATGAATCTTTTCAATGACGTATACCAGCGACAAGATAGAAAGTAATAACTGATTGTTTCCTCCCCCTTACAGAAGATACACAGAGGAGACAACGCTTGACTGGCTCTATGCAGGTAAAAGCTGAGGGAGCTAAACCAGCAGCGAAGCTTGGTTATGGCCCCTTACATTATTCTCGACCGCAATCAATCACTGTTCCAGGGAGAATATGGGTGCTTATATTCTGAAGAAGCTGTCAATACAGCGTCTGATAAGTATTTTCTGAAAGTTAAGGTGCGGAATCATGCAATTTAATGTATGTTGTCAGTGGGAAAACCAGAATGATTGGCATCAAAGGTGCCGCCATTGCTAAAAAATCAGCGCTTTCGTTTAAAAACAAACTCTTGTGTCTTAGTGCCCAAATTGAGTGGAGACATTGCAGGTGCACGGAGACTAGTATTCTGAAAAGCTTTAGAAGAGGCATTTTACCACATGCAGAGAGAGAAGGACACACAGATAATGAGTGAGTGATGATTGCTACTACTGTATTTTAACCGGGTAACGTTTGGAGAGCTAGTATTATGGCCATAGATTCAGCTATAAAAATTGGGATAAAATCCGGCAGTCGCAACGAAAAAGACAAGTAAAGTTGATGGCAGAATATTCCTATGCCAGCTTTTTCCTTAGTTTGCGATGCATCTGTTGCAATACCCACATTCATTGGCAGATTATGTAGACGCTCTTGTAATAGTCCATTTAAAATTCCGTGAGGTAATAGTTTCGCGTCGTTGGGAAAAATATCGTGGCAGACAATGCCTGTGAATTAAGGTTCCATGGTCAAAGGACGCACATCACAAATTTGTGCATTTAGGGAATTGAGTAATGTTTGTGCAAATATGATTTGTGGCTTGCGGAATCTAGGCCAGTGCCCGGAGAAAAAATATATCGGGATGGAAGATGAAAATTATTTTAGTATGGTGAGATGGTGCTTCGTACATCCCTAAGAAAGTCTGCACCATAAGTAGTTTAAATCGGTGTAACAGGGGTGGTGTTTTTGCTTCCAGATATAATACTACATTCTCCACATATTTTGGAAGGCCTAAGCACAGCCGTAAAGCCTCTCGCTCTAATAGGACTAGTGGCTGAAGCTGGTATGCTGGCGCATTGGAAAAAGAACACAGTCGAATTCCAATACCGGTCGTACGTACATTTTGTAGACCATCAAAAGTGCTTTTCTTCTCATACCTGATCTGCGGCTGCTCAGCCTGCGCAATGCACCCATTGCCCGTGCTCCTTTTGTTGTGACTTAAATAATACGAGCTTGCCAGACTAGTTGTTCGTTATACATGACTTCGAGGAATTTTAATTATTCCACTTGCGGGATAGCCTGGAGCTTCTAAGTCAGATATTCTCACCGGATCATTAACCGGAAAAACTAGAATAGCACACTTATTGATATTGAGACTTAACTACAGTCCATCTAGCCACTTCTCGAGTTCCGGAAATGTTGTAGGCCCGTGTACTCAGATTTGGGTGCACGTTAAAGAACCCCAGGTGGTCAAAATTTCCGGAGCCCTCCACTACGGCGTCTCTCATAATCAAATGGTGGTTTTGGGACGTTAAACCCCACAAATCAATCAAATCAACTTCTCGAGTTCACTCAAGTACAACTGTAAAGTGTCGTAAAGGCGACGTATGTCAGCAGCCATGCGAAAAAAAGCAATGTCGTCCACATGAACATAAGTCTGGACCCCAGATCGAATAGGAATAGTACACATTTTAGTGAATAAAGAAGACGTTGATACAATCAGCTCAACTATCATTAACACGAGAAAAAGGCACGAGATCGACGATCGAGCACCGTCATCTGGGTCCGCCTGCGTTCCTTTCGAGCTACCACCCGCTTGCTCAGTTCCTTCAATATACCCCCTTTACATTTGGTGGATCGTGCTGGTTAACTACATCACCTACACCCTGGAACTCCGATACCACACCCTGCCGTTGACCATGCGAGTTGACGCTGCCCAACCGGGCCAGGCTGCTACTTGCCCCTGCCCGGTTCACCAGCGAGACCCCCCGATCTTTTCGGGCGCCGAAGACCAGGACGTCGAAGACTGGCTGTCATTTTACGAAAAAGTCAGTGGACCAAACAGGTGGGATGACGCTGCCTTGTTGAGCACTGTCAACTTTTACTTGGCTAATGTGGCAAAGCTGTGGTACACAAACCACGAATCCGAGTTCGAAAACTGGCCCGCTTTCAAGCAGGCAATATCCTCGGTTTTCGGCCACCCGGCCGTGTGGAAGTTGCGCGCCGAACAACGCCTGCGTACGCGGGCACAAGAACCTGGTGAGACGCTTACCGCCTATATCGAAGATATACTCGATCTCTGCAGGCGCATAGATGTCGCAATGAGCGTAAGTGCCAAAATCCAGCACATTATGAAAGGTGTCGATGACGACGTACTTCGAATGCTCCTTGCGAAGTCTCCTGGTACGGTGTCTGAAATTGTAACTCTGTGCCAAAGCTACGACGAATTGCGACGGCAGCGAGCTTTCACCCATCGTCCATTTCAGCCTAATAACCAATCACTTGCTGCACTGGACGTCGTGCCTGACCCCTCCCGCCTTCTAGCACAAATGAAAGACTTTGTACGTGAGGAGGTCGCACGTCAGCTTTTTCTCCTGCTATTTTGTCACCGCCAAGAGCTCCCGCAGCCGTAGCAAGAGTGACCACCGACCCGTTAGCTCCCATGCTCCATGTGCTTCAGGACCAGATTGCCGAGACTATGCAAGTGCCCTTTCAGGAGCAAGTTGTCGCTGCGCCTCTTACTTATGCGGACGCAGTAAAGAGGCAGCAGCAACACCAGCCCTAGCCATTCAATGGACTGCCGCATGTCACCGATCCTACTCAGTCTTCTGTCACATGGGCCCCTCCCCCCACTACCACAACCCTGACTCAGCCGTATGTTGCGTGGACGGCGCCCCTCACAAGAAATGCCTGGCGAACGCGTGATGATGATATATAGGGTTTAACGTCCCTAAACCACCATATGATTATGAGAGATGCCGTAGTGAAGGGCTGCGGAAATTTTGACCACCTGGGGTTCTTTAACGTGCACCCAAATCTGAGCACACGGGCTTACAACATTTCCGCCTCCAAGGCGAACGCGTGATAACCGGCCGATCTGTTTTGCATGTGGCGGCCCTGGCCATATCTTCCGATACTGCCGTGCCGGCTACACAGATGCCCGATCACGGAGCAACTACATGGACCGACCCCCTTTTGGGTATGAAAGTTCGGATCATCAGTCAAGCACGCCTTCCAGTGACTATCCGACAACTTCGTCTCCTCGTTCACCTTCACCCAATTGTCGCTCCTTGTCACGCATGCGTCCCCGACCAGTCCCTCAAAATGAGGGAAACTAGCCGTCGCAGTTCAGGAGGCACGAGCTGTGCTATCGATACGTTCAAGTCCTCGCACTTTGCCGTTAAATATCATCGAAGTTTTTATAGACGGTGCCCATGCATACGGTCTTGTAGATAACGGTGCCGCTGTGTCTGTTATAGACGCCAAACTTCGCCGCAAGATTCGAAAGCTGACCACGCCGCTTGATATGTCCTTACGTGCAGCAAATGGAGAACCTGTTCGACCTATAGTCGCCTGCACTGCCCGACTCACAATTGCAGAGGACCACTACATTGTGGAGTTTATCGTCCTTTTCGCTGCTCTCATGACATAATAATTGGCTGGGATTTACTATCGCGTAATCACGCCGTTATAGATTGTGCCCGTTCCGAACTTGAACTGCTTCCGTTGTTCGAACAGCCCTACGACCAGATGGATCGAGCCGCCCACAAGCTAGTTGTCAAAGAAGATACTGACATTCCATTTACAACAGCTGTTTCGCTCCCTGTAGTCTCCGACGGCATGCGTGATGAATTAGCATTTTTTGAGCCATCAAGCCTCTTTCTAAGTCGGCAACCACTTCTGCTCCCTTATTCAGCCCTCGCAATTTGTAATAGAGCCAGTGCTATCTGCCTTGCCAATCCCTTTCCACATACCATCAAACTGTTTAAAGGTGAATCTCTTGGATGCGTACAGCCCATTGATAATGAACAAGTTTTTACCGTGCCGCAAGAATCATCGCAAAGTGGCCTCGCCGCCGTCAATGCTATTAACCACTCTGACTTACAGGCTTCAGAAGTGTTCGATTTGGCTATCGCAGACGGACTGTCACCATCTGAACAATCTGAACTCCTCCAACTTCTGTGCCAGTACCTCGAATCTTTCGATGTTGTTCAACCTTCACTTGGCCGCACTTCTACCACTCTACATTACATCGATATCGGCTCCCAAGCGCCACTACGACAACGACCATACCATGTCTTTGCGGTGGAACGCCAAGTTATTACCGAACAGGTGGACGATATGCTGCAATGCGGCGTCATTCAACCTTCACAAAGTCAATGGGCCTCACCTGTAGTGCTCGTCAAAAAAAGGATGGTTCCTTCTGCTTCTGCATTGAATACCGGCGTTTAAATAAGATCACCCGAAAAGACGTGTATCATTTACCCAGGATTGAAGATGCCCTTGATACATTACAAGGTGCCCAGTTTTTTCATCTATTTATTTATTTATTTATACATGTACCTACATCGCCCTTACGGGCATTATTGTAGTGGGGAGAACAAGCAAAAGAATGCAGTACAGTCGATATACCGAAAAAGATGGTTGCGTATAAAAGGCTGTATCGTTTGAAAGAATATAGTCATAACAAAGTGAAACAACAAAGTGAAACAACACTGTCATAAATAAGGCATCAAATTGCAAATACAAAGCAAAACGTTGAAAGAGAAGAGTGCTATTGGTAACACAGGGCAATAAAAACAAAAGAAAATAATTAGTACGGAACGCATCAGAAATGTACAGTAATGATTAGTTCAGCAAAAAATTGTGCAAATTTTTAACAAAAGATAAGGGAGGCGCAGAGACAATTTCCTCTGGCAAGCCGTTCCACTCATGCGTGGTTCTTGGAAAAAAGGCGTATTTGAATGCGTTGATCCTGGAAGTGTATTCACGCAGTTTTAAAGAATGGTCAGTACGGGGTGACACATAGGTAGGTGGCCTTATATACTGATTTTTGTCGATGCCTGTTTTGTTCATGAATATGCTGTAAAATAGGGACAGTCGTAGGTATTTTCGCCGGTCAGCTAACAGAGGCCATTGCAATCCTGAACGAATGTCAGCTGATCTTATGGTAAAGTTATAATTGCTTGCCACAAAGCGTGCTGCGCGTGCCTGAACACGCTCCAGGGCTTCTATATTTGATTTTGTTGAGGGGTCCCAGGCACTGCAGGCATATTCTAATATGGGACGCACATTGGATATGTATAGTGTTTCTTTCAACTTAGTTGGTGCCTGTCTGAAATTGCGCCTCAAAAAATTTATCACTCGACTAGCCTTTAATGTTAAGTAATTAATATGAGCGTTCCAAGATAGGTTGGCAGAAAAAATGACCCCTAGATATTTATATTCTGTTTCAACCGGCAAGGTAACCCTGGCCATGACGTAATTTGAAATCCGAGGCTGTTTTTTGTTCGTAAACTTCACCAATTTACACTTCGACAGATTTAGTGTCATTCTCCATGAATCACACCAAGAAACTATGGAGTTCAAGTCATTCTGCAATTGAACGGTGTCCGCTTCAGAGGTAATGTTACTGTAAATGCAGCAGTCGTCAGCATACAATCGAACACGGCTAGAGAGATTGTCGGAGATATCATTTATAAAAATAAGAAAAAGCAGGGGCCCCAAAACTGACCCTCGCGGCACTCCTGACAATACACCGACGCTTGATGAGCACACACCGTCAAGAATCACGCACTGCTGTCTTTCTGAAAGGTACGCCTCAATCCACATGAGAAGGGCATTAGTTATGCCTTGACAATGAAGCTTTTGCAACAACAACACATGTGACACGGAATCGAATGCCTTCTGGAAATCCAGAAATATACAGTCAACCTGAAGGCCTGAGTTAATAGAAGCTGCAATGTCGTGCGTGAACTCGACCAGTTGTGTATCGCACGAGAAACCCGCCCTGAAACCGTGTTGAAATGGAGAAAAGAAGTTATTACTTTGAAGATGATTCATTAAGTTTGTGTAAATGATATGTTCGAGTGTCTTGCAGCACACGCTTTTCAGACAAATGGGCCTGTAGTTACACTTTTTTGTTTTATCTCCGCTTTTATATACTGGGGTTACGTTGGCATTTTTCCAATCAGCCGGTAAAACGCATTGTTCAAGCGACGTTTTGTACATGAGAGTTAAAAAAGGGGCGATAGACACTGCGCAGTTTTTCAAGACGAAGTTGGATATACAGTCAGGACCAGGAGCAGAGTGAACATTTATTTTTTCTAACAAGAGCACGACACCGCGTTCGGAAATTTCTATGTCGTTCATTTTCGGGAGCGAGCCATCATTCTGGCATAGACTAAATGTGTTAACTGGATGCGAGAACACAGACTGAAAGTATGTATTGAAACCCTGAGCTTTGGCTTCCGTGTTAGATTCGTAATTTATCCCGTCCATGATGTCAGGAATAGTGGGTCTAGAATTACTTTTATTTTTCACGTATTTCCACACTTCCTTGGGGTTGGTTTTAAGTTTCTCGCCTAGATCACAAAGGTACATTTTTGTGCTCTGCGCATAGCTTTTGTCACCATTTTGCCTATCTCTTTCATTTTTGAAAGCAACGCAGGATCAGGCACTTGGCAATACTTTCGATACAATCGATTCTTTCTATTTATCTTTGATCGGAGTTCCCTACTGAGCCATGGTTTATCATTGCGTCGCTTGGCCGAAATGATACACGACGAAATGAAAGTTTGGGTCAAAGACATTATCTTTGTTTCGAAAAAATTTCACTGCGCATTCATGTCTAACGATGAACTATGCGATTGGAACTCAGGAAAAAATGCATCCAGTTCACGCGACAGTGATGGGTAGTCACTTTTTTCATATAAGAACACTTTGCGGGGTGCCTGAGCGCGGCGGGTTTTAGCACTACAAGACATTTTAGTGACAACAACTTCATGGTCGCTGATACCAGGGACTGTGACAACAGAGGATACAAGATCCGGTTCACTGCACAAAAATAAGTCAAGAATGTTTGCACTGTCACCACCAATTCTTGTTGGCGTTTCGACAAATTGAAATAATGAGTGGGCATTAATCATCTCCCTAAAGGTAGTATACAGGAAAGACGTTGTGTTTAACACGGGTTCAAAGGACTTCCATTCTACATCCGGGAAGTTAAAATCGCCTCCGAGAATTACGTGCGTTGTTTGCAAACTTAATAAAACGTTGCTCAACTGAAAGAGAGGATGGGCAGTTCTTATACCGGGCGGCCTATAAAATGAGCCAATGGCAACGGAAGAACCGTTTTGTAGCAAAATTTTACACCAGACAGTTTCGCATGAGTCGGCTTCGATGCTTATAGAATTTCTAGCTATGCTATCTTGAATGAGAACAAATACACCACCACCATGACAATCACGGTCTTTCCTATATACGGTATAGCCAGAGGGAAACATTTCGCTGTCGCTAATTGTGTTGTCGAGCCATGATTCTGTACCAATGACTACGTGCGGATTTGTTGATTCTATCAAGGAACTGAACTCTATAGTTTTATTTTTGAGGCTTCTGCAATTTACTACAATACATACGAGATCGTGCTTGCCGGATGGTTTCTTTTTACGGTAAGCTGCATTCGTTAGTGGCTATCGAGTATCCCTGGTCACGGTGTCGGTTTCAGCATTATATATGAAGGTTTGGTTGCCTATTTTCAATTTATTAAAATGCAACTTGTATTCTGCTTTACGGTCTTTGGCGAACTGAATCAGTTTCCTCCTTTCCTGTCGAACTTTACTGGAATAGTCCTCACTCAACGCGAACTCAGTTCCTTTCAGCTTTGAGGCAACAGCAAGCACACGTTCTTTGTCTTTAAATGACAAAAACCTCAGAATTATGGGCCTTGCCTTTACCGCTGTGTAGCGTCCTAGCCTGTGAGCTCTTTCAATGGCAGCAGTGCTGATTGCCACGTTCAGTTTTTCGGAGCAAAAGGCAATCACTCGAGCCTCTGACTGAGCCCACGTTTCATTTACAGTATCTGGAAGGCCATAAACTATCAAATTGTTTCTTCTAGATCTGCCATCTAGGTCCTCATACGAGTCATTAGATTTGCACTCAGGGTACTGGCAGGTCCCTCTTACAGACGCCGATCGGCCAAAAACAGCCTTCGTGACACCCGACGGTCTATATGAGTTTAATGTCATGCCTTTCGGCCTCTGCAACGCGGCTGCCACCTTCGACCGCATGATGGACTCGGTTCTTCGGGGTTTGAAGTGGCAAATATGTCTGTGTTATCTCGATGATATTGTCGTCTTTGCTCCAGACTGCGACACACCTCGAGCACCTGAAACACGTACTCACGTTCCTGAAGAGTGCTCAGCTCTAACTAAACCTCAAAAAGTGCCATTTCGCTGCTCGGCAACTTACGATTCTCGGGTATGTCATATCCAAGGACGGTATACTTCCAGTCCCGGCTAAATTACGTACTGTCACCGACTTCCCGAAACCAACGACTATGAAGCAGTTACGGAGTTTTGTGGGGTTATGCTCTTACTTTCGCCGGTTCGTGCGCAACTTCGCCTCTATCAATGCGCCTTTGACCGAACTTCTAGGCAGGGCCACTGATCTTTCGTCATGGTCTTCTGAGTGTGACCAAGCCTTCTGTACCCTTCCTCATCTCCTCACTTCACCACCAATACTGCCTCACTACAATCCTACGGCGGCAACTGAGGGCCACACCGACGCCAGTGGTGTCGGCCTCGGTGCGGTTCTCGCGCAACGCAAGCCTGGATTCGCCGAGTATGTCGTCGCCTACGCCAGCAGAACTCTCACCAAGGCTGAATCGAACTACACCGTCACGGAGAAGGAATGCTTGGCGATCGTTTGGGCGCTTGTCAAGTTCCGCCCACACCTTTATGGCCGTACTTTTGATGTAGTAACGGACCACCCCGCATTATGCTGGTTGTCTTTGCTCAAGGATCCATCGGGTCGTCTTGCCCGTTGAGCTCTTCGACTTTAAGAATATGACATTCACGTTGTATATCGTTCCATCCACAAGCATAACGATGCTGATGCACTATCGCGACCTCCATTATCCCCGGAAATTGCATCTGTTTCCTCGGACAACACGTTGTCAGCTCTTTACGAGGACACCGATCTCTTCTGCACAGCGCAACGACCCATGGATCGCTTCACTTGACGCGTTATCCGAAACACCGACACTTCCAACCACTCGAACCGTGCGCCGCCAGGCTCCACACTTCAGTATTCGGGATGACCTTTTGTACCGGCGCAACTATTCAGCAGATGGTAGGAAATGGCTACTAGTCATTCCCCGAACGCTGCGCTCTACTATCTGCGCGTCGTTTCATTCCGACCCACAATGGGCTCACGCCAGTGTTTTCAAGACCTACGAGCGTTTACGAAAAAGGTATTACTGGTGTGGAATGTTTACCTTCGTCCACCAGTTCATAGGCGGTTGCCACGAATGTCAGCGGTGGAAAAACCCGCCACATCCTGCAACAGGTTCATTGCAGACCGCCCATTTGACCATGTAGGAATTGACCTCTATGGGCCACTACCATTGACAACGGCAGGCAACCGATGGGCTCACGTGGCTGTGGATCATCTTACACGGTACGCTGAAACTGCTGCTCTCCCCACAGCTGCAGCACAAGACGTCGCAACTTTCATACTCGATTGTTTTGTGCTTCGTCATGGTCCTCCTCACAAATTCCTCAGTGACCGAGGGTGCGTTTTCCTCTCCGATGTAATCCAAGCACTTCTTCAACAGTGCCATATTGTACACCGGAAGAGTACAGCCTACCACCCACAGACGAACGGTTTGACTGAGTGGTTTAATTGTACTCTGGGGGACATGCTCGCGACGCATGTCGCTTCTGATCCAACAAACTGGGACCTCATTCTTCCATTTGTGACATACGCGTATAACACCGCTACGCAAGTGACTACCGGGTTTTCTCCATTTTTTCTCCTGTACGGTCGCCAACCATCGCACACCATCGACACTTTACAACCATACTCGCCAGATTCCTCCGAATGTACGCATGTCTCGGAAGCCGCTCGTTACGCAGAAGAGTGCCGCAAGCTAGCCAAGCGGCTTACTACAGCCGACCAACAGCGCCAGAAGCAGACCCGTGACGACGACCATCGTTCTGCCCCAATGTTCGTTCCTAGAGCACTTGTATGGCTGCATGTACCGCCCTGCACCCCTGGTGTATCACCCAAGCTACGCTTTAATTATCATGGTCCGTACTGCGTGGTCGAGCGTACCTCACCCATGAACTAGGCCATTGAACCCCTCACGCCACCGAGCGACCGTCGTCGGCGTGGACGTGATATTGTTCACGTAAACCGTCTCAAGCCCTACTTCGACCCGCTTGTCCCCACGAGTTAGATTGCCAGGATGGCTTCAACTTTTTCGCCGGGGGTAATTATAGTGAATAAGGAAGACGTTGATACCGTGAGCTCAACTATCATCAACACAAGAAAAAGGCACGAGATCGACGATCGAGCACCGTCATCTGGGTCCGCCTGCGTTCCTTTCAAGCTACCACCCGCTTGCTCAGTTCCTTCAATAAACCCCCTTTACAACATCAAGATGTTGAATAATGCTGGTGAAATTACTAATCCCTGTGGCATGCCTCGGGTCTGCTTGTGCTTGGAGGAAAAAAACCATCTTTAACGCAGTAAAACTCTCTTTCCTTTAAATATTCTGTCACCCATGCTATATTATGAGGAAGTCTATGGCACCGTAAACAATATATTAACACAGACTGTTCGACACTATCGTATGCTTTACTCATGTCTAGGATAACTAACGCCGCGTTCTGTTTTTATGCCGGGCGATGTGAACCCGACTTTTGAGGTCTACGTGCGCATTCCAGATTGAATGTCCAGATCTAAGGCCAATTTGGCTGGGGCTAAACAGCCGTTGGTCGTTTGGAAACCATAATATACTACCATGAAGGAGCCTTTCAATAAGTTTCACTACATTTGATGTTTACGCTATTGGTCTTATACTGTCGATATTATATCCGGCCCTTCTTTTTTAAACAGTGGTATAATTTTAGCAATCTTCCACTCTTCAGCTATGCATGCCGTCTTAAGTGAGTAGTTTATTAGGCTTAACAGATTCTCGGGGAATTCCTGATGTATTATTTTTTGCATTGAGTTTAAAATTCTATCAGTTCCTGGTGCTGAACTTGGTAACCCTAACATAGCCTGATCTAATTCGGGAATTGATACTGCTGTGTACTCAAAAATGGCTGGTGTATAAAACGATGGTGGAAGGCGCGTTGTCAATGTATTTTTTAACCCATGAGCTATAATTGATTAGGTGCTTCCTGTAATTATTGCGAGATGCAAACCACTGAGTCTACATTTCCTGGCATTGGAACTTTCTTTGTACAACATAGAAAATTGAACAGTGCTCGATTATTCTTTGACTTAGATAGGTATAGTAAATCTTATTATATTCCTCTTTCGCGCGTGATACTGTACGTTTAAATGTTGCCGCAATGAATTGATAATCTTTCCAAGTTTGTGGGCTGTGATTTTGTGTAAGACGTTTCCATGCCACTTTTCTTCTTCTGTAGGCCCGCGTACACTCAGTGTTTCACCATTGACTGGGTGGGTCACTCTGGGTTGACGCCAACGTAATCAATAATTCTGAAGTGTTTTTTGTTATTTCTAAAACCAAAAGAATGTTCTTGCCGAAGTCGACATTTCTATCACCGGATGCTACCTTAATGTTAGCGCGAAAACAGTCTTTAAACTTTCTAGTTCACCAGTGTTTTCGATCTTCATTCAAATGACTTAATAGGACACCCTACTTCAAAATATACCAGATGGTGGTCACTGTTCGAAGCGAAATCGACTGTTCTGCAGGAATTCAGCGAAACGCTTCTGCTACAGAACGTCAGATCTAATACTGATCGTGCTCGACCACGAACAAACGTAGGCTGCTTCATGTTTAGGCTGGTAAAATGTTTACGCGTAATCCAATCCCACAGAAGAGTACCAGCAGAGTCTGTTCTAAAACACCATGACATGTGATATGAGTTAAAATAGCTAGTGAGAAATATTTAATTCTTACAGCTACTTAACGACACAGTTAAATTGTTGTGTATTGTGTACACCTGAGGGAAAATATGCGTTTTTAATAGAGAAAGGACGGCATCCTGGCAAGTTGATGTCAATTGCCGGAATTCCACAGTCAGAGGACATAAACTGAAAAGCCAGACTCGCTGTGTGGCAAAAATTGCTTGATAATAATATGTTTACACCACCCTGTGTGAAGAGTGATCTAACCGAAATATTAGAACATTTTTAAAATGATAATTTTTATTAGGTGTAAGCCAGGTTTCTTGCAATGTTACTATGTCGGGATTTACCTGATTAACTAAGCAAAATACATCTGTTGAAGCGGAAAACAAAGAGCGACAGTTGCACTGCAGAACCTTTAAAGTATCTATGGTGATGCGTGAAAGATATTGGCAAGGACTGTTTCCAAAATACTTTCTTTGAAAATGCGGGCGGGATTCAAATCCCCTTTGTTTGGTTTTTGAATTGGGGCACGTAGATTTTACTGGGGACCCCGTTCGCTTCTGGCACCTGCCATCATGTCTAATTTCCATTTCTTCCTGAAATTATAGTTCACTTGAGGTGGAAGGTTTCAGTACAGTTGACATTTGATTTACCGGACGTTTTTACTGCGTTGCTGAATTAGGCACCTCTGTGGTGGCTGCTGTTGTTACGCAAGACGTCAGATTGGTCATCGGTGCTACAGAGAGAATAGGCTTTTAATAATACCAATGTACACTGAGTCTTCCTTGGGTGGGGCCCTCAGTCCAGGGCTCCATTGCCTTGCGCGAACCTTCGAGCCCACTGGACCTGCTGCTGCTGTTTCTGCCGGCGTAAGCGGAGCAGTGCAGACTCCCAAGAGGAAGGAGGGGGTTGGGAAGGAGAGGAACGCCCTGTGGGGCAGAGCATTCCCACGTGGAGTGGTACACTGTCGGTACGGATCCACGGAAGGGGCAGTAGGAGGGTAGAGAGTCGGATGAAAGCAATTTAGCATACAAAGGCAAGAAAATGAATTGGTCTGTAGTTGCCGCCAAGTGACAGCATCTGCTCTGTTAAGTGAAGGATGAGGGGGAGGATACGTATAACGGCTCTGTCGGTTGTACTCCAGCGTAGCGTTGTAGTTTAGTGGCTCTGTCGATGCGTCGTCTGGATTGGACAGCTCTTCCAATGGAGCCCGGCTGGTCACCTCTCGGGCAACCGCATGAACGCGTTCATTACCATGGAAAGAGGCGTGTCCCGGAGTCCAGACGATACGCACAGGACGTAATGTGGACGGTGAGACAGAAGAGAGGATATTGTGTGTGTGTGTGCAGCCACAAGTCTTCGAGCGAAAGCACGGCAAGCAGCTTGTGAATATGTTACAATAGTGACCGGGTAGTCATGTGGCAGTGTCGTAGCGTGAACAATGGCCAGAACAAGAGCTCCCTCCCCTGCCAGACCACTGTCTGTAGTGCGAAGTGTGGCAGACGCCACAAGGGCGTCGGTTTCATCTGTCACGGCTAAACACATGGCTGATTTCTCTGGGTAGCGTGCCGCATCAGTGTAAAGTACTTGTAAGTCTGTGGTACCATCACCTAAGACGCGTGTCATAGCCTGAACTCGGGCACGTCAAACACCGACGTGGCGGGAGGGATTTATATTGCGCGGAATCGGAGGTACTTTGATGAGTGCGCGAGCAGTAGAAGCAAGTTTATGTCACTGTGATTGTGCGTTTTTTTGGGAATCGGGTAGCCAAGACGAGACAATATGGCGCAGCCCTGACGGGTCTGCCTGAGCCGTTGGAGCTGACTGTTGTGCTGTGCCTCGATAAGTTCGGTTACGGTGTTGGGGACTCCTATTTGAAGGAGGCGTTGTGTAGGTGCGTGTGGAGGCAAGCCGAGAGCCGCCTTCACAGCTGTCCGTAGAAGGATGCCCATCTTTTTGATTTAAGCTAGCGTGAGATTGTGAAAGGGAAGATGATAGGTGAGCCAACTATGAGTGCTTGTACTAAGCACAAAACATCCTTCTCACGGAGGCCTCTCCTGCGATGGGTGATGCGTCGGATTATGTGTGTAATTTGAGTTATCTGCTGAGCAAGGTGTGTAGTGTGCGAGGCCTTGCCATCAGACTGAAAGTAGAGGCCTAAAATGCGAGTTAGTGGTACCAGAGGGATAGGACGGCCATAAAGAAACAGCGAAATGTCAGGAGAATCAGCGGTTTGGGGGCGCCGTTTGTATACCAATAACAACTCAGACTTATCCACTGAGCACGTAAGGCTGCCGGCAGTAGCATTGTCTTGTACCACAAACACAGCTTCTTGTAGGACGCCCTGAATAGTTCCGTCTGATCCTTTGGTTCCGTCTGATCCTGCATAGATCGCATGCTGAATATTGGGAACCTGTTGTAATAGGGAAGTGAGTTTAGCCATGACCACGTTGAACAAAGTGGGCGAGAGAACTGAGCCCTGTGGTGTTCATCTGCCTGCGAGACGAATGACGCCCGACCGGAGCTCTCCAATCCCAAAAGTGGCCGTGCGGTCAGAAAGTAAAGACCTGATGTAATTGTAGATACGTGAGCCACACTGAGATGAAGCGAGATTGTCAAGAATAAGGTCGTGGGAGACGTTGTCGAAAGCACCCTTCAGATCCAGGGCCAGAATAGCTCGGACCTGGTTTGAAGTGGGGCTATCCAACACGTCCTCCTTAAGCTGTATTAATACGTCCTGTGTACAGATACCAGTACGGTAGCCGAATAGTGTATCAGGAAAAAAGTGATTGCCTTCGAGAAATGGTTGTAGTCGAGAGAGGACATGTTCAAGGAGTTTAGCTACACATGAAGTAAAGGATATAGGGCGAAGATTCTGGAGGGATAGCGGCTTGCCAGGCTTTGGAATAAATATGATTTCTGCGTGTCGCCACTCCTGTGGTAGCGTGCCATTGTTCCACTGTTTGTTGTAAAAAGCAGGTAAATATTCGATGGACTGGTCATCTAAATTACGCAGAAGTGTGTACGTAATCCTGTCTGTCCCGGGTGCTGTGTTACACTTTATGCTTTGCAAAGCTGCTTTAACCTCAGCTTCTGTAATGTCCTGATCTAGAGGTGTATCGTGTACGTGTGGATAATCACGGTAGGCGGGACGGGGGCCCGTGGATACATAGTGTTGCTTTGAGTTGCGCAGCAGAGTGGCATTGTAGAGCCCTGCTTTGTGGAGAATGGTGCGGATTGCGTTAGCAGTGTGTGATTTTGTCTGCGTGGGATTTAAGAGAGCACGGAGTATACGCCAAGTTCGAGGTGTACTTAGTGAGCCGTTGAGTCGGTCGCAGAAGTTATGCCAATTGCTGCTAGTGAAGATGTTAGCATAGTCATGTGCCTCAGCAGCTGATTGGGCGATTCGGAGACGAAGTTTTCGGTTATGTTTCTGCCGCCGCCACCGCCGTGTCAAGCCCCTGTGGGCATCCCAGAAATGCAGCAGATGCCGGTCCACATCCAGCGTTTCCGTCGTCACAGCGATAAGCTTGGTAGCTGTTTGGAAATTGGACTGAAGTTGTAATATCCAAGCTTCTAGGGAGGGAAAGTCCTGATGGGTAGTTGTACGATTACGCCTAAATGCCTTCCACTTTGTTAGTTTTATGATGCACTCTGGGGCACGCGTGGCTGCTACTTGGAGCTCTGTAGTTAGTATATGATGATCACTGCCTAGATTCACCATGAGGTTGCACCAGGAATGGTGACTAACGCCTTGACTATCATGAGGTTGGGGTATGTGTCCCTGCTGACACTATTACCTAGGCGAGTGAGTTGATCAGGTTCCGTCAACAGGGTCATGCGATGAATCGCGAGAACTTGTGCGAGTCGTCGGATTTTAGGCGTTTCTGTTGCGTAGCCTCTAGCCGGACGAGGGGCATTGAAATCTTCTATAATAACTATGTGTTTACCCAACATGCATAGTTGTACAAATAGATGACCAAAGTCATCGTTCCTGGCGTTAGGTGCACTGTAAACGTTAAGCACGTACAGGCTGCTACTGGAACGAGAGCACGGGACTAATTCGAGAAGTACGTGCGAGATGGAAGTGCTTTGAAGGGTGTGTTCTATGACAATGACATGCTTAGAAACTAATGTACTTGTGTGATGTGGTGTATTGTTTGTTACGTCCCTGTATGTGGTTTAACCCGGAAGCGTAGGGGTACATTGTACTTCTTGTAACGGTATGACATCGGGAGTAAACCACTGCGTCGCAATGAATTGCATTAGAGCTCCACATTTCTTACGATACCCCCTGCAATTCCACTGCCACACACGTAGAAGTTGAGGGGTGTCACGCGTTTACCTACGGATTCTCGCCATAATCATGCAATAGCGGGGCTCGGCAGTACACGGAGGCATTTCAGACTGTGCTAAATCTCGGTGGAGGGTGGTGGGAAGCGGGACTGCAGCAGCTGCGGCTGTTGGGACTGTTTTTCGGGACGGTGATAGGAAACGGGAAGGGCGTATGTAAGGATGCGGTCGCTGTGCTTCAAGTGTCGGAGACGTGGTGCGTTTTGGTGAAGATAGCGCACTATGAAGTTGGCCAAGTGCAGCCGATATCTGCTGTTTAACATCCGTTACAATCTGCTGGACAGCAGGTTGCAGGGCCTGCTGGATCAATTGTTGGAGTGGAGCTGTTAGTTCAGCCATAATGCTATCCTTCAATTTCTGCATTTCTACCTGAATCATAGCTGCGAATTCGCTCCTGAAAGAAATAGCCATTTAGTTCAACGCCTCTCGTTTGCAATAGTCGGATCGTGCCGTAGTTGACGGCATGTCAGGGTAAAGCTGAGTGTCCACTGACATGGGTTGTGGTGTTCTTTGCTGCGTTGATGTTTGTGTGAGGAAGTGGGACTGA
The DNA here is from genome assembly GCA_013436015.1 of Rhipicephalus annulatus. Classification (NCBI taxonomy): domain Eukaryota; kingdom Metazoa; phylum Arthropoda; class Arachnida; order Ixodida; family Ixodidae; genus Rhipicephalus; species Rhipicephalus annulatus. The sequence continues at coordinate 68,965 of WOVY01011601.1, read as the reverse complement.
TGTGGAGAGGGAGGGAGAGGTGGGAACTGCCCTGCCCAGCTTACCGTTTGTGCTTTCTTGTGGGAACTACACTGCTGGTCATGATGATGTGTTGCCTCGTCCGTGTACCAGCCTTGAGATCCCTGCTGGCCAGCGAAACCACTCCGCGATGACGAGTTTCCTGGCTTGGGTCCCGACTTATCCCTGGAACGGCTCCTTCGCCTGGCCGCACTCCTGGACGCGCTGGTCTGCCGTTTGGGACTGGGCGATGGTGACTGGGCCTTTCTGGTGGGAGTAGGTGACCGGGGTGGTTTGCGTCGGTTGACTGGTGGCAAAAAACTCGCTTTGGGCATGGTTTGGCAGCCGTCGGGTGGTCGCCACTGCAAAGCATGCAAGAAGGGCTGCACTCGTGGTTGTTAGGGGATAGTGAATCCCCCCACACATGACATTTCGGTGTGTCAGGAGGCTGTGGGCACACATGCTCGCGGTGTCCTGTTTTGTTGCACTTTCTACAGTGGGGAATAGTCCATTTGTAGAGGTAGCAGCGAAGAGCCTGTCCGTACGCGTTGACGAAGAAAGGAACTCGCTTGCCACAGAATGTGTTTGTGTGTTGTTTATTTTCAAACAGGCACAAGTAGTTGAAGCTACTGTTGTTTCTATTCGTTAGTGCCCAGCTACAGCGAATTTTCACGCCATATTAACTCGCTTGAAGGACTTTTGTCGGTATCACACGTGCCACTTTGTTCCACTTATGAATGCTGGTTTTTCTGTAGAATCAGAATCTCTGTCTTTCCGGAAATCGCAGCTGTTGAGAAAAAAATCACAGCATATCCACAATATGAATGATGATGAACGAGGTGAAGCATCTGCCAATCCGTCCATGCGTTAGTCTGTGCGTTAGTCCATCCATGCGTGCACGGGTTCGATCATCCGTTCGTTCGTCCATTCGTTAGCTCGTCCGTCTGTTCATCCGTGAGTTTGTCTGTCCGTCAATCTAGTGAACACATCTAGTGAACAGTGAACACTGACATCTCACTTATTTTTAACATATATTCATCATATGATGAATATGTGATAATATGATATATGATATGACCATAGATGACAAATACCCCCATCCAGCGGACAATCCAAGGATTAGAGTACATTTCTGCTGTCAACACGTTGTTAACACAGACAGCGTGATAACGACGCCGTACTACAGTTTTCCTAACATGTGGACATAAGTATATCTACCCGAGGGCGAGTATGTGCCACTGCTATGTGGGTATGTGCCACAGGTTACGTGGCTATGACAACGGGCATGCACAAACCACGCCATAAGGAGCTTTGCCCCTAATGCATACGGACGGGAAACACAAATTTTCCAGCCTCCGGCGGTCACGCGCACCAAGCATGTTGCGTACGTGCAGAAAAATTTTCGGGGCAGTGTTGACGACAAAAAGAGCTGGACCCATTTAGAAGTGACTGCAATTATTGCCGAGCGCGATAAAAAAACAAGAAAACACAGCGGTGGCCACGAAGTCGTATTCGTGAATTGATGAACCCAGTGAAATTGATCAGTGGAACATTACAAGATCGGCCTTTTTATACTTCAACTTCAGGCTGCGAACAACTAAGCCAACCAGTCACCTGTACTATGACGCATAATTTGCTTTTCTGGGTGCTCCCTATGGGTTATTTCATTTTTTCGCCCTATATCTTTATTGTTTTCATTATTTGTTTTTACGTTTGACGCTATCATTTACCATATGTGCGTAGACTCTTGTATTCCGCGCGCATTGATAGTTTTTTCATCGAAGTTGCATAATAACGATGTTTCTGGCTTCGGCTCTTGGATGCCTACTAATAGGCTTCTTAATCAAGCACAATATTCCTTGGATATCTCTATTTCATTTTCTTGGTCGAATAGCACATCTTTATTCACGTTTCTTCTATCTATATATTCTTTGACCACGAATAAAAAGTTCTGTATTAATAACCTACATTGTGATATAGCAATCATGTTCGCATAGTCCCGCAACATAGACCCGATGTTGTGCAAATAAAATAAATTTGTCAGCACGTGATGCGGTCGAGTGTTTCTTCGTGTCTTGTTTTATTCACGCTGCTGATGAACTGGTGAAATTAAATTCTAAGATGTAGTACGGCGTCTACTCAAGCGATGTATATTACTTGTTATGTACTCATTGCAACCATTACAACCAGACCCCACCGCAGTGGTCTAGTGGCTAAGGTTCTCAGCTGCTAACCAGCAGGTCGCAGAATTGAATTCCGGCTGCGGTGGCTGCATTTTCGATGGAGGTGAAAATGCTGTAGGGCCATTTGCTCAGATTAGGGTTCACGTTAAAGAACCTCAAGCAGTCGAGATCTCCTGAGCTCTCCACTACGACGTCTCTCATAATCATATGATAGCTTTGAGACATTAAACCCTGCATATAAACCAGTGAAATAACCATGCATGGATACTTTTTATTAGATCCGTTAGTACCACATTCGCCTACGAACAATGCGGCTTTGGTAACGTTGTGTAATCTACGTTTGTAATTAAAAAGTTTGCTAAGATCACGATGCGGATACATTTATCACAAATTCAAGTGATTACACCCTATAATGATTTGCGAAAAAAAATTCGGCCGATCCCACGTACCTGGGAATCGACTTTATGGGAAGCATGCGGAGAGAAGGTGAACGTGTTGCAATTTTTATTGAGCGACACGTCATAAAATGACACTAAATATATCATGTTGCACGCAAGGACATATGTTGAAGATTTCCAGATATTTATACAATTAGTTGTTTGCGTTCGCGCAACGATGCTAACTGGAGCATGCGTATTAGCAACACCAAAAGCTGATACGAAGCACTGATTCTCGCGAAGATGCTGCTACATAAATCGTGAGGGCACTGCTACATAAATCAATTTCTGCGCATGGTAACTAACCATAATTGACGTTAACCCGACGTAATGGCTGTATGTCAAAGGAGTATATATGTAATGTTTACAAAATTGTGTAGGCAGCACTTGACGTTTCACGAAAGATTAGCGTCTATTTTAAAAGTAGTTCCGAGACCTGGCGTAGCTCTGGGGAAAATGCTTTAAGCCACGCAGAACACTTGGGTTCAATTCCATCGGAGACTCTGACATTTATTCTTTGCATTCATCGGTTCGACGTTACCGATGTCGGGTATTTCTTAACGCTCACGCGTTAAAATTGTCCATCTGTGTTTTCGTTTTCCCGAGTGTCAATCACCCGCTGCACATACCCGCATACTAGCGGCACATACTCGCCTGTGGTATGTGCCACTGTCTGGCGGGAAGAGTTTGACGACGTACGCGATAGGATTGTGACAATATTCATGTCTTGACCAGCGTTTCAATTTCGTCAAACCATCTTACCCTCCCACATTGCTAATTTTTGTTCACGCCAAGTTAAAGGAGTAACCACGAGAGCACCCGAACGTAAGCGGCTAAGTAGATAGATAAGCTGAAAGTCACCGAAGTTCGCTAAGAAATGCTTCTCATTAAAAAAAAAACATTAGGTTGGTTAGAAACAATTGGACCCATTCATATGCACACGAAAAGGAACAGCAAAAGGAAGCATTCTTCGTATTTGCACAGTAATGCTTGAATGGCGAGAGTGAAGTCGCTACTATTGCTACACTGGCAAAGTAGCGTTTAACATCGTATTGATTAGCAGGTAAACAAAAAAGAAAACTTCCATGCTTTCAACTGCACGATTTCTTACTGCAGCGGCTGTGTGGAGGAGCATTCATCCATACAATAGCCGCTTTAAACACCAGCCACCCTCCGTAAATCAGTCACAATGGCAGAAATTTATTTCACAACACTGAGAAACGCCGCACACACGTTGTAACTTTCACTTTTCGTACGCGCAGAAGATCAACGGGCAATAGCCGCACCTAAAGTAGAGTGTACTAGAAGTGTTGTACCTTTAGCCCCTCCATGCGTTTTCCGCAAAAGCGGCGGTTGAGTGGCCTAGGTCAATCTAGCGGCAATGGACGCGATTGAGGGGCTTTAACTGCGCTTTTCAGCCAATCGGAAAGCTACAGGATGGATGGATGGATGGATGGATATGGCTGTACCCTTTAGATCGGGCGGTGGCTAGCGCCACCAAGCCGTAATACTTAATGAACCAAAAACTAGATTTATTTTTTTCTCTTTAAAAAGTGAGTTTGAGGATTCGTACTTTGCAGTGAAGGGTTTAATTTTCACTCGTGCCTTGACTTTAGCCACCAATCAGATAGCCACTTTCTAGTTAAGTATACCCGCTTAAAGTCTATTTTACCCTCCCGGTCCCTAAACCCAAGTGCTTTGAAAAACTCTGCGCCATCATCCTGAACTATAGGGTGAAGCCCTTTACAGAACATTATCAAGTGTTCGGCAGTTTCTTCTTCCTCTCCACACGCACTGCATACTGTGTCTACCCTTTCGTATTTGGCCCGATATGTCTTGGTTCGCAGTACTCCCGTCCTGGCCTCAAACAGTAGAGAACTACCCCCGACTATTATCATAGATCCTTTCCTTGGCAATTTCCTGTTTAAAAGTTTGATAGATCTCTAGTGCGGACTTCTTAATCATGCCCATTCTCCACATGTCAGTCTCCGTTTCTTTCACTTTCTTCTTAAACGATAGTTCTTTTTGGTTTGGCCACCTACTGTTCTCTAAGTATTTACCAGTAAATTTCCTGGTTTGCTTCCTGCAATTTGTATTGATATTCTTCATGTACAAGTAGCTGAAAACCTTCCTAGCCCAACGCGACAGGTGGTGCTGCGAGCCGCACCACCTGTCGGCGACGACATGACGTGCGTCACTCTCCGTCTTTCAGTGAGCACGCTGCCTTATACTAGAACACTGTGATTATAGAGCATGGCATCATGGTAGCCTTGAGCTGCTAGAGACTAGGAGGCTATACTAAATCTTCTGGAGTGGTGGTCGCTCATACCCACCCACATAGAGGTATTGTACAGACGCTAGATGAAAAGCTGCCCATTGGTCCCATGCATTGAAACCTATAACCGCTCAGGTGCCGCCATGATGAAATGATGCTCATTTTCGGGGTGATGTACTACAGCGTTCTAGAAGAGGGTAGTGGGATCAGGGAGCGCGTGAGATGGCGCAACCAGCGTGTGGGCTGTATAGTGCTTCGATGCGAGCGCGCGGGAATCAAGGCACCCTAGTGGGCTGTACTGAACCTGAAACGCAGAGCCTCAGCAATGTGTGAGAAAGCCGTGTGCGCTTGGTGTTTCACCGAAAAAGAAAGCACGGAGTTATGTAGCAAGTTTTTCAAAACTTCCTCTGAGTTAAAACAAGCGCTGCAAAACCTGGACTGGCGGACGTTTTAAGCTAGCGTGAAAATAAAGCCGACCCAACAATTGCAGAAAACAGGCACAGAACGATGTCGGCCGATTCGTAAACTTAAGGTTTGCGAACACAGTAGACGTAAATATTTGAATGGTTAAATTGTTCAATTCATTTGCCATAGACAATTGTCATATGTAAGGTCGCAGCCGCATTCACAAGTATGATTTAGCCAAGAAACTGCGGCGCCGCATGTACTACACATTCGGAACAGGTGCCCTATATCAATTTCATTACGAGCGGTTTCCTTCACTTAAGTTATTCTTAAATGAAAAGAAGATAAAAGTGAGCCCCGTAACTGTCTTTCCGGAGGAGGACACCTCAAAAGTAGCTGACGATAGATAGGGGTAAAGAGGGATTCAAAGGATAGGGAGGATTAAAAGGTATAGAGACAGAGATAGGGGCAGGGACAGCCACATACGGAAGTAAGGAGAAGACAGGAAAGATGGAAACGGTCGCAAGAGTCCGAAGACGGGGCATCAACTCAGCGAGAGCTCTTGTCGGCGTATAGAGATGGCGTAGGACGAGCCAGTTGGCCAGAGCTGCACTGTCGTCGGAGATCGTGGGGGCATAACCGGTCGGCACTAAATCCAGTGAGCGAGACCCCGGTTTCGTTCACGTTTGTTGATATATACAGAGAGCGTGGAATTTCATTATTTCTGAGACGATGCAACTATGGCGCGGCTGTAGCAGTTACCCAGGATAACAAAGTTTTATAACGTAGTAAAAAAGAAAAACAAGAATATCAACAAAAAATTTTATTGGCACAAAACACCACAGTGTTCTTAAAGTACATGGCTGCAACGAGAGAGGCAGCCATGTACGATCTTCTTACGCATTTTTTACGCCATTCTCGTCGTGTTTTGTTGCGCCTTTTCACATAAAAAGGCAGCATGGTCAGCGCAGAGAACTTGATCAACTCTGTCGTGAGCGCATCTGGGTGCTAGCTGCAACCTAGGGTATTACGAAAGTTGTCGTTCACCAGCAACATCACATCCTCTATGCTGTCCCTGCAGAGTTTCTCTCGGCTGAAAAACAAAGCGGCTGAAAAACAAAGCGAAGATATGTTCCAATTTCCTAACTGCCCTAAAAAGCACCTGTGAGGGATACAACAAGCCACCCTTGTCACATATCACATTGAACTCAGTGTTTCTGCTTTCCGTATAAGGAGCTTCCAAAAAAAAGACGTATTGCAGGGCATGCAGTTGTAACGCTTCAGAAACTTAATTTCGAGCAACATAACGTGCCACATAATGTATTGAACGGTCATCGCTCTTCTGCTCTACCAACACACTGTGCTCTGCAGGAATACTCCAAAACATGCGTTCAGCTGATACTAGGGTGCCTTCCTCAATCAGATTGTCCACTTCAGCAACCCTAGCTTCCTTGGCAGGAGGATCTTGTGCACTCAGGAGAGAACTACTTCTGCACTAGCTCTGTTAAGGTCAACTTTGCCCGAGCCTACGGTCTTAGCAAGGTTTATAAAACTACAGGCAATTATTCACAATTAGGAACTGCGTGGATATAAGTTGATTGCTAGCTGCATCCATCCGTCCGTGCGTGCAGCCGTCACAGCAAGCGCGCGAAGCACCAGTGGCAGCCACGCCAGCCAGCCCACCCAACTGCAGCGCCGCCCCCAACATCTGAGCTATCGTCCGTACTCGCCACCTCAATTCAATGCGTAGGGCACTCCGGCTGCTGATCACACTACCCTCTTCTAGAAAACTGTAGATGTATGCTCGCAACAAGGAGGTTATACTAAAACTTCTGGAGTGGCGGTCCCGCATAGCCACCCGTTAATCTAATTGAAGCCGCGACGTCCATATTGCTGAGAGAATAAGGAAGCGGTGCCTGCAAATCTCTGGGCACTTGCGGCCGTGCCTTTTGTTATAACTAATAAAACACATGTTTGTTAATTTTAGGAGATGAGGGAACGTAGGAGAGACTTAGATACATGTCCATGCTTCAGTTTTTCTTCAGGACTTAGCGTTTAAGAGTCTGTAGAAACGCCTGGCCTGTGCGGAACGCGCAGCACAGCCACAGCGAAAGCTAGAGGAGTGGGCTTTCAGAGCCTTTTCTAAACTGTGATGTCGGACATTTCATGGATGTCTGATCAGTTTTTGTTTCAATGAGATGTGTCACATGGCGCCACACAACGGCTATATGGGTAACAATTTATTTATTTATTTATTTAGTGAATACTGCCGACTTCTATGCGCAGTCGTAGGCAGGAGTGGGTGACAGACACACTTGATTGGACATTTTCCAGGGCAAGAAAACAACAGAAGCTTAAAACAGAAAAAAATATGTCGGGGGAAAATATAGAAGAAAAACATGGATTTACAAACATTGAAGTCAATGCAGTGCTTAAAAGTTAGCAAGTTTTGTTGACAAAAAAAGGCGAGAAAAACACACATCGACACAATCGACGAAGCGTGATACAATTGAGCTAGCGCTGAACATAGGAGAGTAATACAACTCAGACACACACGGGAGAGATTAAATGCGGTGACAATGAAATAAAAAGAAAGAAAGAAAAAAAAGTTCAAAGGATAGCTGGCAGATTTGCTATCGCATTCATGAATGAAGCGACAGTTGTGGATGAAACAGCTTCATCGGGCAGGGCATTCAAACTACGTGCTGCTGGGGAAAAAATGATTTTTGGAAAAGCAGTGGTTCTGCATGAAAATTCTTGGACTTCCTTGCTGTGGTGTGACCGGGTTATACGTGATTTCGACGGTAGAATATATTTAGTTTTATTGATTCCAAGGTTACTGTGATAGATCTGATAAACAGTTTCAGTCTTTCACGGGAGCACCTGCGTTCTAAGGGTTCCAAGTCCGAACTTTCAAGGAGGGTCGAGGGGGATGTGTTTCTTCTAAAAGCGTTGTAAATAAACTTTATGTATTTTCTCTGTACACGTTCCAGTTTTTTAATGTTTGCCGATGTATGAGGTTCCCACTCAGGAGACGCGTATTCCAGTATGGGTCTCACGTAAATTTTGTACGCCAACATTCTAAATTCTTTGGTAGATTTTCCAATGGTTCTGCGTAAGTACCCAAGTGCCTTCATTGCCTTTTTTGTGTGTACTCTATGTTCTCGTTCCACTTTAGGTCGGAGGTAATTATAACCCCTAAGTATTTGTAGCTGTTAACTAGAGATATACAGTTATTGTTGATGCAATAGGTGAAAAGAAAGAGACTTTTTTTGCGGGTAACTCTCATAGCGACGGTCTTTTTTGGGTTAATGCTCATCTGCCAAGTCGAACACCAAGAGTGTATCTTATCCAGGGATTTGTTTAGGGTGATCTGGTCATTGGGGTCATTGATGACGTGGTACAGGATGCAGTCGTCTGCAAAAAGCCTTATTTTAACGGGTATGTCACAGACTATATCATTAATAAATACTAAAAACAGAAGCGGGCCGAGGATAGAGCCTTGTGGTATACCGGATTGAACTGAAGTGGGGGTGGAGCTTGAGCCATCTACAGAGACACTTTGGTATCTATGGGAAAGGTATGCCCGAATCCATGTTAGTAAAGAATCGTTTTTCAGGATCGGTTTTAATTTTATAAGCAACTTGTGATGGGAGACTCGGTCGAATGCTTTTTCGAAATCAAGGAATATAATGTCAATTTGGCTATGGCTATCTAGAGCACTAGCGAGGTCGTGAACTGTCTCAAGTAGTTGTGTGGTAGTCGGTAGTCCTTTGCTAAAACCGTGTTGCCGGGGGTCAATTATGTTGTTTCTGTCAAGGAAGGTGGAGATGTGTTTAAATACTATGTGTTCAAGCATTTTTGCACATGTACATAACAAACAAATAGGCCTGTATGATGACACAAGTGACTTGTTTTCAGATTTAGGTATAGGAATGATTTTTGCGTATTTCCATTCACTCGGGACTTCGCCACTAGACAATGATTTGGAGAATATAAGTGTTAGATATTTCGAGCACCATTCCGCATAACGAACAAGAAATTCATTGGGTATAGCATCAGTTCCGGGTGATTTTTTTGTATAAATGTTCAGCACCTACGACAACACACCTTCTTCATAAACGCTAATGTTGTCTAAGGGATCTATTTCGTATAATGATGAAAAAGGAGGGGCGATTCCGTTATCGTTCGCGAACACCGAACTGAAGTAGTCATTCAACGCCTCTGCGATTTCGGCACTGTAGACTACGTTTGTATCGTTTATGGAAAGACTGATCGAAGTTTTATTTTTTGGTGCGATATGACGCCAAAGTTTCCCAGGCGATGAAATAAGAAAGTTTGTTAAGGACACTTTCTGATAGTGGTTTTTGGCTTCTGAGATTACGTTTTTAAGTTGCACGCGCAGTGTTAGCATTTTATCTGTGCTGTTCTTTGAGGGGCGTCGTTTGTGCTGTTTTCTAGCTTTATTCAGCTTACGACCTAACTTGATAATATCTCTTGTTGTCCAGTGGTTAGAATTTCGCAGTACTTTATCTTTGCATGGAACGAAGTTTTGTATGCACTTGAACACTAACTCTTTAAAAAAGCGCCATAGGTTATCTACTGAATGTTCAGCAGATTCATAAAGAGAAGTAAACTCAGAAAAGCTGTTGCCCATAGCATCCAAAATGTCAACGTCCCTGGCACGAGAAAAAACGAGAATCTTCCTTTTTTGGACCGTGTGTCTTGCCGCAAAATCTATTTTCATAATTAGGGACACCATTTTATGGTCAGATATGCCCTCAAGTACCTGAACCTGTGGGTTGCGACGCAGAATGCCGCTGTTAACAAGAACGAGGTCCAGGACTGACTTGCTGTTTCGTTGAGTTCGAGTAGGCTCCTTCACTAGTTGCGGTAAATTGTGAAACAAAACAAGGTCAGCAAGTGGCTCGGAAGCTCTGCAAAGTGGATCCGGGAAATCTTGAGCCCAGTTTATCAGAGGCATATTGAAGTCGCCGGACAGTAGCAAATTGCATGGGTGATTTCTTTATTGACACAAAAATTCATTTATTTGATCAAAAAACGTGTTGTCAGCGTTCGGAGGGCGATAGAATCCTCCAATGATTAAATTAAATTCTTCGAGGAATATTTTTATAATTACACATTCGATTCCAGGAATATCCTGTAGTCTTAGGACGTTTAATGATTCTAAGAATAAGATAGCTACTCCACCGCCTCGGGAATCTTGGTCGTATTTATGGGTTTTATAGTGGGGAAATGCAATTTCAGCATCAGTGATGCCTTTGTGCAACCAGGTTTCAGTTATAATTATTACATGAGGTTTATGTGCTATTATAATGCTTTCCAAGTCACCCATTTTATTCAATATGCTGCGCGCATTAAGATTCAAGCACCTAAACGTTTTTAGCTGCCCATGAGGTCATTTAGACCGCCGTGTTCTATGACCATCTTTACCAACCCGCACCCTTATCTTCTCAGTATCATCCCACGTGTACATATTGCCATTGATCTTGATCTTGTCGTAAAAAAGCTGCACTTTGTTTCCAGATGCTCTTTCATCAGCGGAACTTTGCCATTATTGCTTTCTAACATGCCTTGTTGAAGCAGAAAAGTCTTCCGAGATAGTAATATTTTGTTTGCGTTTTAGCTTTGAACAATTTTTTAGCACGTTTATCTTATCACGGTGGTCCAAGAACCTCATGATTACTGGGCGCGGTTTATCTATTTGTTTACGCCCCATTCTGTGCAGCCGTTCAAGTGAGGAAACCTGTACACCCAGTGTTTCCTTAAATATTTCTTCAACAATTTTTTCCGTAAGTGACTCGGGCGTCTCATTTTCATTCTCAGTAATACCGAATATGATGATGATGATGATATATGTTGTTTAATGGCGCAAGGGCCAATGATGGCCAAAGAGCGCCAGGAGATGATATGGGATGAGAGCAATGGTTATGATAAATGGCTGTAAAAGGGCCTAAAGTTCTGCGCTCTAAAGATGCGTAAGACATATATTTATTAAAATCATGAAAGTGAAGTGAAGCATGCCAGGTGAGAATGGGTCTTTAATTGTCATGACATCATAAAATAGGAGCGTTATAATTAGCACCGATTTCTCGCCAGCGCCCTTGGTCCCAAAGGCCGGGAGACAGGTGCTCTTTTGGATGTAGCATCCGCAGCAGCAGCCTCCTTTCGGAGGCCGTGCTACCGATCACTTGAGTAAATAACATGGAAAGTATTTACTTCCTTTAAGAATGCATTCAATGCGTTATACTTAAAAAGAGGTTCGCGACCAATAAAAATAGCTGGGTGAAGGGGTATGTGTTCCTTGTACGCTAGTGTAAAATGTTTTTTTCCTGTAAGCCTCTAGCTCAGAGCATTCAAGGAGTATGTGAAGTACGGTAAGTGGACGGCCACATCTGTGACAGCTGGGTGGGTCACCACCAGACAAAAGGTGTGTGTGCGTGCTGTGTGTGTGCCCTATTCTAAGCCGACAGAGACTGACCTCTGTGCGGCGTGTTTTCGACATGGGTGGCCAGTTACCGAGGTATGGCTTAATCAAGTGTAACTTGTTATGAGTTTGTTGATCCCATAACTTCTGCCAGTAAGGCCTGAGCTTTTTTCGTATGTTTGGTTTTAGGTCCATTATAGGGACAGCAACTGAAGAGTTGGCGGAGCTTCCGTTAATTGACGTGGCGAGCTGGTCGGCAAACACATTTCCTTCGATCTCGCGATGTCCTGGCACCCAGCACACGACGATATGTTGCTTGGAAGTATAGGCCGCGCAGAGTACCGAATAGAGGGATATAATTATAGGGTTTCTATGTTTTTTAAGATTTTTCAACGCTTTTACGACACTCAGGGAGTCTGTGTATATAACTACCCTTGACGTATTCAATTTTTTGATGTGTTTAAGGGCTACGAATAACGCGTAAGCCTCGGCTGTAAAAATGCTTGTGCTGGTGGACAGAACGCCGGCATCCGAGAAGGATGGGCCGACCTCCGCATAGGACACGCCAGTATGGGACTTGGATGCATCAGTATAATATTCCGGACAGTCATATTTATGTTGCAGCTCTAAGAAATACATCCGAATGTGTATGGGGGACGCATGCTTTGTGACAGCTACGAAAGATGTGTCACAGTCTATAACCTGCCACTGCCATGGCGGGAGCCGCAGAGCGGGGGGGCTGAGGTGGTATTCAAGCAGTGGGACATCTGTTTCTTCAGCTAGGTCTCTGACACGCAGCGAGAAAGGGTGTGCCATTGCAGGTCGATTGTAAAAGAGTTGAGAGCTGGACAGGTCGTTGATGGTGGAATATGCAGGTTGCTCACTGTTCGCATTTACTTTAAGGAAATACATGAAGGAAGAATAAGTTCTCTGCAGATGGAGTGACCAGTCGTCCAATTCTACATAAAGGCTTTCAACTGGGCTTGTTCTAAAGGCGCCTGTGGACAGGCGGATGCCTTGATGATGAACAGGGTCCAACATTTTCAGAGCGCTTGTCGTGGCAGACTGATAGACTATTGCCCCATACTCAAGACATGAGCGTATAAGGCTTCTATACAGATTCATGAGGCACTTTCTGTCGCTGCCCCACGTTGTTCGTGACAGCACCTTCAGGATATTCATTGTTTTCAAGCATTTATTTTTAAGATGTTTTATGTGCGGTACAAAGGTTAACTTCGCATCTAAAATTATACCTAGGAACTTATGTTCTGTGTTTACGGGTAGACGCTCACCCTTAACGACCAGTTCAGGCTCAGGGTGCAAGCCTCTTTTTCGAGAAAAAAGGACACAGGTGCTTTTCTGCGGGTTCAGTTTGAACCCGTTTTCATCAGCCCATTTGGATATCTTGTTAAGGGCGAGCTGAACCTGTCGCTTACAGATCCCAAGAGAACACGATTGAAAACCTATCTGCACATCGTCGACATATGTTGAATAAAAAATATTACGTGGAATGTACAGACGGAGAGAATTCATTTTTATTATAAAGAGCGTACAGCTGAGCACCCCACCCTGTGGCACTCCGGTTTCCTGTACAAATGTTCGGGACAGAACATTGCTCACTCTAACGCGGAAGGTACGATCAGACAGATAGCTCGCAATGACACTGAACATATTACCATGTATACCTAAGTGTGAGAGGTCTCTCAATATTCCAAACCTCCACGTGGTATCGTAGGCCTTCTCCATGTCGAGGAACACAGATAAGAAAAACTGATTATGAACAAAAGCCTCACGTATGTGTGCCTCGATACGTATAAGATGGTCGGTGGTAGATCGGCCCTCTCTAAACCCGCACTGGTATGGGTCGAGCAATTTGTTTGTTTCTAAGTAGTGGAGTAAGCGGCAATTAATCATTTTTTCAAATAGTTTGCAGAGGCAGCTTGTTAACGCTATGGGTCTATAACTTGATACAGTAGAGGGATCCTTTCCCTGCTTCAAAATTGGAATTATAACAGCCTCCTTCCAGGAGGAGGGGATCACACCTGAAAACCATATGCGATTATAAAGACAGAAGAGGGTTTCTTTAGTTTCGGAGGGTAGTTAATTCAGCATCGCGTACATCACATTGTCAGAACCTGGGGTAGATGTATTACAGCAGCTGAGTGCTGTTCGCAGTTCTGCTAAGCAGAATGGTTGTATGCATGGCTCATTTCTTGTGGATTTTCTTTCTAACTTTTGTTTTTCTATTCGTGCCTTGTAATTCTGAAAGGAATTCGGAGTAGTGTGAAGAGCTCGATATGTGTTCGAAATGTGTGCCAAGAAAGTTGGCTTGATCCTCCAAGCTTTCCCCGAGGCTATTTACTAGTGGAAGGCAATACGTTTGTTGGCCCTTAATTTTCTTTACCTTATTCCACACTTTTCCCTCATCTGTGTACGAGTTGATACTCGATATAAAGTTTGTCCAGCTCTCTCGTCTAGCTTGTCGACGCGTTCTCCTTGCCTGCGATTTGACTCGCTTGAAATTTTCCAGGTTTTCTGCTGTAGGGGAATCGCGAAGCAACGCAAAAGCTTTGTTCTGAGTGGTCCGTGCTTTCCTGCATGCGTCGTTCCACCATGGGACTCGCCGTTTAGAAGACATGCCGCTCGTTTTGGCAATACATTTAGATGCGGCATCAAGTATAAAAGCTGTAAAATACGTGACAGCGTCATCTATGGTCAGGGCAGACAGCTCAGTCCATGTCATGTGTGTAAGAGTTCTATACCCTTCCCAATCAGCTGAGTCAATCTTCCATCGAGGAACCTGCGGGGGTATTGTTCTTTGTTCGGCGCACTCAGGATGATTGGGAAGTGGTCACTACCATAAGGGTTTTTAAGAACTTTCCACTTAAAAACAGGTAAAAGGGACGGTGATGAAATGCTAAGATCTATGGAGGAGTACGTGTTGTTTGCAAAGCTAAAATATGTAGGCTCCTTTATATTTGAAAGACATAAACTAGAAGAGAAAAGGAGCTGCTCAATGAGACGTCCTCGCGCATCACAGTGAGCATCGCCCCACAGGACATTGTGTGCATTAAAATCACCTAGAACCAGAAACGGCTCTGGGAGTTCATCTAATAATGATTCTAGATCACGTCTGTGTAGCTGTTGATGCTGGTGGTATGTACACAGAACATATGGTAATGAGTTTGTTAAAAAGTACAGCTCGAATGACCACTGCCTCAAGGGCTGTTTGGAGCTTCAAATGCTGGCATGCTATACTACGATCAGCTATAATGGCTACACCGCCAGATTGGTACGACAGCATCCTCCCGGTCTTTTCGGAAAATAATATATTGCCGTAGGAAGTCCTTGTGCTTAGGAGGTAAGTGCGTTTCTTGAACACATAGCACTTTCGCGTTAAACTTACTGAGAAGTTCTTGGACGTCATCTAAATTTCTAAGTATTCCTCTTACGTTCCACTGTATGATTTTGTCCATAGTGGCAAAAAAAAGGGAAAAAGTGCTGTGTGCAGAAAAGACGGAGATTAGCTCATTTTACAGGGCCTTTGTCAGGCCCTGTAATCGGCGTTCTGTCTTTTTGGGGGCGGTCGAGAGAAGCTCGCCGCTCCTTCGGCGCTCCCTGCGCCAGTTTGGCATGAACTGTTGTCCATAGCCTCTTGCGAGGCACTGGACGCCCGCTCTACAGAGCGATCTGTGCGTCGTTTAGACCTCGCCTCGATCGACGAAGTCTTTGTCCCCACCGAGCTGGGGGTCGATAAAGCCCCCTTGGCCTCGTGATTGCCCTGGCTGCCGTTAGAGCTTGTCGAGGTCGCTGGTGTGGACTGGCTGAATGTGGGCAGGGCAGCGCTAGCTGCTCCCGCCGTAGGGGCTTGTGGCATTGGCCTCGGCACGCTAGGCGAGGTCCGGGCAAATGCCAAGGGCCTTTGTGGTGCCGCTCCTCGTTGCACCACTTCGGCAAAAGGTGTTTTTAGTGCCAATGTTAGTGAGACCCGTTGTCTTGCTTCCTTGAATGTGATATTTTCCTTTACTTTTATAGTTATTATTTCTTTTTCTTTTTTCCAGGCTGGGCACGCTCTCGAGTATGCGGGGTGACTACCTTCGCAGTTAGCACAGAGGACCTCATCATGACTACATTCATCAGCACTGTGGCCGGTTGTGCCACACTTAGCACAGATCAGCTGCCCTCGGCAGCTCTGGGATGCATGACCAAATCGCTGGCATTTGAAGCAACGCCTCGGGTTCGGAATGAAGGTTCGGACATGGAATTTTATGTAGCCAGTTTCGTGAGTCTCAGGTAATGTGGTTGAGTTGAAGGTGAGTATTAAGTGCTTTGTTGCTATTTCGTTGTTGTTGCGTCTGATTATGATGCGCTGGACATGTATTACACCTTGGTCTTTCCATCCATCAAGAAGCTCTTCTTCACTCAGTGTCATCAAATCTTCATCCGATACCACGCCCTTCACTGTATTCATTGTACGGTGTGCACTCACAGAGACGGGGATGTTACCAAAGGCTACGAGGTGCGAGAGTTTATTGTACTGTTCCTTGTCTTTTAATTCGAGAAGCAGATCTCCACTTGCCTATATTCGTGGCCTTATAACCGGTTCCAATGGTTTCTCTTAAGCACTTGGCCACAAGGAATGGTGAGATTGCTCTAGCTTTTGTAGATGATTGTTCGCAGTGGAGGACATGGTATTTTGGGAAAGTTTCTCTGTTTTTCGACCAAAGTAGTGAAGTTGCATCGGTGCGTACCCTTTTCGAGGCACGATCAGTTAGAGAGGGGGTCGAGGATCCCATGGGAAAATGTGTATTTTTCGGTAACGGCGCCTACCACCCACCACGGAGTCCAACAAGGGGACGTGGCAGAGCATGTGGGCATGCCTGCGCAACGCCAGCAGTACGCAGTTACTATAACCCAATATGGTTTACCCTAGTTTGGATAGCCACACAAGGTTAACCCTTGCCGCCAGGAAAAATTGGAAGTGAAGTGAGGAGAATACAGGAAAGATGCAAAGTGAGAACAAAAGACGAAGATGTAGGGAGAGAGAGATAGGAAAAGGCGACTGCCGATTTCCCCTGGGTGGGTCAGCCCAGGGGTGCCGTCTACGTGAAGCCGGGGCCAAAGGGGTGTGTTGCCTCTGCCGGGGGGCCTTAACGGTCCAATCACCCAGCGTCGGCTCAACCCCCAGGGTCCCCTTTTCCCCGGACACGGCAAAGCCACGCACGGCTAGGCGTGGGAGGGAGTAGAAACTCCCCCGTTAGCTCAGGTCCGCGGTGTCGCTACACACCAAACGCCTACTTGCGCAGGCGCCCCTGCGGGGACAATAATACCGAATATTATGAGATTATTTCGCCTACTTCGGTCTTCAAGATCAACAAGTTTTCTTTCTAATGTCTCAATGCTATCCTCCATCTTGTCAATTCTTGCTCCATATTCTAAGCACTTTGCCACGGATTCCTCTACATTTTTCAGTTTTATTTCTATGCCGTCTAGTTTTTTCATCATACTTTTCTGACCCGCAAGAATTTCTGTGAGTAGTTCCTGGTCACTAGGACCAGGATTTGGCTCCACATCGGCAGATAGTAATAGCAGCGACAGTACAAATTTTTTTGCATATGAGATAAAAGCACTCAGGTAGTGTGGGCACGTCAGCTGGACAAAGAACGGATCGCTACTTTTCACCGTAGAATACTTTGAACTAACCTGCGCGAAAAACAGGATCGGGTTCATAGCGTCCCGCCTGAGAGCCAGATGAGGCGCCCACTGACAGGTAGCCAGTAGGATGATCTTCTTATAGCTGTCGATAGTGGCGCCGAAGTTGAATGTGGCGGTACGGTGAAGTCCAGGATCTGTGATCGTTCGTATTCGTAGTTTTCAGTGTTGGAGCTGGTATCGGTTGCGGAGCATGTTGTTTCCTCGTGCGCACCGGCCGTCCGTGGAGCGATAAGTAGCAGAGCCTGCGTGAAAAATTGTTACGCGCGAACGCGTGCTTTCTGAATAAACAATTCCCTCCCGGTTCTCGGCCTAGCGTGACGTTCTTCACAGCGCTATGGCGCTAACGCACCCATTGTCTCTGTCGTACGGTGCCCCGGCAGTGATACAACAAACTGGCGGCGGGATGAACAAGAACTAAGCAGCTTACGTGCTTCGTCGGGACCCTCCAATGATTTCCTACGTGGACTGCCACCATTTCGGGCGTTTTTGCAGTGCACCGCTCTACTCGCACGCTGCAAATGTGTTAAGTCTGCAGCGCTACTGCAGCCACCTTGCACGTTTGGCCAATGCTTCTCTGGATAGCGCTTGAGTGCAATCAGTGCGTGTGCGTGAGTACGTGTGTGAGTTGGGCGCGTTGAGCCACCGCCACCAGAAAAACTTCGCCAAGGCCTGGTAGCTATAGCGCATATGTCAACGGGCTGACGGTGCTGGTTGCGTTGTGCGCTGTGGTTGCACAGAACTCAACCGACGCCGGAATCCGGCAGGCGCGTTCACATTGACGTTGCATTCCCTGCAGCATTACTGCGCTTCGACGAGAAACAACGAATGTTGCATCGTTCTCTGTGTGCTGTCGGGTTCTTCGGATTTGTGCTGTGTGCTGCTTATGGTTGTGCTCATTTTCAATGGTGAGTGATCAGATTGCGAGCTGCCGTGGTTCTAGGGAAGCGTTGTTTCTACATTTCTGTCGAAACCATGAATCTGGGCCCCGAGTGTATGTACTTGAATTGCCGACTGACCTAGGCACGCGGGAGGCATGAATACGGGCTATCCTAATAGATACTGTCAGCCAAACAAAACATGAAAAAAGTAAATATGTTGCTTTTATTTCGCTTCGTGTATTTTGTTACATATAGTATAGTGTTATTCCGGGTCACTTTTATCTCATGCGCGCGTTTCGAAGTTCGCGTTAAGACCAATACCATAAACGGGAAGCGTAATGCTGCCGCTTTCTGGTCAATCGAGGATGTTCGAAAAAATTTCAAGCCCGAGTGACATAGACAAGAGGGCCAGCGAAGGTCAGAGGGAAGTTTTAGTGTGCACAAGACGTGCTTTCTGATTCCCAAAGTTCGTCCGAGCGCTTCTCAACCAGTGTTCTTGCGGGACGTGGACCGCGTTCTTGTAGGCCACGCGAGAGAGCGAAGCTGATGAGCGTCTCTTGCAGGCTGGAGTATTGAATTTCCAGTTCTAACAAGTGACTATACTGCACGTGTGCCATAGTATCCTGCTGCACAAGGACCATGGTGGAGTCTGCACCTTGTGAGATATCGCGCACCAACAAACATGTAGCTTGTGACATGTCGAAGCGGAGAACGCCTTTTCACTGTTTCGTCCGGGCTGCAGAAGCTGGAACGAGGGGGCTTCGAAGGCGCCTTTGCTTGGATCTCCCATGCCAACGCTCTATTCAGGTTCTATACGCACTAACCTGGTAATGTTACGTCTGTTTGAACCAGGGAGCAAACGCGCGTTCTTAGTAACCACAGCTGCGTCTTTGCAGGAGCCCACGACGGCCCGACAGCGCAGCTGAAGCTGGCCTGGATGGATTGATCGATATGGCTGTACCCTTTAGATCAGACGGTGGCTCGCGCCACCAAGCCGTAATACTTAATGAACCAAAAACTTGATTTATTTTTTTCCTTTAAATAGGGAGGTTGAGGATGCGTACTTTGCAGAGAAGGGCTTGATTTTCACTCGTGTCTTGACTTTAGCCACCAATCAAATAACCTCCTTCCAGTTTAATTTACTCGCTTAAAGTCTATTTTGCCCTCTCTGTTCCTAAACCACATGTGCTTGAAAAAACTCCACGCTATCATCCTGAATTACAGGGTGAAGCCCTTCACAGAACATTATCAAGTGTTCGACAGTTTCTTCTTCCTCTCCACACGCACTGCATACTGTGTCTACCCCTTCGTATTTGGCCAGATATGTCTTGGTTCGGAGTACTACCGTCCTGGCCTCAAACAGTTGAGAACTACCCCGAGTATTATCATAGATCCTTTCCTTGGCAATTTCCTACTTAAAAGTTCGATAGATCTCTAGTGCGGACTTCTTAATCATGCCGATTCTTCACATATCGGTCTCAGCTTCCTTCACCTTCTTCTTAACCGATAATTATTTTTGGTTTGGCCCCCTGCTGTTTTCTAAGTATTTACCAGTCAATTTCATGGTTCGCTTCCTCCATTTAGTATCGACATTCCTCATGCACGAGTAGCTGAATACCTTCCTAGCCCAACGCTCCTCCCCCATTTCTCTCAATCACTTCTCAAATTTTATCTTGCTGCCAGCTTCTCTGCCCTCAAATGATGTCCATCCTATATCACCTTGTACTCCCTGACTTGGTGTGTTCCCGTGAGCTGCTAAGGCAAGCCTACCTATTCCACGTTGCCTAATTTCTAATCTTGCTTGAACTTCTTATCTCATGCACAAGACCTCATTGCCGAACGTCAGCCCAGGAACCATGACCCCTTCTCATATTCCTCTCACAACATCATACATATTGTAATTCCACAGGGACCTGTTTTTATTACCGCTGTATTCCTTTAACCATTAGTTGTCACGTATATTTCGTGTTCCCTTAGGTACTCGGCCCCATTGCTTGTCCATACGCCAAGATATTTGTATTTATCTCTTGTCTCTAGCGTGACTTCCTGTATTCTAAGCTTACTACCTTCATTGTCATTAAAAATCATGACTGCTGATTTTTCTTTACTGAATCTTAAATCTAACCTATCTCCCTCATTACCGCTGATGTCCACCAGTTTCTGCAAATCTTCTTTGCTGTCGGCCATTAGCAGTATATCATCTGCGTACATTAATGCTGGTAGTGCCTCTTTATTAAGTTTTACTTGTTTGACG
Organism: Rhipicephalus annulatus; assembly: GCA_013436015.1. NCBI lineage: Eukaryota > Metazoa > Arthropoda > Arachnida > Ixodida > Ixodidae > Rhipicephalus > Rhipicephalus annulatus. Next base: position 48,373 of record WOVY01011601.1, on the reverse strand, counting down.
AAAGAGGGGTTGAAGCCCAGACCCATTCCCCCTAATTTGGCCTCTAATCCTTGTAGGTACATCATGAATAATAAGGGTGACAAGTGCACCCCTGCCTAAGCTCTCGTTTTACCTCTGCAGACTTGGATACCTCTTTTTCCTACTTTATAACTACCTTGTTACCTTTATAGATATCCTTTAAAAGATAAGCGACTACATCTTCCACGCTTAGTGTGCCCAGTATTCCGCACAATTCCTCTTGAACCAGGCTATCGTTCGCTCCCTTGATATCCAAAAATGCGAGCCACAGGGGCCTGTGTTCCTTTTCTGCTATTTCGATGCACTGCGTCAGTGAGAACAGATTGTCTTCCAACCTCCTGTATTTTCAAAACCCATTCTGCAGTTCCCCTAGTACCCCCTCATCCTCCGTCCATGGCCACAGTCTTGCCTTTAAAATCTGCATTGCCAGCCTGTAGACCACTGACGCCACTGTTATAGGACGGGAGTTGTTTATGTCAGCTTTATCCCCCTTTCCTTTATAGATCCTGCTCATCTTGCTAAGTTTCCGTCCATCGCGAACTTCACCATCGTATATTATTTTGCTCGCTGCCTCTCCCAAAGCTTGGTTAGACTTCGAACCTAATGTATTTATCAGCATAAATGGAATGACATCTGGGCCAGTTGATGTACTACTAGGAACCCTTTTCTCAGCCCTTTCCCACTCTCATTGTGAAAACGGAGCCATTGCGCCACTTGATTCATCCTTGTCTATTGTGGGGCATAAAGCACTTCTTTCTTGAAATTTTTCTGTCAACCTAGTTCTTATATATTCAATAGCTTCGTCCCCTTCTAGCCTAGCACCTTGAGCTGTAGTTATAAACCTCTGCTCTAGGCCCGTCTCATTTCTTAGGGAGTTTAGAAGTTCCAAAATTTCGCAGCTGCCTTTCTATCTTTTTATGTGCTTCTGCCAGCCACTGAGCTCCCTTTCTTCTAATCTTTTCATTTATCAGAAGAGATGCAACCCTTCAACAGCTTAGAAAAATTTCCCATTTTCTTTCGACAGCATCTGTCGGTTCACCCCACTGCTTAGCATGTCTGTGTTCCCTAGAGGCTTCCTGACGTTTTGCTATGGCTCTTTTAACTTGCTCATCCCACCAACTTCTGGGTTTGTGTCTTCTTTTCCGGGGTGACTTGTCACGTGCCATAGCAAGCTCTAGCTCAAACAGTCTAATAAATTTGTGTATGTCCACACTGTTTTATTATCCTTAGTGATTACTCAATTTTTTAGTGGCTACTTCAATTTGCCTTTCTGAATAAAACTTTTCCTGTAGTTGCTCATGTTGTCTCCTTTCCACTTTCACTGCTCTTCCAAAACTTAGCTTGATACGTTTGTGATCACTACCCAGACTTCTAGAGCCACTTTAATCTATGTGCATTCCCCTGAGCTTATCATACATCCTATTTGACATCAGTGCATAATTTATCGTCGACTGCAGCCTTCCTACCTGCCATGTTATTTGCCCTTCATACTTATCGGTACTGTTGTATATGATCAAATCAAGCCTTTCACACATATCCATGATCATTTTGCCTGTAGGGTCTGTATACCCATCTATATCTTCTATGAGCGCATTCATATCTCCTAATTTTTATCTCGAACTCTCCTCCTAACTTCTGAATCTCATTTGATATACACTCTACCATTGCCTGGTTTTCTTCTCTGGCCTTTGCTCCCATCCACAAGTACACGAAACCAAGGAGTGTCATTTGCCCTGCCACTTTCCCTTTTATCCATAAATTTTCCTTGCACTCCTGCTTGACCCTTTGCCAGTCTGTACTTCTATGAATGGATGCCCCAATACCACCCCCTTTCTGCTGTCTTCTGTTCTATTACAATATTGCCACGCGTAGTTCGAATTGTTAGGAGGTTGTTGCATGTCCATGAGATGTGTTTCTTCAAAACCATGTACCATTGGCCTCTCCTCTCTTAGCTATTCTTCTATCTCTTTTCACTTCAGCCTGTTCCTACCACTCTGCTTGTTAATACACCCTATTCCTGAATTGGCTTGGCGCTCGTGGCTACGTTTATTTCTGGTCCGGACTCTACCTATCTTAGATACTGGTGCCACTTTGAAATCGTATCTGTCCATACCACCTGTCAAAGAGTATCCCTGGTTGTTTTCCTCGTTACTAGCTATCCTGCACCCCGAAGAGAAGAGCCCGCTTCCTCGACATACTTTAGCCTTTCTCCCATTGCCATCATTTTCTCTTGCTCTGTCGGCAATGCAGTTTCGAGCTCGGTGATTCTCATCAGCAGGTCACTCTGGGCAATCATCATTTTCTCCATTTTTTCCACGACCTCACATTGCCTACACTTCGCGTCAGCCTCTTCTACATCCGCTTCTACACTTGGGTCCACTTTCAAACCCACCCCACATCCTGAACACTTTACAGTCTCTTTAACTATGTCTTTCTGACGCCAATTGTCCCTATGACTTGTCTCACTCGATAATTACAAAACTCGAACCTTGCCCTATGAAAAAGAAAAAAAGTCTAAGCTCTACTACAAAAAATGTTGTGTTCAATGTACGTGCAAGAAAAAAACGAAAAATCAAACACACACACAAAAAAACTAATAAATACCTGGCGAGTGACCCCCAAAAAAGCCGTACAATAAAATAGGTGCTACAGGGATTTTAACTGTTGCCTTATAATTATAAAGACAAGCTCAAAACATGCAAAACCACTTATCTGCGCAGTCCGATCAGGAGCGCTCAAAAACACGTCCATCCACCGTGACAGTCCCATATCGAACTACTTGAAAAGTAGCAGGCCTGAAAAGTGGCAGTGGCACCATCTGGCTGCGTCCGCGCTAGAGCTGACGCCGGAGCCCAGCTGGTCTAGCCACTAGATATTATTCTAATTCACTACAGCCAATTCCATGGTCCACGGTCTGCTGTCTCGCGGAATATCAGCACAATATGTGCGAAAACGACTCTTAACACTGGGTCCTACCCTCACTTCCCAGCAAGCAATTCAAATCGCGAAGACAGAGGAGCATACTAAACTCTAAATGCAGGCATTCGCAACCGCACAAGTTGAGAAGATCTGTTTGCATCCAGGTCCACAAGATGACCACCAAAAACAAAAGCATGGCCGACGGACTCCCCGACAGAACTCTGCAGGAAGCCAACATTGCCGCGGGCATCATGATTCCTGTCCTACTACAATAATTTTTTTGAGCCACTAGGATGAACCACACCGATCCCAATCGGGTGTCTGCTATAGATGCGGGTCTCATCAACACTATGCGAATTTCCCTAATTGTCTAGCCCACAACCACACTCGTTTTGTCTGCGGGAAATGAGGTCACTACCGAGCTTTATGCCGCTAATTAAATGTCGGCACATCTCAACAGAACGTAACTGAAGTACAAGATACTGCTGTTACAAACACAGTTGCAATCTTAAACATAGATGAACCTCCAGCCATCCTTCGCCGCTGTAGATTAGTGTTCAAGTTGGTGAAGGCAACATTCCTTTCCAGTTGACACTGGTGCGACCGTATCACTGCTTGACTTACAAGATTTCAAGATGTACTTTACGGGGACCATGCAGACTACATGACTCATACGTTATCCTCCAGGACAATTCGAAGAAATGCCTTCCCGACCTCGGGTACTTGTCTAGAAACGTTCAGTACACTGCCCAGATAACAGTCGACATTTTATGCTCGTCCTCAAAAAAGGTACAAATGTACTCCTCTGCTTCGCAGCATCCTTGAAATATTTCCAAAACATCGTTTACGGATTATTCCTAAAATGATCTCATGAAAACGTGTTTAGAACAGGAACCCGCTTGCCTCTTTATTAATAGAAATTACAGGATTTGTGCAATGAACAACGCTTAACTGCAAGTTTTTTATAAAAAATACATCTCGCGATATCGCAAAAGCATGATTGCCGACGCACACTTTTTGCTTTATTTCGAATGAATACATGTAACTTTGGTACACAATGCTTGGTTATTCCGATTGCTTAAAACGCCCTAGTTATTGGAACAATTACCCTCGTGAAGTTAAAATTCGTCGACACATATATTGAAATTTCTCGAATTTTCGACCTCTGGAAACACTGTGACTCGGGGGTTCGGACAAAAAAAAGTCAATCTCTAGTGACTGTAGCAGTTTCCACACGTTCCTTGGGCTTCCTTTCTGCATTCAATTGGTGACATGTGGAGAGGCTGCACGTGGGAAGGCACACACAGGCATGGATATTGATCAGTTCCATCCAGTTTCGTGAAAGCGTTGCATTTGTTTTCTGTATTTGGGATGGCAGAAAGCTATAAATGACTATTTTGCCGTGAACAAAAACACCGCATCGATGCATGTGTTCTGCTGCGAGTGTAAACAATGACCTCGTAGAGCCAGCGTGTAGCTCTCAAAGTCCGACCGAGTCCACAAAAAATGTAAATGTTCTGAGCTCTACACAATATATATTGGTTGCGTCCTACTGTAGGGTTAAGCGACTCGGCACAATGAACAGATGGCGCATAGTCCTGAGCTTAGTGGCGATTCTGCCGGTCTTGTTCATGAATGCACATGTTGTGTATCAACGTGTGGCAGATCTAGTAAGTGGTCCGATCAACGGTCGCTCACGTGGTGACAACGTGAACTTGTCGGCACCAGTCTTTTCGTGGCAGCATAATCGCCGCCGCCTCAGCAGTGATGTGCAGAATATGATCATCTAAGTTGAGGCATCGTGTCTCACGACCACGAAATCAGTGTGCCTAATTTCGGGCAAAGATTACAGGCGTGAGTGGTAGAATCGTGGTGCTCGCACGCCACGGTCACAATACTGCTGTCACTTCTACTGAGCCACCCTGGTTTCTTGTCACTACCATAATCTGCTAGGAAACTCTTGCAAACTTCAGGTAGGGCCCTTAACCTCAGAGAGATGGCAGGAGGGAAGTTTCACCATTTTGGGACTGTGACAAAGTGCTGGAATGACACGTTTGCCTAACGAACTCAGCCCATGTTCGAATGTTGACGGTTTACCACTAGCGAAGAGTCCGCGGGCAATCTTTGGTCGCATCCAGAATTGAAAAAACTGAGAACCTTTTGTTGAGTTTTTTCTTAGCAAAGCCAAACTACAAAATGCAAATGCGGTTTTGTAGCACTTTCTTGAAGAAATAAGTGACTCTTTAGTGGTGTGTCAATTACTGTAAAGCTGCACAGCTTGGTTTATGATGCACTTGCCAAAACCCTTGTCCTATGTATCAGGAGCCACACAGGTCTCAAATCTGCTCAAATTTCACCGTGTAGGACACATATACTGCCGAAAGAGTTTGTTTTATAACATTTTAAAACACTGTATGCACTGATCATAAGAGTGGCTCCATGCTGTGCTTGCTAAGCATGTATAGTATCTTCAACAAATGTCCTCACAAAAGCATTTCGATTTTCTTCTAGGACCACTGGAAGTACACTCTGATTATTCTGATGAATGAAGACTACTGAGTGCCTCGTTCTCCTCATCATTTGCCGGATTTTATTATTGGCTTTGCTGGCTGGGGCATTAAAATAAAATATTTTAGAAACTGGTTCTTTTTGTGCTTGCATCTGCGGGTGGCGCCGCCATGTACTCTGCATGGGCGTCGTCTGCATCGCCACTGACACGTTTCTATACTATCAATTTACAACCGTGTTCTAACGTTATTTCCACATAAAAGTGAAATGCAGCAATTCAGCATACAACCTATCCTGGTGGGTAGCGTACTCGGCGCGCAAACTATCCCAGAAATGTCCTGATAGGTAACCCACTCGGTACGCAAACCGTGTCCCAGAAACCCAGAAATGTCCTAATTGGTAGCACAGTTTGAACGCAAAATGTCCTGGTCGACCAATTTGAGTTTGTTTCAGTCCCCTATAAATCCTGAAATAGTTCCAGAAATGCTCTGGTGAACCATTTGTGGATCTTCAGAAAACGGGCCGAGGCCGGACAATAGGATCTTCCTTGGACTCCATCCGGACTAGTTGAGCATGTACTCGGGACGTTCAAATGTCTTCGTGAAAACATTTGAAAAGCGCACTGAACATGTGTTTCTGCAGTGTTGTATGGGTGCTGCTGCCACATTTTACATGACGAAAGAAAGTTCTTCACTTCTTGGGTTGGATGCCTTTCGAAGCCTCCACAAAACCATCGACGGTGCAACATTGTCGAGCCCCCGCAATGCCTACTTAGTGTGATTACTCTCGGCTCGAATAGTGGACACAAGTGTCAAACACCGAAATGGGAGCACGTGACAAAGGCGAGAGCCACGACGAATCCAAGAAAAAGGTCCTGTAGGATCGACGACCGTACCGGCATCTTCGCGCGAGGACCACGCTTTGACCACCGAGATCGTTCCGCCACTTCGTAAGACCCTTCGCGAGGCCATTTTAGACCACGCCTTCAAGCTTGCCCGTGCGAAACCTGCTGGGGTGTTCTTGGCTAAGGATTGAGTGATTTTAACTTTGTTGTCTTAGAGTCCGATTATCTAGTTTATCTATTTCTGAGTCTAATCCTATCTCTAGTGCTCATGTCGACTACTTCTCCTGGCCAGGCGCTATCCGCCTGGTCAGCGTCCCTGCCGTCTAATGAATCGCTGCTAGTCTCCTTTTTTTGCATTGGTATTGACAGCATTCCTGTGGCACTGGTACCTACAAATGGAGGCTCCATCAGACTTACAACCCTCAGGTGGTCCAAAAGGAACTTAAAACAGCTTCAAACCATTTCCAGACCGTCACAGATGTGTGCCCATTTGGGTGAGGAGGTATCGTGTGTAGGTCGCCGGATCAGACCAGCGTACAGAATTTTCTCAAATGCACCTCGTTTGCTGCTACCCCGGTGAGTGCTTTCATTCCGCCTCACCTTGCACGTACCAAAGGCATTGTACGGGGAGTCGACTCCAAGCTCAGTCCAGCCGAGACCCTAGACAGGCTCTCTGGAGCAGGCGTAATTTCGATTTACCGATGTAATCGCCGAGTCGACAAAGAGGGGGTACCAACCAAATCTGTCATCACGACATTTGTAGGCACGAAATGCCTGTCAGAAATAAAATTATGGCCATTGATCTTTCGGGTAGAGGACCCTCGCTTCTCGTCCGATTTAGTGCAAAACTGCTGGAGATTCAGCCACATTGTGGGGAGATGTAAATTCAGCGTTCGTTGTAGCATCTGCGGAGAGAGCCATCCTTCGAGCAAGTGTACTGTAAAAGCGAAAAAGTGTTGTCTCGGTGGGGGGAGTCACTGTACCGACAATTCTGACTGTTCTGCTCGTTCCCAGGAGGTTTAAACCCTAGAAGTTATTGACCACCGCTGCTGTTCTCGAAGAGAAGCCATTGACACAGTTAGAGACAGGGCTCTGGATACTCTGGCATTACAGCGCGCTACACTTCCAGTATGAGCTCAAATCTATCGCAGGCTGTTGAGACTACTGTGGAAAAGGCAGAGAGTAAGGCAATGGATAAACACATATCTATCCGACTGTTTGGTGCAAAGCCTTTCAAGTGAGATTGGGCAGGGAGTACAGACTAGAACAGAACCTGCAGTATTGGACATTACCAGCGATGCCACTCAGCTACGCAATGTTGTGTCAGACAAACTTCTGCATCTACAGGCCAGACTAAGCAGTCAAGAACACAGGCGCACTTGGACTGACATACGCCTCCACCGAGCACAAGTACTGCAACGAATATGGAACTCAATATACTAACTAATAAACGTACCAGATCCTCTATCTTCAGCGATCTCAAGTCCAAATCTTAAGGGAATGAATCAGCTATTTCGCGTGGAGATGCTAACAAGGCCGTGACATTTGCCTCTGCGGTGCGCCCAACACCATAGGTCAGTTGAGTGTACTACAGCGGAACTGCCGCTTTATACTCTCAGCCGCAACCGACTTACATTGTTTTTACAATAATTTTGATCTTGATAATATAATTCTTCAAGAAACTGGGCTTACACCAGATCGAAATTTCCCTCTTGCAGGTTTTCGTCCTTTTCGATTAGATTGTCCATAACGTGGTGGTGGTTTAATGATTATTGTATTAAATAAATTATGCCATAGGGCGAAAATTTCATTTATAATGTTAGTACTCGGATTGTGAAATATTAGCCTTATACTTGTGCTTCCCCGGATACCACCTTTTTTCAGTTATAAACTGTTACTTCTCCTCCGGTGTGCAAAGTACGCATTATCTTGACATTGTTTTGGTAGCATGTAAAAAGAAAATTGTACTTACAGAATATTTATTTCACATAATTTGTCTTGGAGTATAAGGACAGATCTTTGTGGTAGGCGACTGTGGGAATTAACTATTGATAACGATCTCTCGTGTCTGAATAAAGGTCATGTAAGATTTGTCTGAGGTCAAACTTGCTCAGTATTGGATTTACGAATTTGCTCCAATGCAATCAAGGTTTTGTCATGGGCTGTTCTGGTATCGGCAACTAACAGCGAGCATCTATCTTCCTGTAGTTCTTGTTATTACTTGTCCAACAATAACTTCAGATCACCCGAAACGCACATTCATGAACCATAGCGAATTTCAAGTCTGCCTCCGTTCTGCCATTTCTAAGCTTAGAATTGCCAGTACTAGGGAGATTGCATCTACGATTGGTTCAACGCTGGAGGGATCCAGAAAAAACTCCGAATTCTTTATTCCATCGAATAAACGATCCTCGTCTCGCTGGTGGAACGATGATTGTACGCACGATTATAGAAGACGAAAATGCCCTTGGAAAAGCTGCTTCATTATCAAAGGCCAACAAACTGGAAGGACTATCTATTTCTTGCTGGTGTATTTAAGCGTACAGTGAACTGCGCGAAAAAAGAGTACGACAGTAGACATTTCGGTTATCTTTCTAAAAAATATAAGCGTGCTTTGTTCGCTTATCTTCGGACAAGAAAAGTACTGCAACCACCTTTAACGTTGCAGTCTTGACTGTCTTGACAAGAAATGAACAACTCTCTAGAAGACATAGCGCAAGGTTTAAAACGCCGCTTCACTGCTAATCTTTCGGCTAAATGGCCCATGCGGGGAAACTTGCATGAATTCTCAGAAGTTTCTTTAGCTGAAGTGAGTAGACAGTATCATGCTTACCGAGAACAGCTCCCGGACCAGATGGAATCATGAACTCTATGTTAAAATGTGTACTCCCGGAATCGCCTAATCTTTTGCTAGAACAATGAATTATTCCTTATAGAACGCATGGATACCTTCAGACTGGAAACTTGCCAAAATTATATTGTTGCTCAGAAATGAAAATGAAGCATACATGTTGGATAACATAAGGCCAATCGCACTGACATCAAAATTAGTGAAATTGAGAGACACATCAATATACGAAATAATGAACTTATTACCGTTAGGCCAATTCTAAGCCCCTGTGAAATTGGGTTCAGGGCTGGTTGTTCAATTTGGAATGCCTACGTTGATTCAGAAAGTCGGCTTTAATTAGCTCGACTACATAAAAATATGCAGCTTTAGTCACCTTAGACATCGCTAAAGCATATGATACCATGGAGCACTGTATTGTGATAGATCGATTAGAATACCTTGATTTTCCACCACACGCAGTAACGTGGGTTCACAATTATCTTGCAGACAGAAAATTTTATTGTTTTAAAGATGGGTTTTCATCATCTACTCATACACAAACGAGGGGAGTACCGCAAGGCTCAGTACTTTCCCCGGTGCTATTTAGTTTACTAATGAGCACCATTCCACGCAAACAGTATATAACAACTTATGTTTATGCAAATGATATATCGTTTTTTGCAATGGCAGATAACATTGACCCTGTATGAACGGCTGCAGACTCACCTTAATATATTGGAGAGCTGGCTCGGTGGTAACTGCTTTCTACTTAATCCGAGTAAATGTACCCTCCTTGTTTTCCCGCTGCAATACCCTGTGCACATCGCTCTGTCTTGCCATCATGAGTATATACCACAGGTAGAATCTGTTAAATGTCTTGGAGTAATTTATCACGTATCGCTTAACTGGTGACCTCATATCGAATATATCGCCGAAAAAGGTGTGCGGGCCATTGGCTTATAACGTAGGCTAAGTAACTACCGCATAGGTATGAGAAGAGACACATTGGTAATGATATATCGCATGTACGTTTGTCCCATTTTGGAATTTGGTTGTGTACTTTTCTCTGGAGTTCCAGCTTACAAGTTGCGGTCTCTAATTCTTCTGGAAAGAGAAGCTTTGCGCTTATGCCTTGGCCTGCCCAAAACAGTTGCTAACAATGTGTTGTATCTCGAATCGAGGGTCCCTCTACTTTCTTGTAGAATTCGCCACCTGACTGTTCAGACATTCTTAAGCATTTATGAATTACCAATACGACATACAGAAACAGCCTTTATTCCCCCCCCCCCCCCCGGAAATCACTTTTTGGTGCTAGATGGCCGTGATTTCACACCCCACAAACTATATTTGTGCAAAATTTACTGGAGCCTCTGAACGTACGTATATGTGACATCATGCCAAATCATGATAGTTCAAACCTTGTGGAAATTCAATTTGACATTTTTCTTAATAATGCCAAACTAATTCCATATAATATTTTGGATAGTAACTGCAATGATTACTTGCGCAGTATTACAACGAATGTTATTATTGCTACAGACGCATCGCAATATGACGAAAAGTCAGGGGCTGGTATTTTCAGCCTGATTATAGATTGGATTTATTTATTCCCTTCGACTACCCGATTTCATACCCGTTTTTGTGGCTGAATTTCTGGCACTAGTGCTCGCCCTACGCAAGTTATATACAGCAATTACATCAAGCTGTCAGAATAACAGATTCCCTATCTCTCTATGTGGCACTTTGTGTTGCTGCTCATAATCAAGTAACAAAGGCTGTTCCGTACCCTAGTGCCTGCGCATTTGAGAAAAGTACGATTAGTGTGGGTGCCTGGACATAAAGGTTTATTTCTAAATGAAATAGCCGGTTCCTTAGCTAAGTTGTCCATTAGTGAACCGATTCTACCGCACCTGTTCATCATCCGCTTATGTGACTGCTGCTCGATTCCGCAGATTTACACTCATGGAAGTCTTTAGAGGTACAACACTAACAAACTCTACAGAATATCGCCATTTATTATATCCCTGGCGAAGAGACATTTGCCGCACTCGTAAACACGAAGTAGCTATCATAAGGCTGCGTTGCCGGGTACCAAATCTAAATTTCTATAAGCAAAGGTGTGCTCAGGCACCTTCGCCACTGTGCGCGTTCTGTGATGAACTGGAGACAATGTATCATTTCTTATTGACCTGCAGGCGGTTTAACATATCACGAAAAACCCTTTTAGAAATACATTTACATGGTATTGGTATGGACTTATCTGTGCCTGTCATTTTGTCTTTTGGAGATTCTGAGTTCTCTAATGCGACCGTATGTGCAGCCGTCCGGGACTATATTGATGAAACTAATAGGTTGTTTAATTAACCTGTTTCATTATCTTAACATATCCACAAAATGATACACGTGTAAAAATAAGATTGTAGCTCTATTCTAAGAATAAATTCGTTTACGTAAATAATTGTATGCATTACATTAAGCACCACACTTTCCTTGGCTATGGGTAATCTTTCCATTATACCTTCATTATTCCAAATCTGATCAGTAATATTTAAAACCACTTGATTCTTTTCCAATCAACCACAGTGGTATGCGCCACGGTAAATAAGTGAACAACAACAGCAGCAGCAACAACAACAGCTCACTTTCCGGTAGCACACTACAAACATGCACTGCTGCAGAATCAACGCCCAGCGAACGAGGTGGCCTTGGCCTCATACACGTGCTTAAGTCAAACGGAAGCCATCGGGTCTGTTTTTTCCACAAATGACACTTTGCTGACAGCAGTCAAGCTCCCGGTCTGCAAAATCTCCAGTGGCTCGTCGTACCTAAAGGCAACGATACCCACTATGAGGGTTGCGAATGGTTGTAGGGTGCCGGAAGGGACGACCCTGTAGCCACAGATTGGGAAGGCACGTCCTTGCACGTGAGGAAATCGCGAACGATCAATATTACGGGCACAGAAGATTAAGGACATGTAAGCTAAGGGCGCGCGTCATTCTCCCAACGCCCACCCCAACCGCACAGCGCGGCACGAAACAGCGGGGCTGCTCGCGAGGTAGTCAGCAACGTTTTCCCGGAGCTGCACCATGGTTGTGTACAACGTAAATATGCCCCGAGGCGGGTTCTGGCATTGGAAAGTCACTTGTCTATTGCCTGATGTGCACGCCATACCCAAAGGGGCCAATAGATGGCAAAGGGAAGAGAAGCGTTTCCGCACCGACAGTTGATATACGCCTCGGTGCTCGTTCCCATAGCCGTCAAACGACCCGTCCCATCGCGGCACCATCACCGCACCGGTTTTCATCCGTGGAGAGGAGGTACAAGCTGTTTTATCTTTAAAAACGGGTTTACGGTGACGTAGACGATGCTTTAGGTTTCCGACACCGGTGCGGGGACGGAGCCTTACTTCTCATTGTACTAGGGCCCGTTTCCCCTCGGCGCACCTGACGAACAGAAAAAAAAACGAGAGAACACAAAAAGAACTCTATCAAATCAAAACAACGCAGTCATAATGACGGATTCTCTTTGCGTTTGTGCAGCTCTGACAGCTTCAGAGAACTCTCGAATTCTAAGCACATTCAAAACATTAGCACCCCCGCAGTTGAGACTCCTGAGGTTACTATGAGTTCCGGGACACTGTGGATTAAGATTAAATGAATTGGCCGATTCCTTAGCACGAGCCGCACTTGATGGGCCAGTTTTGTCCATACTGCCAGATGTTGAATATATCATGGCAATAAAATATCAAAAATCAGCCATCTCCACTTATATGATAGAAAAAGTAACTACATGGACAGAATATAACCACCTCATGTTTCCATGGCAATACCACTGGAGCCAGTCCAGAAAGCTCGAAGTCTTAATTACTAAATTTCGATGGCATGTACCCCCCCCCCCCCCCTAATTCTGTATCTACACAGAGCTGGTCAGACAACATCACCCCTCTGCGCATTCTGCGAAGAAATGGATTCACTAGATCACTATTTTTTGTATTGTCACCGCTACGATATACTTCGAAAAAGGTTACTAGTTATGCCATTTCTGAAAATAGGCGTTAGATTGACGGCGGAAACGGCGCTAAGCTTTGGTGCCTCAGTTTTGGGACATTGCCACAGGGATGCTTTCAATGCCGTTTGCGAATATATTCAGGCAACCAAGCGTATACCTTTGTGATCTTCAATCAAAAAATTATTATTTATTACTCCCCAGGGCAGAGTGAAGTAAACGCAGCTGAGTGGTAATCATAACACCTGAAATCTCAAAATTGCTTCAACTTGATTTTTTTTGTTTGCCCTTTTTATGTTTTTTTACATTTTTCTTATTATAATACCAATTCATTACACATAGTTAAAATGATCACAGAAAAACTGCACTACACTTCCTTGGCCAATCCCCTGAGTGGGTATGAGCCATCACCCCAGGGAAACAAAACAAAACAAAACAAAGAACGCGGGGGTAGAACGACTGGGTGCTTGCTTGGTCATGAAGAAAGGAATTGTCGTGTACAAAACGTGCTGCGGTCGGCCTTGCAGCCACCATCATCTGGCCGTACACAGCTCCATCGCGTATTCTCTACGTATTTTTGACGTAACGGGTTTTTGGATGGCTGTGAGAACGAGCCCTCATGCGACGGGGGAGTGGAACGACGTTGCAGCACGGTCACCCATAATGGCCAATAGCGTCGCCTGAACACGCGTGAGGAACACGATTGTCGGAAACCACGTTGCCACCTATGCAGCTGGCTTGTGGATGACGAGGTCAACCCTGTACACTCGTGACAAACTGGGGCCAGCGAGCGCGTAAACGGCAGAATCATGTGGCCTACGAAGAGACGCGCTGTAATGTGGAAATATATGAGCGCACAAGGTAGAAGGAAAAGCACGTGACAGGAAAGACGCTCTCCTGTCAAGTCTTTCCTGTCAAGTGCTTTTCCTTCTACCTTGTGCACTCATATATTTACTTATTATGTTTTACCAACTGGCCCAGCATTCCACTTTATTCAGACGCACGGTAGTTTGCTCACTCAGCTGCACTGCTCACAAAGGGAGGCCAGCGAGCGGAGACGGCGCATTGGAGGGGCCCGATAGCACGTGCTCCGCGTGTGTCTCATGTGTCTAGAGAAAAACCCCAATCTGGCTAGGCTATGACTACAATATACATTCGAGCGGTTATCACCTAAGAAACCCGCAAGATGGCGTCTTTCCCGGTAGCCGAAAACAGAGGGCCGCTAAGGCGAGCCTACCTCGTGCTGCCGGAATCGTCTGCGTTGGACGAGATCAAGCCCATCGCCACGGTATCGAGCAAGAAGGAGTGCCTCGAAGGGGACTGCTCTGAAACCAGGCCTAAACAAGTTTGGCGCCAGTTATGTGGAGATGCATAATGTTTACATTATCAAGCAACCGGGAAAGGACGCGATGCTCTCTCCACTGGCGTAGCGCACAAAGATGATACGGCCGGATTCGTCGACTCCCCAATACGGCGCAGACATGGCACTCGAGGGCGGTCGTCAACAAACACCGGTTTATCAGCCTAAGATACAGCACAGTGAGACAATGACGGGCTTGCTGGCCGGGAGGGAACTCCACAAGATTCACCAAGTGTACGCCTGCCGGCAGGCACTAGAGCTATCACACAAAGTGCAGCAACCAAGCGCGCGTACGAGAAGCCGCATGCTATAGCAGTCTACCTTTCGTGTAGGTCTGGGTGCGTCTGGCTGATGGCGGGTGAGCGCTGGGCGAACGCAAGTTGCTGGTAAAGGGACTGTCTTGTGTGGCCAATGAGGATAGGCGGATCACCATGACGCGTGCTAGCGTGACGTAAGGGGGAGGCGTTTTCCCAGGCCAGTTCGGAGGCGCGTTTTCACGGTAACCTGATGCATGGCTGACGCAATGCTCAAAGGCCTGGCGGTGAGACCACGGTGGCCATGCTCCCGATGCTCGAGCCGCACAGGGCCAGCACTCAAGCTAGCACAGCAGCAAGGCACTAAAAGGAGGAGGGGATGCTGGATTCCCACGAACATAAAACGTATTGTTGGTGGCGCCACTGAGTTAAAAAAAAAACTTGAAGGGACCCTGGCAATGGGTTTGTTCACTGACTACGGGGATGACGAATAGCACATGGATTTGCCTAGGCTTTGTACTTGCTGGTGATGTGCTTTGTACTTGTGGCTTTGTTTATTGTTGTGCTTTGGTTTTTGTTTAGAAGGAAAGAACAAACGTCTTAGAACTTTGTGACCCGATTCGAAATGGCAAGCCTAAAAAATAAAACGGAAGGGTAACTGCCGAACAATTGACGATTGTTGTTTGACAAATATTCTTGACGAACAAAACGGCTTGAAGCCACGTGAAGTGAAAAAGAACGTAAAGTACGAAAAAAGGGGCAAATCTGTCTACTACCAATAGGTCGCATGCTCGCTGAAGCGCTATGCGTTGCAGCTCCCGTAGACACTAGCGCCGTAGTTTCCTTTAGTGTATTAACAGAGAACTTTGTGGGTGCTGGGGCATAAGAGGATACAAATGAATGGCAATGGTGGACACTCTGGTGAAAGCTGCTATCAGTGGTCCGCTACTCTGAATGATTCACACATCGGCACTCATAACTGATGACAGGCTTAGAAGGAGTGCCTTAATTCAAAACTCAGGTAAGAATTGAACCACTCATCCAAACGAATGTCGACATGTCTTATTTCCTTCGTGTAGGACGTTTGGCTCAACACTCAAAGAGGCGGTCACTTCTACTAAATTATGCTGTCGAGTTCGAAAGCTAAATATTATATCCAGAGAGGTGGTTGCTCTATCCATCTATTCATAGAACTATTCTGGCTCCTTCCTCTTCTTGCTTACTTACCAACAAGGAAAAAGCGATGGAGCAATCTTTTTCATCATTTAGCAGCTAAACGTACAGAAAACAAATACTCAAAACGGCTTTTAATTGAATTAGATAGAGTTTATGAATTTATCATGTTTAATTCATGGTAGCCTCCTCATTAGGTCATTGCCATCTCGACCTATGTCCGACTATTGACAAATGGCTTATTAAGTGAACTTTGTTTCGTTCACGAATATTTAAATAATGTGATTTACTTATTGAGGCATTTTATAGTTCATTATATATACCATTCCTATGTGATAACTTCAATTTTAAGTGTTTGTCTTCTGGCTATACCCCAGAGTGGGTGTGACGCATTAATATAGGACGTCGTTATCGCCAACGCCTTCATCTTATCATCAGAACAACAAAGCTCTCAAAGCCTGCATCGCAGGGGCTGGACTGGTTCTTGAATGGCGAGCATCTGGGGGTAAGCTGGTTGTTTTCCTAAATCGCTTATTAAAATGCCAATTATTTGCTAACCGAGTTCTAGGGAAAGCAAAGTATTTGGCTAGTTTGTATCTCTTGACTAAGCTAATTGCGCTACAGTTGCTGCAGAGAACAAAGTTAAAGAAAGGAGAAGAAATACGGTGAACAGTACAATCGCAAACTATCACTTGAAGGTTATTGAAAGAACTTGGAAGAAAGAAGGCTTCCAGGAAAGAGAAATACCAGTTTACGGAGAGGGTGAAGGGCGTAAAAAATGCTCCACTGTCTGCAGATGCTAAACGTGGGGTAGTTACGATTACCAGATGTGGTGCTGATTCAAAATTGTTATCTAAGTAGGCTGATTCCATTGCTATTATCACCTTTGATGAATTCGATTTCCGTAGGAGTTAGTAGATGCATGATCGAGTGGCTCAGAGAGCACCGCAATGAATGCCAGCAGACAGCGATCACAGGCAACTTTCCATGCACTGCTGGGAGCGTGTGTGCAGCCCAATATTTTTATTGTAACAAAAATTCTATGGACACTCTCGGCTTGAAGTTGCCGCCGGCGTCGACGTCATTATCGCCGTCACTCACTATATATATATATATATATATATATATATATATATATATATATATATATATATATACGGCGACAACTTCAAGCCCAGAGTGTCCATATAATATATATATATATATATATATATATATATATATATATATATATATATATATATATATATATATATATATATATATATATATATATATATATATATATATAAGCTATTTACAAAGGTAATTGCTAGCAGAGTAAAGAAAACATTAGAATTCAATCAACCAAAGGAACAAGCAGAATTTAGAACAGGCTACTCAACAATTGACCACATTCATACTATCAATCAGGTAATAGAGAAATGCTCAGAGTATAATCAACCACTATACATAGCCTTCATAAATTACGAGAAGGCGTTTGATTCAATAGAAATATCAGCCGTCATGCGGACACTGCGGAATCAGGGCGTAGATGAAATATATATAAACATTCTGGAAGAAATCTACAGGGGATCAACTGCTACCATAGTGCTTCATAAAGAAAGCAACAGAATACCAATAAAGAAGGGTGTAAGGCAGGGGGACACAATCTCCCCAATGCTATTCACTGCGTGCTTACAGGACGTTTTCAGAAGCCTAGAATGGGAACAGTTAGGGATAAGAGTTAATGGAGAGTACCTCAGTAACCTGCGCTTTGCCGATGACATTGCATTGCTGAGTAACTCAGGGGACGAATTGCAACTCATGATTACGGAGTTAGACAAGGAGATCAGAAAGGTGGGTCTTAAAATTAATCTGCAAAAAACGAAAGTAATGTACAACAACCTCGGAAAGGAGCAGCGCTTTGCGATAGGTAATAGTGCACTTGAAGTTGTAAAAGACTATGTCTACTTAGGGCAGGTAATAACCGCAGAGCCTAACCACGAGATTGAAGTAACTAGAAGAATAAGAATGGGGTGGAGCACATTCGGCAGGCACTCTCAAATTATGACAAGTAGATTGCCACTGTTCCTCAAGAGGAAGGTATATAACAGCTGTATCTTGCCGGTACTTAGCTACGAAGCAGAAACCTGGAGACTCACAAAGAGGGTTCAACTTAAATTGAGGACGACGCAGCGAGCAATGGAAAGAAAAATGGTAGGTGTGACCTTAAGAGACAAGGAGAGAGCAGAGTGGATTAGGGGACAAACGGGAGTTAAGGATATCATAGCTGCAATAAAGAAGAGGAAATGGACATGGGCCGGGCATGTAGCACGTAGACAGGATAACCGCTGGTCATTAAGGGTCACCAACTGGATTCCCAGAGAAGGGAAGCGGGGTAGGGGGAGACAGAAGGTTAGGTGGGCAGATGAGATTAAGAAGTTTGCGGGTTAACTGGCGGAACATGGGAGAGGCCTTTGTCCTGCAGTGGACGTAGACAGGCTGATGATATATATATATATATATATATATATATATATATATATATATATATATATATATATATATATATATATATATATATATAAGGGAAAGAAGTGTATACCTAAGGGCTCGTTTTTCCGTGTTTTAACACAATATTAATGAGATATAACAGACAGTAATGCCAAGGAATGTGCAGGGGAAGTTATTAGAACCAATGGAATGTAAATTAGAAGAAAGAAAAGTGGATGAAAGAATAACCAGCCGTGACCACACGGCTGGTCCCGTCAACATTTCGTCGTAGAAAGAGAGGTTCCGCGTATTGCGGCAGAGGCTGGTAAGCGGCGCAATGCGAATTCCTTGCCCGCTTCTGGATTACGCGTGCAGTGGGGGCCTCCCGGCTGTGCACAGGGTTGCTGTTGGGCATGTAATGCATGGCACAATTGATTGGGTAGTGCAGTTGTCGTCTGTTTTCTGTTTTATGTTACTACCCAATCAATTGTGCCATGCATGACATGCCCAACAGCAACCCTGTGCACAGCCGGGAGGCCCCCACTGCACGCGTAATGCAGAAGCGGGCAAGGAGTTCGCATTGCGCCCGCTTACCAGCCTCTGCCGCAATACGCGGCACCCCTTTGTCTACGACGAAATGTTGACGGCACCCCGAGTAGTTAAAGGCATAGAACTTCCTAAAAAAGCTCTTTTTTTGCCCCACACCGAACCGCCAGTGCCAGGAGGCGCCGTCTGGTCGCGAAGAATGCGTTAGTGACAGGAAGCATACACAGACCACTGGCATCAGAAAGGTGAAGGAGATAAAGGGGAGAGAGATGAAATGGAAGTGGAAGGAAGAGTGGAAGGGGGGCGCCGGAGGGGAGTCCCCATTATATTCTATTTTTTTTCTTCTTTCTTCTTTTTTTCTTATTTTTATCTTTTTTCTGTCTTTTTCCTCCTTCCTTTCCCTCTGATTTGAGATTGTATAAAGCTGAGCACCAACAAACTGTACCTTTAATCCTGATGAAGGCCAGACTCTAGGCCGAAATGTCGAAAAAAGAGCCGTGAAGACAAGACAGGAACAGCGGGGCAGAAAGACACGAGCGTGTATCTTTTAACGAAGCGCTAACACACACTTCTTCTTTGTTCTCTTTTACCTTTTCGGCTCGCTAGTTCTTGCCGGCTCACAACTGTAGGTGGCATTATTCCCCCTCCCATTAGAGCATCGACTCGATGCTCATACACAAGGTGACAGCAGGGCCCATAAGGGAATAAAAAGAAAGGGAGAAACAATACTTATAGTGCACAGGGCATATGCAGGTGCAAAAAAAAGAAAAATGTATGTGGTTGGTCATAAGAAAAAAAACATTAATACAGTTCAAAGTTCGTTCGAGACCGTATGGACAACGAAAAAAAAATGCTTGCTGCCCTGGCACAATAAGGCGAGTATTACTGTGTAAACTAAGGTTTTAAGCGGACGACATGCACAATCTCTGTTCGTGGTGAGTAGCACTTGGTCGTTGCCGAGCCTCCGTCTGGAATGACTTCGTAGTTGACCTCGTTCAACCGCCGTAATACTTTGTAGGGTCCGAAGTACTTGCTAAGGAGTTTCTCACTGAGACCTCGCCGTCAAACAGGAGTCCAAACCCACACTTGGTCGCCAGGTTGATAGGTAACTGGTCGATGGTGGATGTTGTACCTTCGGGAGTCTTTACATTGCTGCGATCTCATGTGCACGCGAGCTAGTTGACGTGCTTCCTCTACACGCTGAATGTAATCCTCGACATAAGGAGTTAGCAGCTCGTGCTGGTCGATGTCACAAGGAATCATGGCGTCTAGCATGGTTTGCACGTCTCGACCGTAAATGAGGCGGAACGGTGTGAACCTTGTCGTTTCCTGGGTTGCGGTGTTATACGCAAACGTTACGTGCGGCAGGATCTCGTCCCACGTTTTATGCTGCACATCCACGCACATAGAAATCATGTCAGCCAGTGTTTTTTAGCCTTTCTGTCAAGCCGTTACTCTGGGGGTGGTATGAGGTTGTCTTGCGGTGGTTCGTGTAACTGAGTTTGAAGATGTCGTCCAACAGTTTTGCCGTAAACACTGTCCCTCGGTCAGTGATGATGACTGACGGGGCGCCGTGACGAAGCACTATGTGGTGCATGAAAAACTGGGCGACTTCAGATGCTGTACCGCGTTGCAGTGGCTTCGTTTCAGCGTAACGCGTCAAATAATCAGTTGCGACGATGATCCACTTGCTTCCAGAGTGAGACAAAGGAAATTCTAACTTGGTCAAACGGCGTACGCGGCGGGTCGGTGGGTTGTAGGAGGCCTGCAGGCTTTACAGGTGGTGGCTTGCGACGCTGACATTCGCGGCATCCTTTCACGTAGCGTTTCACACAAGCTGCAAGTTTTGGCCAGAAATATAGCTGTCGTACCCGGTAGAGCGTCCGTGAGTATCCCAGATGGCCGGATGTCGGCTCATCGTGGCAGGCTAATAGGATATCATCACGAAGGTCTTGATGACCGACTAGAAGATAAGATCTGCTGCCGGTACCGGTGTTTTTCTTGTATATTATGCCGTGTCGTAAGCAAAATGACGGCCACGTACAGAAATGTTGTCGAGGAACCGACACAGTGCTGCCTTCTAAATGGTCGATGATGGGCCTTAACTCGGGGTCCGCTCGTTGCTTACTGAGGAGGTCCGCCCCATTGAGAGTCCCCAGGAAGGCAATGTCGTCTTCTACAGCTGTATGGTCGGATTACAGAGGTGCTCGTGATAGCGTGTCGGCGTCTTTATGCTTTCTACCCGACTTGTATACGATGGTGACATCAAACTCCTGAAGTCGCAGACTCCATCGTGCTAATCGCCTAAAGAGGTCTCGGAGGTTAGCCAACCAACATAAAGCGTGGTGATCAGTCACAAATTTAAATGGGCGCCCATAGGGATAAGGCCTGAACTTTGTAACCGCCCATATTACCGCGAGACATTCCTTCTCTGACGTTGAATAGTTGGTTTCGGCCCGTGATAAAGTGCGGCTTGCGTAGGCGATCACACGTTCGGTCCCATCTTGCGTTTGCACCAAGATAGCTCCGAGACCAATGTTGCTTGCGTCAGTGCGCACCTCGGTGTCAGCGTCCTCATCAAAATGACCAAGCACAGGAGGGGAAGACAATCGATGTTGCAGTTCCGCAAAGGCAGTCGCTTGTTCGCCAAACCACAGAAATGGGGTGTCGTCATGCGTAAGTCTGATGAGTGGCTCCGCAATCTTAGAGAAGTTTTCGATAAAGCGGCGATAGTATGCGCAGAGCCCCAGAAATCGTCGAAGACTTTTCTTGTTTGTCGGAGCTGGAAAAGGGGCCACAGCGGCAGTCTTCTCGGGATCGGGCTGAACGCCTGCAGCGCTCAGAACATGACCCAGGAACTTCAGTTCTTTGAAGCCGAAATGGCACTTCTCAGGCTTGAGGGTAAGGTCAGCGGATCGTATAGCTTCAAGAACACTCCGAATGCGATGAAGGTGCTCGTCAAACGTTTTTGAAAAGACGTCATCACCTAGATAGATGAGGCATTTTCTCCACTTGAGGTCAGCGAGAACGGTATCCATCATTCGTTGGAATGTGGCCGGAGCAGAACAGAGACCGAATGGGAGCACTCAGAATTCACACGGACCGTCAGGAGTTACAAAAGCATTTTTTTCGCGGTCACGTTCATCAACTTCAATTTGCCAGTAACCACTTTTGAGGTCGATTGAGGAAAAGTACATTGCTCGCCTCAGCCTGTCAAGAGAATCATTCACTCGAGGCAACGGGTACACGTCTTTCTTTGTGACGTTATTCAGCTTCCTATAATCGACACAAGAGCGAAGTGTACCATCCCTCTTCTTTACAAGGACCTACGATGACCAAGGGCTGCTTGATGGCTGTATTACACCGTCTTGAAGCATATCTTTCACTTGCTTTTGAATCACGCGTCGTTCAGTTGGTGAAACTCCGTAAGGCTGTTGCCGTGTAGGGTGCGCGTCGCCGTAGATGATTATACGGTGTTTGATAATCGATGTCTGACGGATTCTCGATGAACGTGCAAAACAGGCGTTGAATTCTGTCAACAGGTCGTTAAGCCTTCGTTTGTTTTCGTCAGAAAGCGTTGGATTTACGTCGACACACTGGAGAGGTGCTTCGACATTATTGGTCGCCTCGGAAGCAAAACACTCAGTCACATTGGTTACTGGGTAGGCATAGGCGATGACAGTACCAGTGAAAAGGTGACAGCGCTCGTAGCTGAAGTTTGTAACAAGAACCTCGCAGTGGCCAGCCTGCAGGTCTACTAGGCTTCGTGCTACGCAGACACCATGGGAGAAGAGTAGGGATCGATTGCTCTCCTCCACCATTTCAGCGTGTGCTGATTCGTTGCACGCCACTTGTACCATAACACTTGAGCGCGGTGGTATCATCACATCATCGTCAATTACACGCAGACATACTCGATCGTGGCTGGGATTATGGTCTGGTGTGGCGCTTTTTGTTGAAAATGTGACGAGGCGTTGTCGAATGTCGATGATAGCACCATGCTCCCTCAGGAAGTCCATGCCAATGATCAGGTCTCGGGAACACTGACGGAGAATGCTCAAGCTGACAACAAAGGTAGAACCACGAATCTGTATTCGTGCTGTGCAAACGCTGAGTGGCGTGACGATGTGCCCGCCAGCAGTACAAATTGGCCGGAGGTTCCAAGGCATCGTGAATTTCTTCAGGAGAGCAGCCTGTTTTTCACTTATTATCGAAAAATCCACACCCGTCTCAACTAAAGTACTGACTTTGCGACCATCGAGCAGCACTGGAATGTCTAATGAAATCTTTTCGAAACCAGCTGGTGTCGTCGTTGTTGGGGTATTCGTCAGTTTGCGGAAGCGTCAGGTAGGAGGCCTTGAGCTTGTCCAGTATGAGCGACCTCGCCCCCGAAGGTCGTTGTGGTTAGTTTTGCCGGCGTGGACTGGGTGACCAACCCTGCGCCACGCTCGAATAGGTACGGCGATTAGGAGAAAATCGCCGCGGTGACGGGGAGCATGACTGGTGCAAAAACGACGAAGTTCTGCGCTGCTGAGCCACATACTCTTCAATTTCAGGGGGCCGCTGACCGAACCTGGGTGGCGGTGAGTTCGTCGAAAATCCGCGTAGTCCAAGTTGCCGGTAAAAACAGTGTCGGTAAAGATGCCCAGCTTCGCCACGGAAGCAGAGAGGACGTCTATTTGGCGCACGCCAGACGTCTGATTTCCGCGAAATCAGGCGAGGCACGCTGTAATATGGCGCCGCTTGGACCGTCTGCAGCAGGGCTGGGGCCACGGTGGGAAGCGGGATTGCGGGTGTAACAGGTTGCCGCAAAGCTTGGGCATACGACATGCGGGGAAGTCACTGGGTGGTTGATAATCCCGCATGAAAGGAGGTTCTCTTAAGGCATGCTGGACTTCATCTCGGACTACGCTGGACAACGAAGAGATAGTGGGCTGCGAGGGCACTGACAGCTTCTGGAGTTCTTCGCGGATGACTGAACGTATGATCTCTCGGAAGAAATCCATTTGGCCACTGAAAGCTGCCCAAGTAGTCCGTAGTTGAAGCGTTGACGTGCCGTTCGTATGACGGGGCCCGGTGCCTAAGAGTGCTTTCGATGGTGACGGCTTCTCTGAGAAATTCGGACACAGTCTTGGGAGGACTGCGC
Source organism: Rhipicephalus annulatus (assembly GCA_013436015.1). Lineage (NCBI taxonomy): Eukaryota > Metazoa > Arthropoda > Arachnida > Ixodida > Ixodidae > Rhipicephalus > Rhipicephalus annulatus. Next base: position 24,295 of record WOVY01011601.1, on the reverse strand, counting down.
ACAAGCCCACCGAAAAGCTGTTCGTTCACCCCGCGCATGAGGTACCGTACCTTCTTTTCTTTTGGCATGCCGGGGTCAGCTCGGTGGAAAAGACGCGTCATGTCCTCGACATACATCGCAACCCCTTCATTCGGCAGTTGTATGCGGGACTGCAGATCGCGCTCAGCTCTCTCCCGTCGGTCAGGGCTGGCATACGTCCCAAGAAGTCGGCGTTTGAAGTCTTCCCACGATGTAAGAATACCTGCCCGGTTCTCATACCATACACGTGCGCCGTCCAAAAGACTGAAATAGACGTGCCGCAGTTTGTCTGCGTCGTCCCACTGGTTGTGCACGGCAACAAACTCGTAATGAACGAGCCAATCTTCGACATTCTCAAGTGCAGTGCCATGAAAGGGATTTGGCCGTGGCGGGGTGAGTAAGGTGCAATGAAGCGGCGTTGTTCCGTTCGTACTGTTTGGGTTGGTGTCAGTAGGGCTGGTCGGAGCTGCCATGTTGTTTAGAGCAGTCCAAACTCAAGGAATTGCTTTCGGATTCTTCTGCTGGTGCGGTGCACAGGAGTAACCACCGGTACGGCGCTTGAGTTCTTGCTATGTGGAGGGGTACGGTGCATAGATTACCCAGCACGTCACGCACCAAGAGCCGTGAAGACAAGACAGGAACAGCGGGGCAGAAAGACACGAGCGTGTATCTTTTAACGAAGCGCTAACACACACTTTTTCTTTGTTCTCTTTTCCCTTTTCGGCTCGCTAGGGCTTGCCCGCTCACAACTGTAGGTGGCAATATATATATATATATATATATATATATATATATATATATATATATATATATATATATATATATATATAAACGCAAGAAAGACAAATAATCCTGGAAAAGACTACAGCACGCGGAATGAAATATGAAGCTTTGACTTTTTAGTGCGAGGCGTTAACCACTGAGCCACGGAGGAGCACGTCCGTCAACGTTCAAACGGCAAGCTCTTGATATCTACCACTTACCGCTAGTGATGGGCATATCGGGGGGGGGGGGGGAGAACTATCGTGTTTTCAGCACTACCAGCAAGATGGTACAATGAGCGAACGTTGCCACATCGTCACGGCACGGTCACGTGCTCTCATCTCCCACGCATACTTTTCCCCGCGGAGAGAAGGTGGATGCTTACTCGCGTGCCCTGATACCGCGGTTGGGAGAATCGTATGTCACGGCTGGCCTTTTGCTCTCACTGGAATGATCCTGTTGTAGAGACCGGGCGCAAAAAGGTCGCTACAATCCTTGCACACTCTCCGTTTGTGAAAAGAGTGCGCTTTTCAGACACTGCCTAGTTACAACTAAGACGCTTATTCTCGTTCATTTGTACCTGTGAGTACAAATGAACGTTTCGCGTGGTATTTGTGCGTGAGAAACGTGGGGCACATATTGATCTCCTTGTGATTCTGCGCGTGACCTTCCAATTTGTCGCTATCACGTTCATTTCATCGCCTTTGCGGCAAAGCTGTGAATTTTTGACCAAAACTACAAAGCTACAAAACTACAATTCTGACCAAATCAAAGAATAGGACTACCCACAAAACCTGGGAAGCCTTTCACATATCAGACCGAGACAGCGCACGCATCAGTGCCAGCTCCATTCCACTTACTCCTACAGAAATTGAATTCATTAGAGGTCGGAAACAGCAATTGCATTAGCATAATCAGATAAGAACTTTGAATAAGCACCACATCTGGTAATCGTAATCACCCCCCATGTAGCACCTCAGGACAGTCGAGCAGGATTGGTGAGCCTCCCCCCCCCCCTATTCGTAAATATATTTTCTCTTTCCTGGAAACGTTATTTCTTAAAAGCTCTTTAGATAAAATTCAGTTGATAGTTTGCGAGTTTGTGCCTATAAAACCCACTGGATTTTTTGTCCACCCCAAACTTTCTTCTCCTCAGCTACTGTCGCACATTTTTTCATTCACGAGCTGAAGGCACTCTGGCCTTATTCGTTTGGCCTCTACATCATATTGTTCTCGGGGTGATTCCACTCACTAGTTCATAGCGGAATTTCAACGTTGCGTCGCATGAAAGTATTACCAACACGCATGAAATTACATGTGTATCAAATATGTCACGTTACATATTCCGAGATGCCTACGCTGCGCCTTGAATATCATTCCACCCAGATTATATGCTGCAAAATATGGTCGGCTAGATGTTCATGATGTAGAGTTTTTGCTCTCACGCGTTGTTTTTTCCTATTATGTAGACATGCCTATAGTCAATACGTACCCACTAGCTCAATTGGCGTCTGCAGTTCTTTAAGACAGCATGAAAATGGGTCACGTTGTTTTTCAAAGTTTTCTCTTTCTCAAGACCAATTCGAGAAAAAACGTGCTCGATAAATCTGGGAAGATAACGGGGAATGACATTTTGATCCAGAATGATTGCTATTTGAAAACCTTCAAGAAAGGAAACTTTATAAAATAAAAAAAACGTAATAAAATTAGGAAGCAAGTGTCACTCTTAAAAAATGAACTTCGTCTTCGTAATGCTATTCACGTATAGAATGACGCAACTTCCATAGGTGTCCCAGTATGTAGTAGCTACTGACAACAAAGCAGCCGAACGAAAGTGATCATGAACATTTGTCAAGTTTTTGCGCGTCCTTTCTTTGAATGCCAGGAGCACTGTAAATAAAATAGACAGACTTGCAAGCTTGTTGCTTATTGCGCTCACTTGGTGGCTTTCACCGAGGCAAATGATAGAAGCCTGCACTCACTGTTGGACTGTTGGACATCGGCCAGACGTGTGCCCTACGAATAAAGAGAAGACTTGCCGTAAATGTGGAACGGCGAACCCTCTACACGACCTTGTGTGCCTTCCGAAGTGCATGGTGTGCAGTCGACGTCGAGACTAGATCCGCACTGTGCGCATCACGATACAAGCATAAAAGAGCACTCTCCAAGGTCGACAAGACTCCTCCTTCGCCCATGTCTATATCACCTCCTCCAACCAAGAAAGAGAGACCTCTTTCTAAGACGCGAAAAGACTGATCCTTCGTGTCAGATACTTCCTCTAGCAACAAGTGAAGTCCTCCTAAAGTAGGCTTGCTCTTGGTAGCTTCCCACAACTCACTTAACACCTTAAACTCCCGATGCTCCCAGTTGTGCATTGTATTACTGTCGTTCAAGCGCATGAATAAACAGAAAGGAAGAAAGGACAAGCGCTTTAACATAATATATGCCCTTTAACAACAGATTCAGGAAGAAAAACGTGCTCTGCGTAAACATATTCACGACCTCAAAACCCCTTCTCTCTTCTCAAACGTTCTTCTTTGCACAAGCGTTCCTGCTACTTATCGTGCTACTGATGCAACAACAGCTCCCTCACACCTCGTGAATGATGATCATACCCCAACCAAGTACACCACTCGTCCTCACACTATTGGCACCTCCACAAAGCGCAAATGTAGCGATGATGGAAGAGACGCTTCGGAAGAACACGGTGTACGTTAAGTCGTAAACTGGGAGCACACATTCGCAACTCCAACAATTGTTTTCAGTCTCATAAAAACGTACGGATTCCGTAGAAGCTAAGTTTGAGTCCCTCACAACTATAGCTCATAAACTGAGTCATATAAGCACCAAACTTAGCCAGTGTGACGAAAATTGAAAATTGAACAACATTGATGATCGATTCAGTCAAATTTTCCATAACTTCACCATTTGCATGGCTGCGTCCCATAAGTGTTCCGAAATACTTGTGTGGCAGTGGAATTGCAGGGGATTTTCAAACAAATAAGGCTAGTCTGCACCAATACATAGCCAGTATCTCACAAGCACCTGCAGTCATTGCGTTACGAGAAACGCATAGTGTTGCGACTGGGATGTGTAGGCACCGGAGATCCGGGATGAAGATGCCGTGGCAGGAAGAGGCTGAACTTAGTAGACAGGCTTTATTCACAATATTTACGTGGCAAGAGCTCTCCGACCCGAAACTCTACATTGAAAGGTCACATTGGAAGGCTCTCCATTGAACAAGCACTTTTGAACAAGCACACCAAGAAGCCTGCGGAGGCTGATTAAATACAGTTTGCTTCCCCAGATCCCTATATAGGGGAATAGTTACACACTGCACTGTCCAATAAAAGGTCTCACAGCACACATGAGGGCTATTATGCCGGCACCGCCTCCACCACACACATAGACAAAACCAAACACATGCATGTTCCCGGCGATGCTACCTCCTCCGGCGAATCTATCTTAGAGCGAGCGGGGTGCAATCAGTCTGTCATCTCGCCGCTCGGGCCGACCACCCATGCTTTGTCGTACCGCGGTTGCCGGCTAGGTGCCTCCGAGGGCTAATGCCTGAACATCTGGTGCTGATTTGAGCGCCGGGGTCAATCAGTCAGAGACGCACAGCGTGGTGGGCCGACTGCCCGTCTTCAGCGGAAACTGGGCATTGCAGCGTTTACTGCGACACAAAGACGCCACCGGTCGCATCTCTGCACCTACCCTAAGGACAGCGGCGCTCCGTCGACTAACGCACCACCCAGTACATGGATAGAACAGGGCGTCTTCGCGCTGCTCCTTATCTCCACAAAATGAGGCGGTGGCCCTTCTTCCGTTCTGGCGGCGACGGCAAAAAAGTGGCCCAACAAACACAGCAATGGTCACAATAAATTCTCTGGTTACAGCACATTCTAGTGTAGAAAATTACAGTGTTCCAGCCTCATTGGCAAGAATTTTTTTGCTGGCTGGTCTATTCCAAATATCAGAAGGGAGCTCTTTGCCAAACATGTGTGCTTTTTGGAAAAGAATGTTCAGTCAAGGGGACTCACCAAGTTCTTGGAGCCTTGGTCCTCTCTCTGTGCACTCGTTCGAAGAACACGCTCGAAAATATCAGAAGCCACAACGAGTGAGACTACCACAATACCACAACTCTATACGCGATAAATTTTCTTGAAGCACTCAAAGGCGAGGAAATCGCTGAAGAGGTGGAGTCATTAGCGTAAATGCAAAAGAATTTAAATAGTAAAGAAACTGATCATCATAGACACTGTGATATTCTATGGGCGATGAAGTGAATATGAGAGATGATAAAGAAAACCACCACATTATTATGAGAGGCGCCGTAGTGGGGCGCTCGAAAAGTTTCAGAAGTTTTGGTCTTTAACATGTCGTAAATCAAAGTGCACGGGCCGCGAGCATGTTCACTTACATCGGAAATACGACAGGGGTTCTATTATGCAACCCGCGGGTCAGCAATGAAGCATCAGAATCACTGGACCATTATGGCGAGTAGTAAAACCGACTGTTCTGGTGTAATCACTATGTGCTGCTTTTCGTACAGCTGCAAGGGCGGAGGTAGAACTGATTGAAATGTACTGCCTAAAATTACTTTAACACCGACGCAGAGTGATTTTGTTCCCAACCGTTGCCAACTCCTTGCTTTTCGTTGGCGCCTTTCACTTGCAGGCGTGTTCAGCGGACACGAAAGGTGTGAACGGCAATGCAACAACCCATTTTATCACGAAACGATTCTCTCAAAGTTTGGGTAACATAATTGGCATATTATATCACATGCATTACGCAGGATAATCGTCGTGTTAATTAAAATAGATAATCAACAATATTCCTCTATGTAATGTGTTTGTTTGCCGCGTGAAACATTGCTTCTACAGAGTTTGTTTTATTTCTTGTGAATATAACGATTATTATGTATATTCTTCTTAATTTTACACGGTAAACTGTCCACCCATATTTGTCCAATCCAATCTGTGCATTGCTTGTGCGTTGTGTCGTTTGTAGCAGAAATCGGTCGGTGTGCCCTTGTAGTCATGTCCAAATCCAATACAAAATCCAATACAATAGACAAAATTGTGGGCATGTAAAAGGCATTTGTAACGTTCACCATTGACGACGACGATCACGCATGAAAAAAAATAAATATGTGATAACCTTTGGGAAGTATATTATACGTCAGGGATGCTTGTTTAAATATTTCTCAAAATTTCGGACGTCAGGGCATCGTAGAAAGGCATGACACTTTGCCTACGCATTCGTTAATGCCGGATAACAGATTGTTGAACTTGTGAATCAAGAACGATTCTCGAATTTTGCGATCATGGTGCGATTTAAAGCCCGATTCTAATAGTGTCACCATAATCTTGTCAAACGAATGATCTGGTAGATGACAATGCTTGGACAATGGAAGATGTGGCAAACTGTTTACGTGTGATTTGTGGTTGTTGAAACGGATGCGAAAAGATGTCTCGGTTTGACCGATGTATTGCATGTGGCAGATTGAGCATTCAAGTAAGTAAATGATGTTGCTGCTATCGCAGTTTAAGTCCCCTTTAATCCTAAGGGAAAAGTTAGATGCCGTGCTTTCCGCACGGCATCTAACACGGCATCTAAGCACGGCATGCTATTCGTCGTGATTCTTTGGAGAAGCGTGGTATTAGATATACACTTATTGGAAATTTTGTGGAGTTTTTCTTATGCAGTTGCTGATGATGAAGAAGAAATATGCAGGCAGTGGGTATTCGCCATAATTAATAGGTGATCAAGAACACGCTTTCTAATGGGTTTTAGAGCATTGGACGACCACGTCATTACGCGATTCGCATTGTGTGACGCCTGGCTGTTTCTTTGATATTCTAAAATGTTTTCTTGCTGATATTAACGCGACTCTTTGCCCGAAATCAAGCCTGCCTAACGCCTGTTTTTTAAACGAGTGCCAAGCACTGTCAGTCATGGCTCTGTGGTAGAACACTGGGCTAGCGGTTTTCAATGCCATTGTGTCATTGGTGTTTTGAATGCGAATGCCTTTCTTATTCGGGCTATGTCAGGCGTCTGTCGGGATACGTTCCCCGCCCTCCCCCATATCAACAAGTACGGGCTCGCGCGTCCCTAGCAGTCGGAGCCCCCACCATGTCACGCTTCGCTGTCGGCTGCTGCCAGCAACAGCCTCGGGCACGCGCACGATTATCCTCACCCCTTGCAACCGGAGCCCCCACCTCCTTGACGTGAACGTCACTTGCCACCACCCCAAGGAAGTCGTTTGAAACGCGTTTGCAGCGTTTGTGCAGCCAGCGTTTGTGTAGCATTTGTGTTAATTGATAAGCGGCCGACAACAAGGCCGTCAGATACAATGACAGGTGCAGTGCTCCGCCGCTTCTTCTCTTGCTGTTTGCTCTCTCTCCTCCCTGTGCCACGCTGTCCCGTTCGACGGAGTGAAGCGCGCGCCTTACTCTCGATCGTGCGCTGTCTGGGGGCCTCTCAAGGCGACGGCAGAAGTCGGTGAATGTCTCAAGGCGAATGTCTGACGGCAACAGTACCCCTAGCAAGAAGTATACCACAATTCAATACGACCATTACATATCTCGCTGGAGGTGACGCCAACGCAGTAGCTTCAACGTCATCATCAACTGGAGGACAAGAAGCGGAAGATCGGGCTTCGAAGCGAAGAGCGCGCTATGCCGAACGCAAACGACCGAAGTGAGCTGCTGATACTGAACTCCGTGCTCGGTTAGCCGCTGCGAAACGCCAATGCCGAGCTGAAGATGCGGAAATGTGTGCTCAATGCGCTATTCTGCAACGCCGACAGTGAGCTGAGAACGTGGAAGTTCGTGTTCTAGACGCGACGGAGAAACGTCAATGGCCAGCCGCCGATCCTCGAGTGAAGCGGCGTGAGGCCGAGTCCAAGCGGCAACGACGACTGGCTTCATCGCTCTTTCGCCCGCGCTTTCGAACGCGCAACGCAAGCGGCGGTGCGCGCTCGGCAGTTAACGTAGCCGGACGCCCGTTTCAAGCACGACTTCGTGGACGACATTTTGGTCACAGCTGCAAGGTGTGTGGTCGGTTGTGGTTCCACAACAGTCTGAGCGTGATAAGGAACATCAACAACGACTCGAGTCGTTTGAACGCGCTTCGGTTTCTTTGGAACAAGTTTGGAAGAGCAGGCCGCATTTCGTCTCGACATTATTTACGCCATTAAAATTACTTCGCCCTGTACTCCCGGCGCAAGAAATGCGTTCGCATTTCCACACGACTTCAGTCCGGCAGATTGGGACATTTTTTTTTTCTTACTGAGTTCCATGCACTGATGTGGCTCAGTGGTAGAATATTGGGCAGGTACGCAGTGGGCTCGGGAGTCATTGATGTTTTTTATTTAGCGAGTTTTTAAATGCGAAGCATTTCCTAGAGAACTTCAGTGACTTTGAGCATATCTATCTATCTATCTATCTATCTATCTATCTATCTATCTATCTATCTATCTATCTATCTATCTATCTATCTATCTATCTATCTATCCGCCTACGACATTTAGCTCTCCTGGCCGATACCAAACTTGGTATGGCATAGCATGACTGTATTAAGAACATATTTGACTAGTCATAACATGAAAATCATGAAATGTGTGTCACGAATGCCATGATATATATTTCATGGTCCTGCAGCTCTTGCGGTGGTTTTGTTCACATAGCATATTGATTTGATATGTGGGGTTTAACGTCCCAAAACCACTATATGATTATGAGAGACGCCGTAGTGGAGGGCTCCGGAAATTCAGACCACCTGGGGTTCTTTAACGTGCACCCAAATCTGATCACACGGGCCTACAACATTTCCGCCTCCATCGGAAATGCAGCCACCGCAGCCGGGATTCGAACCCGCGCCCTGCGGGTCAGCAGCCGAGTACCTTAGCCACTAGACCACCGCGGCGGGGCGTCACATAGCATATTGCAAAACTGAAATGGTATGACATGATTGCATGGATAACACAAGTGACAGACCTAACATGAAAATAATGACATGAATGTCATGTAACAAGACTACATGTCACGGTCATGATGGACTCGTGACCATTTTGCTAGTGTCCCTTATACCCAATTCGGTATTACGGTACATGAATGGATGACGAAGGTATGCGACTTGTGCTAACATGATATTTAGGAGATGCGCGTCATGTAACAACATGACTACTTGCCATGCTCATGATGCACTGGTGGCCGTTTCGCTAGCTTCACTTATACCAAATTTGGTATTACGAGACGTGAATGGATGACAATGTTATGATACTGGTGCAAACTTGATAAACATGAGCTGCGTGTCCTGTAACAACATGATTACATGCCACACTGATGATGCGCTTGCGGCCGTTTCGCTAGCTTCACATGTACTAATATGTGACTGGTGCAAACATTATAATCATGAGATGCGTGTCATGTGAGAACATGACTACATGCCACAGTCAAAACACCAATACATTTTGACGTGACGCGGTGCGCATGCTCGCCGGCGCTCATTTTATCGCGTCACGCCGGCGTTGCCACGCCAGGCGCCGGCCCTGGCATATACTCGCAGGCACGCGCCGCGCTGCGTTGCTTTGACACATGCTTGTTTCAGCGCGTCCGGTGTCCCTCCATCCCGAAAAGAGTGATACGCACTGTTGTCTGGGTAACGCATCGGCGTGAAATGCAGCATGTCGCAATTCGTGCCGGTTGCCGTCGGTCCGCGCCGACGGACGCTGGTTGCACTTGGCGTCAGACCATAGAGCGCTCGTGTTTTGCTAACGTAGCGTCACTGTCCCCAGTGTTCCCGTCAACGCTACATTAGGGTATATTTGGCCCTTCGTGATGCGCTCGTGGCTCTTTGGCAAGCTTTGGTGAAGCTTTGGTGAAGAGCTCAGTTTGTTCATTGGTATTGTGAGCTGCATAGATAGATAGATAGATAGATAGATAGATAGATAGATAGGTAGATAGATATACCAAATTTGATTTTGGTGAAGCCATAGGATGACAAAATGTATGACTGGTGCAGACATGATAATCCACACGCACGTGTCATGTAAGAACATGACAACATACCACGCTCATAGCGTGCTCGCCGCCATTTCGCTGGCTCCACATATACTAAATTCGGTATCACGTGACGTCACTAGATGATAAAAATAAACGACACATCAAAACATGATAATCATGACACGGAAGTCATTTACAGCATCATTTACCTCCAACTCGCAACGTTGTGTTGAGCTTAAAGGGACATATCAACATTTCTCATTCGTGCTTCGCATATCATCGATTCCCCCTGTACGTGGGATCTTCCAGTTTTTTTTCATGCAATACTGGTTACGGACACCACTGGCCACAGCGGCGGCGGCGGTAGATATCTATGGCGCCGCGGATGACGCGTGTTCTGATTTCATAACAGGTGTCGCTGTAAAAAGGGTGAGTGCAGATGGCATATCGATGGAGTCATTGAAACTCTTTGTAGCCGAAATTCTATAGTACTTGGCAAATTTTTTTTCAGGCTTCTTTAACTTCTGGCAGATGTTTATCTTATCCAAATATGGACCAGTGTCGATTATGCGCACCTATGCTAAACCTACAGAACACTTTATTGCTGATTTATGTGGTCTTGCTTGACAACAATCCTTTGCGTTCTCGTCAGCACAGCTTTACTAAGGGAAGATCAACTGCCAGTCATCTACTTAGCAGTGTACCATCTACTCAGCACTGTCGACAGACCACCAGATCGGGGTGGTCGCACCCAGGCAGCTCAACGAACAGCTGATGGCATTTCGTCTGCTGCAGAACGTTTCTACGTGCTTAGTATATTTCGTCTCGTTTTGATCTAATAATTGCAGTTTTTATTTACGGCAGTGTCTGCGTGTGTGTTCTTTGGGACCCTACTTTCGCGGGCTGACTAACGGACTACGTGAGTGATTACAGGAAGCACAACATACGGTTTGTTGTTTTGTCTACTTTAGCTCTGCTGAGAGTCTTCTGGTCACTAGTGTAGCCACCAAGCGGATAACGCGTTGGAGTGAGTAATCTTTACTATATATCACATTAAATTGGCGTATTGGCTTGTGTTTGTAGAATATGATTGCTGAGAATATGTCTTGAAATTGATCGTACTGTCTGGGCTGCATTCCGAAGACTCGGCAGTACATATTTAAGGGAGAAGTTTTATTCTTTTAGAAATCATAAAATTGAAGCTGCTTCTGAATTTCGGCGCTGTTATGTCTTAAAAACGACCGTGTGGCTTCTCAGAACCTTGAAGAAAGTTTCGTCAAGAAGCAGAGTATTTTACTCTGCTGATTTAACAAAAACCAGTGCAACAAATGGGTAAAAAATGCTCAAGAGTGTTGCTTTCATTGCGGATACTTCTTGGCAGAACCCTGTAAATAATATATACGCTATTGTTGCAACATTATCATGTCTGCACGTTGGAGCCATGCCATCTCAGTTTCGTGGAAGGGGAGTGGTGCTGCTGCATATACAACAAGTTTGATTTTTGTAAACTGCTTTCCTGGAGAATTACCGAAGTGATTTTTGTGATGCTGTCTCATCCTGAAAAAACAAACATGACGATAATTATGTATTGATAAATGAACAAAGTAGAAAACGCGAATGGCAAAATGAACCTCTATTACATGTGGCTGATGAAGAGCAATGAAGCAAACACAAGAGTGCAACTGCAAAGTGATCATCAATCAAGCATATGGAGCTGACACACTGTCTTGATAAAGTTCGAGCTGGTAGGACATTATAAATGAGAAGGAGGTAGTAGGCACCATAACGTGCCTAATGCAGTGGTGCTGCACGCATTCACTGGAAATTTGTCCTTTTGTATACAGTCATGCAAGCTCTGCAATGCATTGCTAATATGGTACGTTTTGGAAGACCTTTCCTCCGTGTTCTTCTGTCGGCGGCTTGGCTTCTACACAAAAGACGCAAGAAATATTATTAGAAAAGCGTAATATCTAGGACACCAAAGCCGCATCTTTCTTTACTTCCTATGGTGTGCACATTCAATATTATTTCTTGCGTTAAAGAACAGACATAGTTGAGTTATTTAGTTTTGACTATTTTGACGCATGTTTTGCTCAGGCCCTTGGGCATCTGACCAGACTTATCGTCATGTGATTCCATTATCTTGCTGCACGGATCAGTGGCGGTTCCAGCGATATGTCTTGGGGGGAGGGGGTTCAATAATAAAAAAGAAACCTTATAATGTATCTGCTGTATTTCTGTTTCATATGTTTGCGTTTTTATACGTTACGCCATGCATTCTTGCGTAAATGCACGTTTCACAGAGCATGAACTCCTGCTTCATTCCGTAAAGCTCAGTTTGTTTGTTTATTGGTATTGTGAGCTGCATAGACACTGTATATAAAAGCTATGTTTCACGCATAGTAGCAACAACAGCACACTCATTGGGCCCAATTGCGTTGTGTTTTGTTTTCCTAGAGTGTCTCAATTATTGATCTGACTTACACAAGGGAAAAATTGAACAGAAAAAAAACAGGAGAACTTACCCTCTCGTTGAAGTAGGCGATCATCTAACGAAGGTATGCTTCAGCGTATATTTCGGCTAGGGTAGCAACGATTCACCGGAGAGGAAGCCACTGAAGAGTACGGTGAATGCAATGCATCGAAAGTTTGCTATTATGTTTCCTCTCCGTCTGCTCGTGAAGCTTTTACACCACGCTTGAACTGATGTGTGCGAGCTTCATCGAAACACTTGAAATCACTGGCGTCCGCAGTAAGTCTTGGAGCACTCACACGACAAGTAAACGCACACCCGAAAGCAGGTAATCCACTGACTCATGCACGGAACACAACACATCATGGCCCTGGTGAGCTCTCCTTTTTACACCACGCCAACCTGTCCCGGCGCCAGAGTAGCCGTTGCTGAACCGTTCGAAGACAGTTCCGTTGTAAACGCGTATCATCATTGTGGAAAGAACGCGAAAGTGGCAGCCTAATTGATCTAGAAACGCCGTTAAAGCGAGACGGGCTCCGCCATGTACGCGATGTTGGCGCAGAAACTTCACTCGAGGGACGATTCAAGTAGCTCAATCGCTTCCTTGACAATCTCGAGAAAACACTCAAGATTTTCTCCAGTGAAGGAAGCGTTTCAAGTTAAGGGCGATTTGTGAATGGCAAATCGTCACTCAAGGAACGTTTCGAGTGAAGGGTCGAGTCGAGGAGCGTTTGTGAATATGGGCGTAAAACTCGGGGCTGGCGACTTTCCTATAAACAATGCTATTCAGAATGGCCCACTTTGTCCCCCCCCCCCCCAAAAAAAAGAAGACTAGAAGAAAAAGAAAGCGAGCATAGCCAAGTCACAACGCATATGTTCCCTGCCTTCTTGAAAGAACTCGGTAGACTTGGGTGCCCCTCAAGCAAAAAATCCTCGTGTCGTTCCTGCTGATGAGTGTTGCTTTCACTTTTGTCCTTGCATTGTATAGGTTTTATCTATGCCCTGATCCCGTAGGGGGTACATGACTGCTGATATCTACGCCGGATGAATGCCCTCTGGTACTCTATGAAGACTATGTGTAGGCGTTAATTGTATTACCGCGACAGCGTTAAAGAGCTCGCTTCACAGAAATTCCGGAGTCGGCATCGGCGTCGTTGATTGTGATAAGAAAATCATGTTATGCATGACCCAAACTCTGAGAAAGATTCAAAATTAACTAATTGTAAAGAGGTTTATTGGTCGAACCGAACGGGCAGGTGGGAGATTGGAGATAGCGACAGGACGAGGAAGATGGAGGAGCTCGAGCGCCGATCTCGTGGTGCCTTACTCTGCGATGATGCTTGCTGTTCCCTTTTGTTGTCATCATTCCTTCATTATAATTGCCCACGTCGAGAAAGATCAAGCCATCCTGGCGATCTAACAAAAAGGAACGAGCGGGTCGAAGCACGGCTTCAAGCGGTCCACGTGAACAATGTCGTGTCCACGCCGACGATGGTCACCGGGTGGCGTAAGCGGTTCAATGGCGTAATTGACGGGCGATGTGCGCTCTACCACGCGGTATGGGCCATGGTAATTTGAAAGTAGCTTGGTAGACAAACCAGGTGCACAGGGTGGTATATACAGCCATACAAGGGTTCCAGGGGCGAACTTGGCGGCAGGAGGGTGGTCGTCATCGCGGGCCTTTTTCTGGCGTTGCTGGTCAGCCGTAGTAAACTGCTTCGCTAGTTGGCGGCATTCTTCGGCGTGACGGGCGGCTTCAGACACGGTCGTGCACTCAGATACATCTGGTGCGTATGACAGCAAAGTGTCAATTGTGTGCGATGGTTGACGTCCGTATAGAAGGTAGAATGAAGAAAAGCCGGTGGTGACTTGGGTAGCGGTGTTGTACGCGTAGGTCGCAAACGGAAGAACCAGGTCCCAGTTCGTTTGGTCAGATGCCACAAGCGTCGCGAGCATGTCACCCAGAGTCCGATTAAACCGCTCAGTCAGGCCATTCGTCTGAGGGTGGTAAGCAGTACTCATCCGGTGTACAATATGGCACTGACGGAGAAGTGCTTGGATTACGTCGGATAGAAATACACGGCCCCGGTCACTGAGGAGCTCGCGAGGAGGGCCGTGACGCAACACAAACCGATGGAGGATGAAAGATGCGACGTCCTGAGCGGTCGCCGTAGGAAGAGCAGCGGTTTCGGCGTACCGTGTCAGGTGATCTACAGCAACGATAGCCCACCGATTACCTGCTGTGGTCAATGGCAGTGGTCCATAAAGGTCGATTCCGACGCGATCGAATGGGCGGTCAGGGCACGCAAGCGGCTGTAGTGGAGCTGCTCCTGCATTCGGTGGCTGTTTTCGTCGCTGACACTCGTGGCAGCCGCGAATAAACTGTCGAACAAAAGTAAACATCCCACGCCAGTAGTACCGCTTCCTTAAACGCTCGTAGGTCTTGAAGACACCGGCGTGAGCGCATTGCGGGTCGGGGTGAAATGATGCACAGATTGTAGAGCGTAGCTTTCGGGGAATAACAAGCAGCCACTTCCTGCCGTCTGGTATGTAATGGCGCCGGTACAAGAGGCCACCTCGAATGGTGAAGTGCGAAGCCTGGCGTCGCATTGCTTGAGTGATGGGAAGTGTCGGTACCCCAGATAAGACGTCCAGAAGTGAAGTTATCCATGGATCGTCGCGCTGTGCAGAGGTCATTGTGTCGATGTCAAGAGCGGACAGCGCGTGTTCCATAGAAGATATAGAGGCAGCCTCAGTCGACAGTGGCGATCGCGAGAGCGCATCAGCATCGGCATGTTGGCGGCCGGAACGGTACACGACGCGGATGTCATACAAAGCCCAACGAGCAAGGCGACCTGATGGATCCTTCAGCGACGACAACCAACATAAGGCATGATGGTCTGTAACTGCAGCAAAGGTGCGGCCATATAAGTATGGGCGAAATTTCACAATTGCCCAAAGTATGGCTAAGCACTCTTTTTCGGTAACACTGTAGTTTACCTCAGCCTTGATGAGCGTTCTGCTGGCGTAGGCGACGACATACTCAGGGGATCCAGGCTTGTGTTGAGCGAGAACTGCACCGAGACCGACACCGCTGGCGTCTGTATGGATTTCAGTTGCAGCCGTGGGATCATAGTGGCGCAATATAGGCGGTGATGTCAGGAGACGGCGAAGAGTGGTAAATGCGTGATCACATTCGGAAGACCAGGATGAGATGTCGTTGGCACTGCTTAAAAGTTGGGTCAAAGGGGCAATTATGGAGGCAAAGTTGCGCACAAACCGACGAAAGTAGGAGCACAATCCTACGAAGCTGCGTAACTGTTTTACAGTCGTTGGTTTGGGGAATTCAGCAACAGCGCGTAGTTTAGCCGGGTCGGGAAGAACACCATCGTTTGATACGACGTGACCGAGAATGGTGAGCGTCCGAGCAGCGAAGTGGCATTTCTTGAGATTCAGTTGGAGCTGCGCATTCTTCAGACACGTGACGACATGTTTCAGGCGTACAAGGTGTGTTGCGAAATCGGGTGCAAAGACGACGATATCGTCGAGGTAGCAGAGGCATATGTTCCATTTCAAACCCCGCAGAACCGAGTCCATCATGCGCTCGAATGTGGCCGGCGCATTTCAGAGGCCGAAGGGCATGACATTGAACTCATATAGCCCGTCCGGTGTCACGAATGCTGTTTTTTGACGATCACCATCTGCTAAGGGCACCTGCCAATAACCCGAACGCAAATCTAACGACGAAAAAAACTCGGCACCTTGTAAGCAATCAAGGGCGTCATCAATCCTGGGCAAAGGGTATACGTCTTTGCGAGTGATCTTATTTAAGCGCCTGTAATCAACGCAGAAGCGAATTGTACCATCCTTCTTCTTAACAAGAACGACAGGTGATGCCCATGGACTTTGGGAAGGTCGGATAACGTTGCGCTTGAGCATATCGTCAACGTGTTCGGTGATAACCTGACGTTCCGTGGCGGAAACACGGTATGGTCGCTGTCGTACTGGCGCGTTGGAACCTGTGTCGATGCGGTGAAAAAAACTGGGAGTTCAGCCAAGGGTAGGTTGAGCAACGTCAAAGGATTCACGAAACTGGTAGAGCAGCTGAAGGAGCACAGAGCGTTCAGATGGCGATAGTCCGTCGGCGATCAATGAATCGAAAAGCTCGCAAGGTGGTATATTGGAAGAGTTGAGGACACTGATGGCGTCGTAGTCACCGGAAGAATCTGGCGGCACGGTAAAAATTTGTTCTTTGTCAATGGCATGCACGTGTCCAAGAGATTCACCTTGAAACAGTTCAACGGGATACGGAAGGGGATTGATGAGGCAAAGAGCACTATTTCCTTCAGAAATAGAGAGGGTTGAATAAGGCAGAATAAGTGATCTTCGACTAAGGAAGAGGCTTGATGGCTCAAAGAATGCAGCTTCGTTCCTAATGCCGTCACAGAACACGGGGAGCAACACAGCTGCTGTCGAAGGAATTTCAGTGCCTTCTTTGACGACGAGTTTGTGTACGGCGGGCTGAATGCGGCTGATTGGTTGATCGTAAAACGGGAAAAGTTCAAGCTCCAATCTTGCACAATCAATAACGGCATGGTTACGCGATAAAAAATCCCATCCAAGTATAATGTCGTGTGAGCACGACGACAGGTCAATAAACTCAACAGTGTAGTGGTCCTTTGCGATCATCAGTCGAACAGCACAGGCGGCTACAGGATGAACCGGGTCCCCATTCGCTGTTTGCAAGAACATCATATTAAGAGGCGTCGTCACTTTTCGGAGCTTGCGGCAAAGTTTAGCGTCTATCACGGAAACGGCAGCACCAGTATCCACTAGAGCATATGCTCGAGTACCTTCTACAAAAACTTCGACAATATTCTACGGCAATGTCCGAGGACTTGAGCATTTCGACAGCGCAGTTCTTGCCTCCTGAACTGCGGCGGTTAGTTTCCCTCGTGTTCAGGAGCTGGCCGACGACGCATGGGTGACAGGGAGCGACGACGGGGTGAAGGTGAGCGACCAGACATAGTACGCGGACATTCCCGTGAAGACGAGCTTGACTGAGGGTCAGAATTTTCCAGACAGGCTGGAGCAAGGTCCATGAAGCTGTTCTGTGTCCGGGCGTCTGTGTATCCCGGCACGCGACGACGGCAGTAACGGGCGATATGGCCAGCGCCACCGCACACAAAACAGATGGGCCGGTTATCGCGCGTTCTCCAAGTATTGGCGACGAGGGGACCAGTCCATGCAGCAGACGGGTGAGTCGAGGCTGTGGTGGCAATGGGAGGAACCCAGGCGGTGGACGGCTGAGTCGGGGCTGAGGTATACGGCAGTCCCTGGAACGACGGGGGGTGGTGTCGCTGCTGCTGCTTTAGTGCCTCAGCGTAAGTAAGAGGCGCGGTGACGGGGGGTTGCTGCAAGGGCACCGGCATAGCTTCGGAAATCTGCTCCTGGACCACATGTCGGAGCATGGGAGCCAATGATGGTGGGTGTCACAGTGGATGTTGGTGCGAGAGCTCCTGGCGTTGAGCAAAAGGCAGCAGAGAAAGCTGCCGAGCCACTTCCTCTCGCACGAAGTCTTTCATTTGTGCGAGAAGGTTTGTCGGGTCAGTCATAGCGTCCAGTGCGGTCACTGGTTGGATTGTCTGGAATGAGCGTCACGACTGAGCTCGTTCCCTCCGCAATTCATCATAGCTTTGGCACAAAGTCACTACTTCTGCCACAGTGCTTGGAGACTTCGCGAGAAGCATCTGGAAAACGTCATCGTCGACGCCCTTCATAATGTGCTGTATCTTCGCACTCTCGCTCATGGAAGCATCGACGCGCCGGCAGAGATCAATCGCATCTTCTATATATGATGTGAAAGTTTCACCTGGCTCCTGTGCCCGTGTGCGCAGACGTTGTTCGGCGCGTAGCTTCCGTAAGGCAGGACGACCAAAAACGGCACGTATTGCCTCCTTGAAGGCGGACCAATTCGCGAACTCGGTTTCGTGGTTCGTATACCACAGCTTGGCCACGTCGGTGAGATAAAAATTGTCAGTGCCTAACTTAGCAGCGTCATCTCACCTGTTGGGTCCACTGACTTTCTCGTATGACGACAGCCAGTTCTCGACGTCCTGGTCTTCGGTGCCGGCAAAGATCGGGGGGTCTCGCTGATGAACCGGGCCGGGGCAAGTAGCGGCCGCGAGAGGTATTGTTTGTTGGGCAGCGTCAACTTGCATGGTCGACGGCAGGGTGCGAGACCGGAGTTCCAGGTTGTAGGCGATGTGGTTACCCAGCACGATCCACCAAATGTAAAGAGCTTTATTGGTCGAACCAAATGGGCAGGTGGGAGATTGGAGATAGCGACAGGACGAGGAAGATGGAGGAGCTCGAGCGCCGATCTCGTGGTGCCTTACTCTGCGATGATGCTTGCTGTTCCCTTTTGTTGTCATCATTCCTTCATTATATAATGATGAACCTGGGTCGTTTGTGTCCGAGTGGGATTGAGACCGGTTCGTTTGCGTGGAAAGTGAACGATATACCATCTGCTTGTGAACACTGTGAGAAGAACTTCCTCTGCTTGATGATGTAGTGAAAGTAGCTTTCACGTTTTACAGACGCTCGTCTCCAGATCCAGCTTTCACGAATATCGGCGTTTATTTCACTTGTCTTCCACCAACTGCTGCTTGACTTTTATCTTTTTGAATCTCCCACGATGTCAAAAAATGCGTCGCGGCAAGAAAGAAAAAAAGTAAACAAAAAAATCTTAAGGACGTCGCTTGGTGTGTTGCCGTTCATTGTCAACGGTGACAGTGAAAAGACCGGTGAGTTGTAACGTTGATTTGATTGATATGTGGGGTTTAACGTCCCAAAACAACCATATGATTTCGAGAGACACCGTAGTGGAGGGCTCCGGAAATTTCGACCACCTGGAGTTTTTTAACGTGCACCCAAATCTGAGCACACAGGTCTACAACATTTTCACCTCTATCGAAAATGCAGCCGCCTTAGCTGGGATGCGATCCCGCGTCCTCCAGGTCAGCAGCAGAGTACCTTAGCCACTAGACCACTGCGGAGGGGCGAGTTTTAACGTTAAAGAGGATAGTTGTTCCCCGATTCTATGACCAAGAATTCATTCCTTCACAAAACTTTATTTGTGTCCTTAAGGCCGGTCTTTTCAGACCAAGGCGGGCCGCGTCTACGTCCGTACCGTCAGGCTGAGCCTTGTAGCGTCATCGTGGACCTTCTGGACTGCCCGTAGTTGGTCTTGATAAGACGTGCTTCGCACCAACGTATGCGAGTAAAGCCATTGTTCTTCGGGGTTGGCGAGAGTCGCGGGACAGCCCGCCAGCATGTGTCTGATCCCAATAATGCCATCTAACGCGTCACCCTTGTCTTGAGTTTCATTGTCGGGGAGAATTTTATGTAGAAAAAACAGAGTTGGGTAAGTTCCGGTTTACAGTAAATGTAGAGTGACCGCCTTAGCCCTGTTAAATTATGCGTGAGGCAGTGGGAATTACCTACGCCCCAAGTAATAATATTTTGTGGTGTCATTGTAAGTGATTAAATAATCTTTATAGCCCCCGGAATGATAGTGGGTGTCAGATCGGGTCTCACCTGCACGGCAAGCGAGTCCTCGTGCCAGGTCATTTGTCTCCTCATTGAGGTTGACCCGAGTTTCGTCCACTTGTCCCATATGAGCAGGAAATCATAAATTTTAGTATGAATAGGATTGACCTTTTTCATAAGTTTGACCACAGTCCCAGTGACATAGCCCTTGCCGAAGCTCGTAGTTGCTGCTTTGGAATCGCTATAGACGTATGGCCATTTTCTGTTCCTGGTTGCGAAAGCAGTCGCGGCTTGTTCCGCAACCATGGAATCCTTAGTGAGTATAGTCAAGGCGTCCCGTACCTCTCCCTGGCTGTCGACCACCACAGACAAGTAGGCCTCTTCGCCTTTCACCCAGGCTGCGTCCACAATGAAAGCCTGCTGTCCTACCTGTTCGATTTCTTTCAATAAAGCTTTCGCTCTCACTTTTCGCCTGCTGACATTGTGTTCCGGATGCATGTTTCTAGGCAGAAGAGTGGTTCTGATCACGTCTCTAAGCTTCGCGTTCAGCTCGACCTCCTTGGTGTTCTTCGATCTATTGGGGACTGACCCGATTGCCCTGAGTAGCAGCTGACCCGCACGTGTCCTCGTTAGTCTTTCCTGCTGCGCGGTCTGTTGTGCTTAAGCCATTTCTTGCATAGTATTGTGCACGCCTAAGCTCATGAGTTTCTCGTTCGGCGCACTGTTGGGTATACCTAGGACAGCCTTGACTAATTTTCTGATAATGGTGTGGAGCTTGTTCAGTTCGACCAGCGACCATAGAAGGAGATCTGACACGTAGGTGAAGTGACAGAGAGCGAAGGCGTGCAGTAGCCTTAGAGCACTGTCCTCACAAAGGCCCCTGTGTCGGTTGGTGATTCTCTTTAGAAGCCCGAGTACTTGGTCAGTTTTTTGGAAAGATGCTGAATGGTAGTGATGTTGCTACCTCCGGCTTCTGTGTAGAAGCCTAGAACTTTAATTTTTTGACCTGCTTAATCGATAATCCGTACTGACAGCGCAAGGTAATCTTGGGTTCCTCACTTGGGACATATCCCTTGGGTCTTGGACCCCTACCTCGATTTTTTATGACCAAATGTTCTGACATCGCCGTCCAACAATTTAGCCCCATTTGCACGATGTCTATACTCTCCTGAAGTCTAGTCTCCGTTTGGCCTATGTTTCCATTGGCACTCCATATGGGTATATCGGCGACATATATTGCGAAGTGTATACCCTTTTATCCGCTCCAAATGCCGCGCAACTCTGGTCATTACTAAGGTATGTAAGATGTTTGAGAGCACAGCTCCTTGTGGGGTGCCTCTGTTGCCCAGTGCCCCCAACTTAGATTTTCGTTCTTCTAGTGTGAGGCTCGCTTGTCTACCATTAAGAATCGACTTGACTATGCAGAAAAGCCTCTCACCCAGACCCTGCGTAGATAGGACCTCGAGGATGGCCTTATGATCTATGCGGTCAAAAGCTTTTTTGACATCAAGAATTAGGAGCGCTCTCGTATGCACTGGGCTGACCTGTATGAACTAGTGCTTGATTAGGAGCATGGCGTCCTGAGTCGACAGCCCGGGGCGGAAACCGATCATGTTATATGAGAGTCGTTCTATGCACAAAAAGAATAAAACGCTGCCCGACTGCATCGTAAATAAAAGAAAAGGCAGCCAAGCGTATTCATTTTTTCCTTCTTTGCAGCTTCGGTGATTGCTCAACCGTTTTTCATATTCACGACGTAGAGATGCCATGATCATGCTGGCGCGGCGGCGTCGTCAAGCAAAATTAAGAACAGCTGGGCCTAGCTAAACCATGGTACCCATAGAAAATCTTTATGAAGCACTGTTGAGCATTGTAGAAACCTAACTAGCTACGCGGAACCATGGTGATGAAAGCGCGCTGTATTTAATTCAAGCCGAGCTGAGTTTTTTGTATGCCTAGTCATGCCGTTCAAGTTAAAATGTGCGGAGCTTAGTTTATTACTAACTAGGACTGAGCCTAACTTAGTGCTAATTCAGTTTTTTCAGCTATTTGATTACCATAAGATGCAACATAAGTGAGATGAAGCCTCAAAGATGCTAATTAGGCTAACTGCTTATTCAGAGAAACAAGGTAATTGGTGCTACGATTGCGAAGTTATTCTCAATGGAACCCGATAGATACCAAGCCAATGCTCGTGAATCGCAAAATGATCGCGTGTACATTTTGTGCATTGGCGTGTGAGTTAACGTGTGCCTATTGAAACCTGGCCAAGTCATTGTGAACTACACTTTCTCTGCCCCAGCTTTGCGCGTGTCGGCGAAAGATGAGAAAATTTTAAGAACGAAGTTTTTTATAGTGGCACCCTTTCGTCCCTCGTAGCCGTTGTAGTGTGTAACAAGTATAACATCTTGACCTGCAAGGTGGTGCCAGTGAGAGATTTCTTCTGTGCGTTGTTGAACAATAAAAATAGTGCTCAATGTACATGTTAATGGTTGCTAATGGGGAATTAGAGACAGGAGCATTTGGCTTCTAGTTAACACGCACGCTGCAATCCCCATTAGCAGCCATTGGCATGCACATTGAGCACTGTCTGACAAGAAAGTGTTGCTACGTTATACTCGCTGGGTGTGACCTCCTTAGTTTAGGAAGGCTTAGCGAGCGTTGAGCCGCAGTGCCATGAATACAATGAACTAGTATATAGCATGAACTCGAGGTGGTTAAATGTGGGAAGTAGATACGAAGCGCAACGCGTAAGAAAGTAAAAGCCGAATCCTCCTGTCTCTCATTTCCCATTAGCAGCCATTGACATGTACATTGGGCACTATCTGACAGGAAAAGGTTGCTTCGTTATACTCGCTGGGTGTAACCTCCTCGGTTTTAGAAATGTTTAGCGAGTGTTGGGCCGCAGTGCTATGAATGCATTGAACTAGTATATACCAGGAACTCGAGGTGGTTAACGGTGGGAAGTAGACAACAAGCGCAAGCAGTAAGAAAGTGTGCGTGTGCCTCCTCTCGTTCAGTCCTTGGAATGTCCGCTGGATGACGGTGCTTCTATATGAGGAATATATGATGAAAAGAAGCGAAATGGTGCTACTTGGAGTGTTGAATAAATGGACGAATGGACACACAGACAGATGCATGGATGGACGCATGAACGGACGCAGGCGCAGGATCTGCTATGTGGTCAGGCTTCCCCAGTGCGCTTTTTTCATGCAGATTTCTTTTTACCTGCCCACCATACATTTCTAGCACATGATGTCATAACCCTAAGTATGACACACCAATCTACTGAATTTGAGCTCCATAAATGTCCTTGTGAGAGATCGAAAATTATTTGGAAAGGGCGTGTCTTATTCTGATTTCTTTTCTCAACTTTTTCTTCGTTAAGCAGGCGTAAAATATTAAGAATAACTGACTAAATTTATTGGAAGCTAGCTGCGCTCAGAAAGCAGTGGGATGAAAAAAAGATACCGTGTTAAACGCTGGCAGCACCAGGAGGCGGTAAGAGGGGTGAGGAAGGGAATCTGAACTCCGTACACCACGAATGTTTTCGTAATTAACTTTTCGGGGTATACCTAAAATATTTACACGTATTCACAGCGACCACCAATCGCTAAAGTTAGTCGTTCTGCTGCACTCCCCCCCCTTCCTAAAAAAAAAACACTCGGTAGCTCTTCGCTGAAAATTTACAGTTGGCGAAGCTGAATATAGCGTGCTTCTGTACTAATGTGCACTGTATAGTTCACCTTTCCGACAGTATGAGGTCTCAAAACTAGTTCAAGGATAACGTAGTTGGACAAAAAATGCGCGGCATAAATATAGCAGCTGTTTTAAGGGTGACACTTGAATAGTGACACTTGAATGTGACACTTGAATGCTTGTACTTGTGATGAATATATATATATATATATGACGCTACAAAATGGAGACGCGTCGTGGTCAGATGCCATGCGTTTATTCTAATTGCACGCTGCACGCGCACTTCCCCTTCGTCGGCTTCTCCTAGAATCACCTTGTGAATGCGTCACACTTCCCCCTCCCCTCGAGAAAGTCTCAGTTCAGAAGGTTCAAAATAACGCCGCAGTTTGCTAACATGCACAATGTCAGAGTTCTACGTAAGGGTAGCACGGAGCGGTTGATCCCATAGTTCACTTGGGACTTGCGTAGAATCTTGTATGGTCCTTCCATGACAGAACTCAGTTTGCCGCTGTTGGGTGCCATGGTGTCTCGTAAAGACAAAGTCACCGACTTGGAACTCAATCGGAAGAAATTTCTATCATAAATGACTTTGTTCTTATATGGTAGGCGATAGAATTGGTAACTGCAGTTTTTCGCGCTTCTTCGACGGTTTCTTCTCGTTGTTCCAGTACAGTAGGATAAGATGGAATTCCATACATCACGAAGGAGG
This sequence comes from Rhipicephalus annulatus, assembly GCA_013436015.1. Taxonomy (NCBI): domain Eukaryota; kingdom Metazoa; phylum Arthropoda; class Arachnida; order Ixodida; family Ixodidae; genus Rhipicephalus; species Rhipicephalus annulatus. The sequence continues at coordinate 72 of WOVY01011601.1, read as the reverse complement.
TGCGTAGCCGGTCACTTCGTGGGGTGTTCTGTTGTATTTGTCAATTACCTCCGGAAGCAGCTTAGTCCAAGA